>JAKKPZ010000106.1:0-198493 GCA_022814885.1 Ditylenchus destructor | reverse complement strand
AATTTTACATCACTAACAATATATCACTAAGAACAAAGCAAAGAGAGTCTAGCATAAAGACAAAGAGCCAAGCACAAAGACAGCCTACACAAAACTCTAAAAGAGTGATTTCAGTTGATGAAAATTCGTAAAAAGAGGCATTGCCCCTTCTCCCAAGTACAGAAGTGCCCTCTTTTGAGCTCCTTTTAACACATAAGGCCGAACCTGGGTTTTAACCAAAAAATACACAATTGAATTGCCGCGCAAAAACTGAGCGCGCTAACACTGTCCGCAGAGTTAGTGCGGTAAGGTTTTGAGCATCGGTCCACATTAAAGTACAATCTGAGGTGTGGCGCCTACGGCACCACGAACCTTAGGCTGCTTATCCCTCACTCGGCTTTTCAGTCGGGCCTTCGGCCCTCAATTAGGGATAAGTCAAGGGTGCATCAGAATCCGGGATTCTGAATCCAGATACCTAAAATCTGATATCTCCCATAGTCGAAAACCTATAACGGCACCGAATCCCGGCGATTTGGCACCATTTTCGCGCTAAGTAAACGGAGAATCAGAATCCCGGATTCTGTTTCCTGAAACCCAAAATCTGACCTCAGATTCGGATTCTCCGTATCCGATTTTCTGTTCTAACTTCACTCACATTCCAAGGGGGAAGGTCGGGCGCTCCGCGCCCGACCACAGGACTGGCTCGCCACCTGCGGTGGCTCGCAAACTCAGACTCAGTCTGAGTTTGGCTCAGTCTAAGTTTGGCTCAGTCTAAGTTTGGCTCAGTCTAAGTTTGGCTCAGTCTAAGTTTGGCTCAGTCTAAGTTTGGCTCAGTCTGAGTTTCGCGCGCGCTGCGCCTGCGCCAGCACGCGCGCGCCGTCGAATCCGACCACAGATTCGGACTCAGCGCGAAAAATTACATATATAACATGTACCGCGCGCGAAAACTGGGAAAAACGCCTCGCGCGCGCGGTCGAATCTGACCTCAGATTCGGACTCAGCGCGAAAAATTACCTATATGACATGTCCCGCGCGCGAAAACTGGGAAAAACGCATCGCGCGCGCGGTCGAATCCGACCTCAGGTTCGGATTCCCCGTAGTCGAAAACCCCCGGGTGCCAAAAATTTCGACCTAAAATGTCAGAAACCGTAAATTACAAAAATTGTAGTTTGTAGTCAAAAATTTTGGACAAATACTTGACATTGCTAAGGCATCAAAGATCAAAACGTGAAAGGGAGGGACGGACGTCACTAACTTATTATAAGGATATGAAATTTGTAGTTTGTACCCTCCCAGACTACAAACTACAAAAGCGTGTCATGTAACCAATGATCCAAGGAATTAGGCCGCATATTATAAAAGATTTAGATTGGGCACATGATTTCGATGAAGATAATCTTGATTCCCCAAACTTTTGGGGTGCAACATTTCCGGATAATGTCCAAAGCCGAAAAGAGGATTCCTTATTAAAAACGTTTAGCACCTCAGTGCATACCGTTGCTTCAGAAATTACGTAAAATTTGGAATCCGATATCCCTATAGGGGCTGAATTGGAAAAATTTCAGTAAGCTTGATTTTCTGCTTTCAAACCCTGTACTCAATCTTAAAAATTGGTTACCAACTAAACACAATCATACCTCATACCCAGTCCAATAGGAATCGGCCAATTATTTAAGATCAAGGAATTTCAGGAAAAATGAATTTTTCATTTGTTTAATTTTTTACACATGTGTAAAACTGGCCATAAATAGAAAAATTTCAAATCATATGTTATGAGCAGTATAATATAAATTTAAAATATCGATTTCAGGCCAACGACTAATGGCAATAGCAACGATTAATGTTTGTCACAATTTTAAATTTTTTGCTTACTTGTATCTTCGATCATCTGAGCCATTAACGCGTTCGAGGCAATTTGAGACAATCGGGCAGGCGAGCTTACCGTTGGAGATTCCAAAACAGCTAAAAATAAAGTCTTATCCTGTTGTATAAATATGATAAATGTTTGTGTCCCTCTTCCACGTTACGGTCACTATTTTTATTTTTTCAATATTTGCCTTCCAATAATATGAGACTGTTAGCAATGTTTTCAGATTGGGCCCGTGATTTGAAATCAGAAAAATCATGGTTCCCGAATTTTTGAAGTCGTAAATCTGCGGATAAAAAATCTGGACATGCCGTGAAGAGACGGCGTGATAGAGGGGCTGTATTAGAGGCGTTTACCACCTCAGATGGTAACGCGTTTACTACCATAGATCAGAAATAACGTTAATCCAAATCCTCCAGTCGAAATGAGTGATCGCAATTATTAAGATGTTTCACGCCGTACCAAAGTAAAGTTAATTTCTGTTTGGAATTACCATAATTCTTGCATATTCGTTCCCATCCCCTTCACCCTTTTGCAATTATTATGAACTTTCTTGGGCTCGATAAAAAATTATCAAATAATATAATGCAGAGTACCGTTTTAGCCACTTTTAGATATACACTAGTATTATACAGGGTGATTCGTAAAAAAGGACCTCAGTTCAGGCTATTGTATTTCAGAGATATCGGCGATGCGTGAAAGTGACCAATATCTTAAAAACTACTACTAAGTTTGAAATTTTAAATAAAAAAGAATTTGTATGTAGCCTACATATTTCGTCATTTTCTGACCCCCGGGAGTATGCGAAAATCAACTTTTCTCATACCAAAATAAAATTCAATAGCCATTTTTGCCATTTTTTACCGAGAAAATGCTCAAACCGAGGTCAGATTCAGATCTGCCGCAGAATTCTGCGTAGGATAGGCTATTCTAGGGTTATCTACCGATATTTATGTTTTTCCGCCATTTTTTGGCCTATTTTTTTACACATTTCTTGCCGATAATCCACTCAGACGACCATGCCGTTGACCGCAAAGATGTTTATCTCGCTGAAACCTTTCCAAAAAAATAAAATACCCTGAACTGAGGTCCTTTTTTATGAATCACCCATAGAAAAAGTATAGATAGTTTTGGTTATATTTTAGACTAATTTTTCACGAAAATTTGAAAATTGTGATCAAAATTTGGAAAATTTTAGGAAACTTATCAAAAAATTCTGAAAATTTTATCCGGCGGCTGCCATTGACGGCCGACGGAGAAAATTTTGTAAAAAATCAATAAGGGGGACCCTTTTGTCATTTTTCCCATCATCCCCCTTCCCCCAAAAAGCGCGTTAACAAAGGGGAATTTTCCATACATTTTACGTTCTAAATGTACGTGTAACAAAAATGCGCGTTAACCGAGCGGACGCGTTAACTAAGGTGGCGTTAGCAAAGATGTTAACCGTAAATACAGATACCTCATATACCCTGAACGCTCGGGACCGGCCAATTTATTAAAGATCAGGAATTACCGGATAAATGAATTTCAATTTTTTTAATTTGACTTAATATTTTTCATATGTGTAGAAAATAGAGCGTAAATTACTAGAAAAATTTCAAATTCGTACGTCATAAGCAGTTAATTAAAAAATCGATTTCAGGCCAACGACTAATGGCAATAGCAACGATTAATGTTTGTCACAATTTTAAATTTTTGCTTACTTGTATCTTCGATCATCTGGGCCATTAACGCGTTCGAAGCAATTTGAGACAATCGGTCAGGCGTGTTTACAGTTTGGTGTTCCAAAACAGCTGAAAATAAAGTCTTATCAATTTTTAGATTGGCCACTATATTTCACGTAAAGGTTTTCCGTGTCACAGAAGTGGTTCTTTTTTGTCACAGATTTGGCATGTGGCGTTGTATAAAAACCCTTAAAAGGGCATACTTTAGGCTCAGGCTTTAGGCTTAGGCATAGCCTTAGGCTTAGTCTTAGGCTTAAGCATTAGGCTTAGACTTTAGGTTTAGGCTGAGACCCCCTTTTCAGGGGTAAATCCATAATTATTGTTTGAATTTGGCGGGAAATTTCGAAAATCTGTGACAGAAAAGAACCACTTCTGTGACATCGAAAACCCTCACGTCTATATTTCAAACCAGAAAATTTTGGTTTTCGTAACTTTGAGATCAAAATCTCCAGATAAAAATTTAGAAATGTCGTGAAGTCACGGCGTGATAGTGGGACCTTAACAAGGTGGTAAACGCCTCTAACAAGATCGACTTATTAGAGGCGTTACCACCTCTGATGGTAACGGGTTTACTATCACATGCCAGAGATAACGTTAAATTCGAAATCCCCCACATCCGAAATGAATGATCCCAAATACGTAATGAGCGGTACATCAAAATCAACTCTACCTAAGTCGCACCCGTGGGTCTGTTCCCCAAGTTGCAACTTCCCCAGTACCACTCCGTTTTGGGTGATGTTCGTGTCTATGGATAATCCAGATCCGGTAGAACAGATCGGCTACTAGAACTTTCTAGAAGGTTCTAAACATCCTGAGGGCATGACACTGTATCTGGCATGGGAAAAAAGGGAAAGGACCTAAATTTTGTCCTTACATAGTAAATCGACCCAGCTGAGTTTGAATCCGGCCTCAGAATTTTCCATAGACCATTCTGGAGCGTTATAGAAACTTCTATGGCCTTTTTTAGAAGGGAAAACTGAGGCGTAGAGTCCGCGGCAAAGCCGGGGCGCTTCACTCTCGTAATCTTCTATTTCTGGTGTGTTTTAACAATTCAAGCATCGGGATTTATGATCATGAGTATTCAGCGTATAAACGTTTAATTGAAAATATTCTATCTTGCGTGATATAACGTTTTTCACTATTTTAAATTTTGGCTTACTTGTTTCTTCGAACGCCTCTTGATCATCGTGCATTGCGGACTGTGGCGTAGTCACTAAATAAATTTGCATTATCAAGAAGTTTTGCACCGTAGCAAAGTAAAGTTAACTAGTGAACCGCCGCGGTCTACGCTGCGTCCTAGGGGACATCATAAGGTACGCAAATATTCTAAAGCCGGGCGGCGCGTCTACTCGCTGCGCCGCCTTATGGACTTACGTTCACGTCGGGACCGAGAAGTCAATAAATAACTCATGAGAGACCTGGTGAGAATAACTCGACCTCGTGAGAATGGATCCCGAATTTAACGTCAGATTCGTGATCAGCGCATCCGAAAACTCCCGGGTACAAAAAATCAGCCCCGTGCATGCGTTGGTTCGAAAAATGTCATTTTTGTGACAAATAGTGGCTATTTCTATAAAAATTTCAAAAAATGCACCAAATCAAAAAGTGTAAAAAGCAATGATTTCCAGAACGGCTTCCATAACCACAACTTTGTATGGTGAAACCCTGCAAAATCACGTTTTTGGGTCCGTTTTTGGGTCCTAACTTTTCGAGACCTATCGATTGAGCTATCACTCGACTCTGGCTAACGACTGATTCGCGAGATCTGAGCGTTCCGTACAGATGATGATGATCATGATCAGACAGAACGACATCAGCCTCTTAATTGTTGGACATTTTTTAATTACCGTAATTCCTGTATTCCCCTCCCATCATCTCACCCTTTGCAATTATTTTGTATTTAGTAATACAATGCATCGTACCGTTTTCACTAGAAGTCGGTAATTCAGTGTCGAATGCATTAGGTCCGCATGTCACATCCATTGCTACACCTTAAACCATTTTTGTAGAATGAAAAGAGATGTAAAATCAGTTCACCGCTTTCACTCGTAGAAGGTTTTTCATCCGCGGGTTTTTTTGACCGTTTTGAGCGTGCTTGAGAAATCTGGTCCAAATGCACCTTATCAGTAAATCTTGAGTGTTTCTTTTTTGGCATTTCGCTAACAACGTTTCGTAATATGGCTAAAATTTGGGATTCCTTCGGTTTAATTATAAAGAATTTGCATTTACACGAGCTGTTACGTCGAGGCTTCAGCAGTCGATGTACTTAACTTTTGAAAGATGGCAAGTTAATTAGATGATAGATATTAAGTAGATAATAGTTTCAATCTAAAGTGAACATGTAGCTTTAAAATAGTACTCAAACGGAACACAATCGAAATAAACCATGGAAAAAACTGAAGTTAAGGAAATAAGAAACAAAGAAAATAATGAACTCGTTATTAGCGAGAAGGTTATTGGTTAGCACTTAACACAATAATCTTTTCGCCTTCTAAGGCATACTCAGTAACGCAAAATTATGTTCGTTTCGCCTATACAAATTATGTCGGCAGACGATACCGATAGATTTCCAATTCAAACGCCGTATTTGTTAGGTAAGAAAGATGCTTTAAAAATAACGTGTTTCTTAAATATATACTTGAATTCGAACTGTACAATAGAAGTATATCGTTCCCGGGTTCATTTACCAGTACATATGATGAGGATTAACTCCCACGTTTCGTCTATTATATGACCTGATGTGTTTTCACCGCTAGATGATATCTAAATTCGGTCATAGACGAACGGGAAAGAAGATCGACACAACACATAATTCAGGAACAACCATTCATAACATAGATCAATTAACTCATTTTTGAACAAAGACGATTCTTTTTGTTATAGATGTGTTTAGGAGTTTACTAGAGCAGGAAAACCCGCGGCATTCGCCGCGGTGTCTGTATGTTCGATTTTGTTTATAGATTTATTTAGGAGGTCTTGGCACCACTTATTTTTGTAGTAGGCCCTGCCATGACGTCAAGATGCCTGCCTTCGAAAAAGATTTTAGCCGAATTTTGCCCCGCCCTCAAGGGACTTCCACCTATGGAATTTATTTCATACTCATTGCTTAAAATATTCTTGCCACACCTCATTTTTCACAGTCCCGTCCAACCAACTCGCGCAGGTTGTAAGTGTTGGCTCCCATTTCTTCGGATCTTCCTTCCGTTCTCGTCAGCCAACCTTGGTTTTTCGGTACCCACAGGTCCAGAAACATCCATATGCACCAAGACCGCTGAAAACGAAGCGGCCAGTAGAAAGTTGGTTTCCGGCCTCTGATGCGACATCAGTTTTTCCCGCGCTTTAGGTCAGAGTGGATATGAGAAACTTGATAGACACAAATTTATGCGCGAAAGTTAGGAAAATGAGTTTGGTCAAAGAGACCGACTTTGACCAAACAAATTGGCTCGAATTCTGCATCACATTTATAAAGAAAAAAGAATGTTGAATGATGGCAAGCAAATGTCATCAATCAACATAAACTTAGGCAAGTGAAGCGGGGTTGGTCAAATAGACCCATATTGAGGATTAGTACTTGATTCAAATTCGATACCCTTTAGCAAAAAGGGGATCAGGGAACTCAATCACAAACGAAAGAACAGCAAAACACTGTCATTATGCCTTGGAAAGCAATAGAACGAAATAAATAATTTCTGACATAAAAATGTTGCCGATCACGTAGCATTTTACCGATGGCAAAAATGCTACAACAGATGTCAAAATTTGGTAGTTGTCATTTAATTTAAGAAATACACGAAAATGTACAGGATGGTGTCATTTTCAAGAATCATTTGCTCGAAAACATTTACATTTTTCACAATATTCGCAAAAATTATGATCTGAAATTTGTTTTAAATTTGGTTTCAGAAAATAGGATTTTTCAAAAAATAACTGATTTGCCACAGTACGTTTGTTCAACCTAAAGCATAGGCCGAATAGACTCGCTTTGAGCAAAAAAATGGAATCAGGGCACTTAATCAGAAACGAAAGAACAGGAAAACATAGGAATTTTAAAGAATTAAACAAGTTGTCAAAATGTTTGTTTTTAAGTTTTGCTATCAGTTCAGATAGTACAGGTCAGATAGGGTTTTGGCAGACATTTTTTCTTGGAATTACTCAATTCTGGTTAATGGTCCCGGCATCAAAATGTGTCGGTATCGTTAGACATGACATTAAGAATGGAATGAATTAAAACCAGTCTGAGAAATATAGCACCCCGCGAGTTTGAGAATTTAATTATTTACACATCGATGTTATATGGCCTCAGGGAATTAGCGGATTTGGGCCATTTTAGGCTATCCTAACATATGCTGGAGCGGCCTAAGGCCGCGACGCTCGACCGAACCCAGGAGCTCGGCGACTTTTTGCGCACAAAGGCTGTAGCTCAATTCTACCCCATAAACAATACGAGCCCGCGCCGGAGGCGGCGAGCCAGTCCTGTGGTCGGGCGCAGAGCGCCCGACCTTCCGCTTGGAATGTGAGGGAACTTTGAACATAGGTATACCATGTATACAAATTTTTTAACTGGACTCCCGTAGGGAATCCCTGAAGATTGTACCCAGGGCCCGACTTTCATAGGGGGAAATAGGGGAATTCCTTGGGGGTCAGCTTTTGGAACAAGCACCCCTAAGAATGCCTCAAAAATAAATTCACAAAAAAAGGGTCCTCCCTTTTGTTTTTGAAAATTCCCCGGGGTTCAAAAATAAAAACAATAAACTAGTTATTATATATGGGATTTTATAGAATGAGCTGATTTCTGGTTTTCGGACTAAATGTTAGATTTGATTAAATTAGAAAAAGGAACACAGTGACAGAGCGGAAATTGAAGAGACAAATCATGTTGGTTTGGCAAATCTAACATTCTGAGCAGAATAATAAAATGTGTTACATACCAAACAAATTAATTCAACACACGCTTACAAAAAAAGACATTGGCCGCCATGATTAGAGCACCAGATAGTCCTGGTTCTTCCGTTATTGATATTGGACAAAGTTTTAGTAAAAGACATTTTACTTACTGACGTTTTAGTAAAAGAGAGGTAACTAGCAGCTGCAGGTGCATGGGTCGATTAGACAGCGAAAAGCGGGCTTTATAAAAATCAACAATACATAGATGCGAGATCAAACAATTTTTGGAAATATAAGCTGTTGCCTAAATTTTTGCCTTTTGTTTAAAACCAGCGCTGTGCAAAAGTATTCGATTTGCTGTTAAGGAGGAAGAAACTGTGAAAAGAAATCATTTTGAGGATGAGCGAATAACTAAAATATAGTCAATTTATACGGAAAATATGTTTGAATCGTAATATTTGTCGACTTTTTAATGCGCAAAATTATCGCGATAAAATCAAAAAATTTGGATTGGCTCGAATTCTGCATCACATTTATAAAGAAAAAAGAATGTTGAATGATGGCAAGCAAATATCAGCATACAACATAAACCTAGGCAAGTGAGGTTAGGATTCAGGTTTGGTCAAATAGACCCATATTGAGCTGGGCGTTGAGGATTAGTACTTGACTCAAATTCGATGGCCTTGAGCAAAAAGGGAATCGTGGCACTTAATCACAAACCAAAGAACAGCTCGTATCGGCTTCAAATTATATAATCTAGTCATGTATTGTTATTCCGTTTCGTGCCATTTTTATATCACCGTTCTTGAAAAACTGTGAAAAACACACGTAAGCTCATCATTTGTCATTTACGTTGTCGTGGATTTATAATAGAATAAATTGACGAATAATATGGCATTGGCTAGACCTCATATAAGTAATAGTAAAAATAATAATAAGAATAATAAAAATAATAATAAGTAAAAATACTCCTTGTAAATCAAATTACGAATTGGACTTTTGCTCACTCAGGTGAAGCCGTGATCCGAGTCATATCGACTTCAAATTCTATCTAGTCCCTGGAAATTGGACTTTTTCGAATTCTGTCTGGTTAATTTTAAACTTTGGACTAAAATAAAACTTTGCACCAGAGGAAATTGCGAAATCAGCATTTTTCAGAAAAATCGCATTACCGTACTTTTGGTCCCTCAGGTCCCCCGTCAGTTTCGCTTGTATCGACTTCAAATTCTATCTAGTCCCTGGAAATTGGATCTTTTCGACTTCTGTCTCGTAGATATTAAAATATAGACTAAAATAAAACTTTGCACCAGAGGAAATTGCGAAATCAGCGTTTTTCAGAAAAATCGCAGTACCGTACATTTGGTCCCTCAGGTCCCCCGTCAGTTTCGCTTGTATCGATTTCAAATTCTATCTAGTCCCTGGAAATTGGACTTTTTCGACTTCTGTCTCGTAGATATTAAAATTTAGACTAAAATAAAACTTTGCACCAGAGGAAATTGCAAAATCAGCGTTTTTCAGAAAAATCGCAGTACCGTACTTTTGGTCCCTCAGGTACCCCGTCAGTTTCGCTTCTATCGATTTCAAATTCTATCTAGTCCCTGGAAATTGGTCTTTTTCGAATTCTGTCTCGTAGATTTTAAACTTTGGACTGAAATCAAACTTTGCACCAGAGGAAATTGCAAAATCAGCGTTTTTCAGAAAAATCGCAGTACCGTACTTTTGGTCCCTCTGGTACCCCGTCAGTTTCGCTTGTATCAACTTCAAATTCTATCTAGTCCCTGGAAATTGGACTTTTTCGAATTCTGTCTGGTTAATTTTAAACTTTGGACTGAAATAAAACTTTGCACCAGAGGAAATTGCAAAATCAGCGTTTTTCAGAAAAATCGCAGTACCGTACTTTTGGTCCCTCTGGTACCCCGTCAGTTTCGCTTGTATCAACTTCAAATTCTATCTAGTCCCTGGAAATTGGACTTTTTCGAATTCTGTCTGGTTAATTTTAAACTTTGGACTGATATAAACTTTGCACCAGAGGAAATTGCAAAATCAGCGTTTTTCAGAAAAATCGCAGTACCGTACTTTTGGTCCCTCTGGTACCCCGTCAGTTTCGCTTGTATCAACTTCAAATTCTATCTAGTCCCTGGAAATTGGACTTTTTCGAATTCTGTCTGGTTAATTTTAAACTTTGGACTGAAATAAAACTTTGCACCAGAGGAAATTGCAAAATCGGCGTTTTTGAGAAAAAACGCATTACCGTACTTTTGGTCCCTCAGGTACCCCGTCAGTTTCGCTTGTATCGACTTCAAATTCTATCTAGTCCCTGGAAATTGGATCTTTTCGACTTCTGTCTCGTAGATTTTAAAATTTAGACTGAAATCAAACTTTGCACCAGAGGAAATTGCAAAATCGGCGTTTTTGAGAAAAAACGCATTACCGTACTTTTGGTCCCTCAGGTGAAGCACTGATCCGAGTCTATTAAAAACACGCATTTTTACTAACTTAGAAGCTTCTAGAACATTCTAGAAATTTCGAGAGGTTTTCATTTTTCCAACAAGTTTCTAATCAACGAGAGAAACATTTTATTCCTTGACACCTTCTCGAATACTTACTTCTATCTCGAGATATAGCCACCTGAACTAAAAAATGCTTCTAGAACATTCTAGAAACTTCGAGAAAAAAATTAATTGTTCAACGACCACGCCCTCATCGCGTAGTATATATTAGAAAAAGAAACACAGCGCAAGCTCATAAAATATGCAATTTTTACTGTAACGAAAATTATGGATAATTTTCTCTAACCTCTTCCTTTTGCACACTCTCTCGCTTTCTCTAACCAATCTTGTTTCTTTAAATTCTCGCGATTCTTGAATGGTCCATATTTTTTACAAAAAATTGGGATAACCTATGCCTATATATGATACTTTGGCATAATAATAATTTCCGTATCGGCCATTTTCGGAATGCGCCAAATTTCATTTGATGGATTTGTCCAGCAGTCGTTATGTTATAGACTACCGCCGACTATTTCTTGGATTGAAATTTGGCGCATTCCGAAAATGGCCGATACGGAAATTATTATTATGCCAAAGTATCATATATAGGCATAGGTTATCCCAATTTTTTGTAAAAAATATGGACCATTCAAGAATCGCGGGAATTTAGAGAAGCAAGATTGGAGAGAAAGCGAGAGAGTGTGCAAAAAGAAGAGATTAGAGAAAAATCTTGGTAACTCTGTTTTGAGCTTCAAATTGGGAAACCAAAAGATGAAAATTGGTAGGATGGGGTAATCAGTAACACAGATTTCATTTTCAAGAAAATGTTTGAGATTTTAGAACCTAGTAGAACGTTCTAGAAGGTTATTTATCAGCTACTCTGGCGAAGCCGTTTCCTGAGCTCATATCGACTTCAAATTCTGGTCCCTGGAAATTGGACTTTTTCGACTTCTGTCTCGTAGATATTAAAATTTAGACTAAAATAAAACTTTGCACCAGAGGAAATTGCAAAATCGGCGTTTTTGAGAAAAAACGCATTACCGTACTTTTGGTCCCTCAGGTACCCCGTCAGTTTCGCTTGTATCAACTTCAAATTCTATCTAGTCCCCGGAAATTGGACTTTTCCGGTTCTGTCTCGTAGATATTAAAATTTAGACTGAAATCAAACTTTGCACCAGAGGAAATTGCAAAATCGGCGTTTTTGAGAAAAAACGCATTACCGTACTTTTGGTCCCTCAGGTACCCCGTCAGTTTCGCTTGTATCAACTTCAAACTCTATTTAGTCCCTGGAAATTGGATCTTTTCCGGTTCTGTCTCGTAGATTTTAAACTTTGGACGGAAATCAAACTTTGCACCAGAGGAAATTGCGAAATCGGCGTTTTTAAGGAAAAACGCAGTACCGTACTTTTGGTCCCTCAGGTACCCCGTCAGTTTCGCTTGTATCAACTTCAAAGTCGCCCAAAGGAGACTTTCACTTCGGCACCTTTCCGTGGATAGACCGGGGCGAGTGATAGCTCATTTGAAATACCTGGGGAAGTGATGATTTTTATATTCCCAATGGATTTCTGAGGCGATTCTGGACCACTTTGCTTTTTACACTTTTTGATTTGGCGCATTTTTGAAAAAAGCCACTTTTTGGCCAAAAAATCGGGTTTTTTGATGCAAGGTGTCTACGGGTCTGATTTTTGGCACCCGGGGGTTTTCGGATGCGCTGATCACGAATTCAGATTCGAGATTTGTTCTCACGAGGTCGTGGTATTCTCACCAGGTCTCTCACGAGGTCA
The DNA here is from genome assembly GCA_022814885.1 of Ditylenchus destructor. NCBI lineage: Eukaryota > Metazoa > Nematoda > Chromadorea > Rhabditida > Anguinidae > Ditylenchus > Ditylenchus destructor. The sequence continues at coordinate 185,766 of JAKKPZ010000106.1, read as the reverse complement.
GGATATAAGATATTCCCAGGCGGGATGTTACTAACGGGCGTGATGTTTAAGGGGCATACTGAGCGGCGTAGCCGCTGTGGCGCTTCTTCGCGCGGCGAGTTTAACTAGACGCGAAGCGTCTAGTTATTATTTTTATTAAGACCCAGATAACCGAAAGCAAATGGATTCAAATGCCGTGTGACATGTTTTATTGCAATGTGCTCCCTCAATCTTAAGTTAGCAAACAGGTGCTTACGTGTTCGTAGAACCTATGCAGTATTATCCACCTCGTCGTATTTATCTGACGAATCGGCTATGAATTTCCAATCATGGTTTTAGCCAATATCAACGAAAAATTCATGGTATGAAAATTGTGGGACCATGATAAAAAATAACACGTCCAATGAGTTGGATATTATCAACGTCTACTCTAATAATATAAGCTTATACTAATGTTAAGTGTATCAATCATTTACCATAACTTATATGTTATTCCGGAAATTGTACGATTTAAAACGTAATAATTTGTGTGAATTTAACTAATTAAATAAACTCTCAAATTTTAAAAAATTAGGTAATGTGATTTTTGACACCATGAAGGTATTTTATGTAATTTTTTTAAATTTAATATTTAATGTTTAATACCGACGTTTTATTAATGAACTATTATATCGCTACACTATTCGCATTATCAATTATAACTATTTCAGTTATTTTAAAATGTATTATGGTTAGAAGCTGACATCTAATCTGACATGTACTGAAGCAAACATACAGAGCCTTTTAGAATTGGTCCAAGTTTTAATATTTTCATGACTTTTAACATATCAAGTTACTTTGATATTTATTTTATCCCATTTATGAACTTTTAATAAGTAGACGATGTTATATTCGTCTGGTAATTTGTTCTTTAGTAGAACTGTAATATTGTTTGGAAAAAGGATTTTCCAGTCCTAGATAGTGTAAAATTATTATTTTTAAATCCAAATAAATGTATAAAAAATAACTAAATAATGAAGCCAGCATGCACAGCGACGTAGAGGATGCCATGATTTAGTACCGAATTTTACTATGAATAAATATAATTGCACGATTGAATAGCTGACACAAATAGAAGTACAAAAGTTATTATTTCCCAGATTTATATCAATGCAGTTGGTGAATGGCGCTATTTTCATTCATCCACGAGTCGGCCTAATTAAAACGATGTTATTTCATTAGAAGGAAGCAATCTAGTAACCAGGAATGCGGTATATTATTCTACGATTCTGTAAATAGAGACTCAAATGTATATGACAATCGACTCGTTATCTCTCTTATTGAGATCCAAGCACAAGCGGTACAGAACGAAATTCATATTAGAATGAAGGTACTATCCGAACATCCGGGGGGACCGGTTATCGGGGGGGGGATTTCTAGACATATTTATATAGTAAAAAATCAATAGGGGGACCCTATGGATTTTTTCACAAATTGTTAGCAAAAATACACTTAAATTCATGGGGTACCCCCTATGGATTAAAAAAATTTTTGAAAAATTTTTTTCCAAAAAATCAATAGGGGGACCCTATTGATTTAAATGAATTTTTTAAAATACATTTGTGAAAAAAATCAATAGGGTCCCCCCTATGGATTTTTTCACAAAATGTATTGCAAAAAAATTTTTTTTAATCCATAGGGGGACCCTATGGATTGGAAAAAATATTATGGCTAACAATTTTAGAAAAAATCAATAGGGTTCCCCGTATGAAAGTTTTGAAAAAATTTTTACAAAAAATTTCTAAATTTTTTTTCTCAAAAAATTCATAGGGGGTACCCTATGGATCGAAAAAATAATTTTGCTAACAATTTGTGAAAAAATCAATAGGCTCCCCCCTATTGATTTTTTACTATATAAATATGTCTAGAAATTCCCCCCCCCCCGATAACCGGTTTCCCCCCCCCCCCCCGATGTTCGGATAGTACCAGAATGAAAACAACAGCAATCATTTTTCAGTAGAATACGCATGGTTGATGATAAAATATTAGGATTCGCACGTAGATGACGTCACTATAACGTATTATAATTATATATGTATGTATCTAAATCATATCATATATGTTAATTTATTAGCCTACGCAAAAAGTCTCTTGTGTTAAACAAAAGAATTTTTAATTCAAAATTTATAAATGACGATGTATATGACATACATGGCCAATAGTAAAGCTGGCTTGATTATTATTGCTAATACAGTCGACTCTCGATTTACCGCACACATCGGGTCTGGCGATTTTGTGCGGATAATCGAAAGTGCGGTTAATCGGGTGTGCGGTAAATCGAGAGAATTTTGTATGGAGAAAATTTTTCCAGTGCAAAGTTGTGCGGATAAACGAAATTTCCTGTATTCTTTGTCATTTTTTGAAAATAAAAAATAAAATTTGAATTCCCGCTCAAAAAATTTTGATTTTTTTACTAAATTTTGACCGATTTTGCAAAATTTTTACCTAATATGGCAAAAATTTTGAAAAATTTTTGAAAAATTTGATAAAAATCGGGAAAATTTTGTATAAAAATTCAAATTTGCGCCAAAAACAGAACCATTTTTCTTTGTGCGGATAAACGAAAAATTTTACTTGGAAATTTCACTTTGGTTCCGCAAAAACCTGTGCGGATAATCGAATTTATCCGCACAAAATGCGGATAATCGAGGGAATTTTGTATGGAAAAAATCCGTTCCAGCCAATTATGTGCGGTTAATCGAAAGTGCGGTAAATCGTGTGTGCGGTAAATCGAGAGTCGACTGTACTTCGCGGAACCAATCCAGTAGTAGCCCTTGGTTTGAACATGATAAAAAATAACATGCGGTATGTTTAGGATATATTATCAGCAATTTTTAGAAGGAATTTGTACATTACAAAAACCAAATCGTTATTATTAACTGCTAATATGTTAGAAAGTCATTAATTACAGTGATTGAACGTTTTAAACAATCTTAGTTTTTTTTTAAATTTTATTTTCCGTTCAGGTCGGTTTCGCTTCGAGGGAGTTTATGTTATACAGTAGTTATAATTTCATGCATTTATTTAAATTTATATAAATAATAATACATGGAAAGCGTTAAAATTATTAACGGTTATAGTAATTGACTCTTTAATTTGTTCTTTTATAACCAAATCAATGCACCATATGCATTGCAACATATCAGATACCCAAATTATATGTGGTCATGATAAGAAATAACACGCTGAAAGCGTAAGATATATTATCAACAAACTTTGTTGATGAGCGCGCACGTGCCCTGCGAGCAAAGCGTAGCCTAAATTCTTAACTATTTCTAATATCTATCTTCGCAATAATATATAATAATAATATCTTCGCAACAATATCAAAAATCCTTCATATTAATTTTATAAAAATTTCTAACGAAACAACTACCCTAAATGGTTTGGCGTCAAATCACTTAATGCTCCACGTCATATACAATGCTTTCTGTAACTGGATTGATCGAAGGACATGGATGGCTTTAGATATACACCTAATTAGTTAACGCTGGCTAATCCTGAAAACCTACAACGTATATAAAAGTTATCGATCATTGGCACTATAGTATTTGTTCAGTTATTAATAAGTAAATACAATTATAAGCAGACTATATTGGTAATATGTCAATCATATGATGGATTCAAGTACTTGAGCTTCGTACTTGAACTTCAGCTTCATATTGTGCATGGTAAAGATTATGGTTGTGTTAGTCACTAATGATTCTCAATTGATGTTTAAACTAGTAGGTATTACTAGGTGTTACTTTCCCACGTGTTATAAAGTATTTCTCGGTATAAGAATCGGTATGGGTGATTATTTATGCGAACTAAGCGACTTCTCATTATGTGTCAGAATTTTCTGCATTCTATTCCTGAAATACTGCTTTGCGAGAAAATTCGTAAATTAAAAAATGTGTACTATTAATTGCTAATTATTCATAAAGATAAGAATGTTCACTAACAAATCAAACTCTAACACTAATATTTGAACTTTTATACAAACTTTCGATATATATTTCTGCCAAATAGATAGATAGACAAGAAAAAAGCGAACTCCACCATGTAATAGTATTCAGGAATGAACCAAGCTTCATAATTATCAATTATTTGATTTAAATATATGAATAATAGTTATATTTTAATACCTATCGTACCGTTATTTGCAATCTTCTAAGAAGTTTAGATATACACCTAATTAGTTAAAGTTGGCTATTCCTAAAAATAGTCAACGAACTAGTTGGCTAAATTGTTTAAATAATAATAATAATGTGTCGCATATTATTGGCAAAAATGTCACATGAAATTATTACGAATTAAATATTATTGTGGTGGATACAAATATTGTAACTACATGAAATTGTTTTTATTTATGAATGTTGCCATTGTATTCATTTTTAAGTGATTCATAATTGTCAAGTCACCGTTATCGCTGACTTAATCAATCGTATTTTCCTTGAACAAGCACCGAAGTGAATTGATTCTCTACAAAAATTTCCTCTGTGTCATTATCGCTGTCACCCCTCTGAACGGGTATTGAAGAAATTATGCCGCTTCTTATAATACAGCCACCAAAATAGGATCTTTGTCCAAAATTTCCAAAAACTAGCTACTAATTTACATCATTTTTATAACTTTATTCCTTTTGTCTCAATTAAAGAAAACTAAGCAATTTAATTTATAAGTTTATGGAAACAGAATTGTTTATTAGGTGAGATGGGCATGAATATTAAATATACATTATATTATATTCCATTCTATGAAACAGAAAAGGATTTATATGTACACTGATATACACTTTATCAATAACGCTGATTTTAAAATATTTATCGGATCATAATATTGACAGTCCTAAAATTAACATAGTATTAATGGTTAACGACAATTGTGGCGAATAAACTTTGTTCAAAGTTCCTAAAATAATACCAAAACTAAACCAAAACATTCAATCATTTTCGCACTCTATCGTCACACACCTTCTAGACATTTTTATGAACATGTATTCTCCTATTAAATTTGTTTAAAAACACTCCTAAAGTGGTAACACTCATTAATCGTGATAGTTTTTTGAAGGTAATCTCTTTTCCATGAAAATTCTATTCCCGCTCTAAAATGAAATTTGCACGCAACCCTTTGGTATAAAAGCTCTTCAAAGATTGTATTGTTAGTGTTATTAGTAATAATAAAATTTGTTACTCTTTGTCATGAGTTATTATTTATCTTAAATTGCATTAAACCGTAATATTGAAAGTATTACCTATATTGTTACCGCTAATTGCGTCAATTAACCACACCTGGTCTACAAGTAGTATTGTATAAGCCATAATTGTAACTTCGTCATTGCTGGTTGACAATGTGATTTAGTCCATCACTACATCGTTAATGAAGCTCTTTCTTATTATTACTCCAATCTAACAATCAGCAGCTGAGCATCAGCATTTTCGGATCCTTGCAAAACACCTATCATGTTTTTATCTAATTTTTAGTATTACTTTTTCGATTTACGCCATTATCCAAGCCATGTGTCGTTTTATAGTAATAATAAAAATTCAGCATTAGAAAATAAATAACAAAAAGCAATTAAATAGACGGCAGAACACATATTATGAGCTGTTAAAATGCCCATCTCCGGCATACATACAAGGTGTTGGCGCTTGTGCATGGTGGGTAGGTCCATGTATTATTGAACAAGTTATAGAAACAATAACAGAAACGTCATCTGGTTAATAAAATATTTGAAGCAAAACATAGCCACAATAATCCTCGATTGTTATGTTTTGATTTAAGTGCATCATATAACATGTTAGTGCCTTAATTTATTGCCATCGTTTAATGGCTAAAATTTAATATGTGCATGCAAAATACGAACAGCATGATAATTTTATAACATAACACGCGAATATCGTAGCATACGAACGAACTTTAGCCATATGTACAACATGTTAACTGAGAAAAAGAATGTGTTATTGAATGAAATTATTTTAGTAGATCTACTTATTTTAGATATATTAGGTAATAATATTAATACTTTAACAAACAAATTGGAAATTTTTATATGAAAATCGCAAAAAATCGAATAATTTTCGCCTGCGGCGCTTATTTTTCTTTCTTTCGCTATTGCTATTGAACGCCAGTTGTCGTTTTTAGTAACTAAAAGTACTGATTTTGAGCTAAAAACGCCGAAATTGGAAATTTTTATATGAAAATCGCAAAAAATCGAATAATTTTCGCCTGCGGCGCTTATTTTTCTTTCTTTCGCTATTGCTATTGAACGCCAGTTGTCGTTTTTAGTAACTAAAAGTACTGATTTTGAGCTAAAAACGCCGAAAATTGGAAATTTTTATATGAAAATCGCAAAAAATCGAATAATTTTCGCCTGCGGCGCTATTATTTCTTTATTACTTCCTGTTATTTTAAAACTAGGTAAAAGTAGTAAAATTGTACAATTTCACGAAAAAACATTAATTTTGGAATATTTTACTTAAAATTGGTAAATTTGACCCATAAACAACAAATTTAGATGATTTGGGAAAATTTTTGAAAAACAGCCAAATTTGGGTAAAAATTCTGAACCGGATCGGATCGGAAATATCGGGTTTTTTGGGGATCGGATCGGGTTGGCGGTCACCAAGGACGGGATCGGACCCGTGATCAAAGTTCCCAGCCCTGCTAGATAGGGAAACGAGAAAAAGGATGAGAAATAGCACGCGGATGCAGAGATAACAAGGAAAAATATGGCTCCCGCTTCATTTTCCTCTCCCTAGCATGGACTTGCGGATCAAAAAGAACGAGCTAGCACCAAAACGTGCGAGTTACAAGCAAATGACTTCTCAGAAAAATTGAAACATCCTATACCAGGGCGTGATACTTTTTTCCGTGCAAAAAAGCTTCGTGCAAATACAAAATGCCTTTTTTAGGCCACTTTTGCTATGTTGGCCATAAATCTGATGTTACTCATTTTATGTCAACTTTTTCTCAGGTTCATAATGGCACAATAGGATTTCTTCAAGTTTACCATTTTTTGACCAAAAAGTGCTATTTTCATCAAACTTTGATGAAAAATTGATAAAAATTGATGAAAATTACACTTTTTGGTCAAAAAATGGTAAACTTGAAGAAATCCTATTGTGCCATAATGAACCCGAGAAAAAGTTGACATAAAATGAGTAACATCAGATTTATGGCCAACATAGCAAAAGTGGCCTAAAAAAGGCATTTTTTTTTTTGCACGGAAAAAAGTATCACGCCCAGGTGGCGACATAAATGTTGAGAAAGAGATTTTTAAATTTTGAATTTTGCCGCTCGTTGGCGTTTCGTTTCTCTTATATTTTTTAGCAAACGGAAGTGAGGTATAGCATTCTCGATGCTTTTTAAGGTGTTTAAGACGATATTGAGATAGCTAAATACCGTAAATCCTCTAATAAGTCCCTCCCCTCAATTAAGTCCCTCCCCTCAAATAAGTCCCCCCTCAAGCAGAATGCCAAACGTACTTGCGAGCTCGCCCGACCAAAACTAAGTGCAGATTTGTGTAGATCTCGTTGAGTTACGTAAGAAAAACCCCAATGCCAAATCTTTGTCATTGAAAATATCGGAGAAATTTGAGTTTGAAATTTAAAATTTTTTTTGAAAACCCTTACGAAACAATAAGTCCCCCGGGGGACTTATTAGAGGATTTACGGTATGTGACATAATCAAAATAAAGCTGAAATAAAGCCAAAAATGGTAAACGACATAGAAATATCCTCAAGATGATTGATTTGACGATGATTTGAATAAATTTTACTTTGATTTCTATGCCGTTTACCATTATTGGCTTTATTTCAGCTTTATTTTGATTATGTCACATATTTAGCTATCTCAATATCGTCTTAAACACCTTAAAAAGCATCGAGAACGCTTTACCTCACTTCCATTTGCTAAAAAATATAAGGGAAACGAAACGCCAACGAGCGGCAAAATTCAAAATTTAAAAATCTCTTTCTCAACATTTATTTCGCCACCTGGTATATTCACACCCTTGGGCTACGCACGTGGGGATTTGCCGGGGGGTATCAGAGGGGATTGGCCATAACTTTTTTTATTTTCATACTAGGGGTAGTAGGTATTTTTGCGAAAATGTAGCGGTAAGTGTCTAGTTTGTAAAAATCCAAGAAAAAAATTTTTAGCCCCCGTTTAACCCCCTGAAAAGTCCAACCCCCTCTGGAAAACCTGGAAAAACTCGATTTTCCAGAGGGGGTTGGACTTTTCAGGGGGTTAAATGGGCGTAAAAATTTTTTCTTGGATTTTTAGAAACTAGACACTTGCCGCTACATTTTCGCAAAAACACCTACTACCCCTAGTATGAAAATAAAAAAAGTTATGGCCAATCGCCTCTGGAACCCCCCGGCAAATCCCCACGTGCGTAGGCCAAGGGACAGTTAGATTATTTAGGAAATCGGCGGCGAAAAACACACCTATGAGAAGCAGTCTAGTGAAAAACCAGCAGAGGTTCTAAAGACGCTAGAAGCTAAAATGAAAGAACAGTAAAGTGATAAACAAGCACGGTGATGCGAAGTCGCTTCTAAAAGTATGCTCTGTCGAAATTCATATAGCAAATAACAAAAATTTACAGTTTACTTTCAACTTTTCACTTTTGTCTAAATTATGTGCCCAACGACTCTTTTGTCATGGTATGATTGTCAATGATTTTATTAAGTTATGGGAATAAAATAGTCAGATGATTTTAATTTTACTCATTCACTTGTTCATGATTAGGCTGCGGATTTTCCGGACATGAAAAATGCCATTTTCGGACACAAAATCGGACATTTTCGGACAAGTAAAATTGCTAAATGGACCCTATTGATTTTTTTGGCAAAAATTTTTTTCCGAAAATGATTTTTCAAACCATAGGGTCCCCCATAGTTTTTTTTGGCAAAAAATTCTAAAAAAAATTTTTTGCTAAACAACCATGGCGGGAAAAATGGTATGAAAAATCATTTTCGGAAAAAAATTTTTGCCAAAAAAATCAATAGGGGGGACCCTATTGATGTACTTGTCCGAAAATTTTGATAGAAGTCGCAAAATCTTACATTTCCGGAAAATCCGCAGCCTATTCATGATTATAAATGACACTTTGGGTGTACTTTTTTCTTCAACCATTGATCCAATACCTGTTTGATTTAAGCCCATTTGATGATATACCGAATTTTCTACAATTAGCCTCCCCCAGAAAAAATCTATAGTAAAAACCTTATACTTATTAGATATAAGATTTTTCATGTAGAGTTAGTTGTTACCTAATCTACATGAGCACACTATCTCATTTCGTTTGGGAAAGTTTGTGATAACTTTCTGGAAGTTACCACTTTTGCCCTAAGATTGAATATGTTCTTTTTTGTGATTTATTCCAACACAAGTTTTCATTACAAATTTTTCATCTTCAATCAGTGATCTTCAATTCATCAGTGATTTAACAGAATGAAATTTCGTTCACTTTTGCAAAAAGAATGTTGCCGATTAAAAAAAACTTGTAATTTACTTCACGGAATAGTGACAAAGAAAATCGACACGGCATTACAAATTTTCAATGTCCATATCAAAATAAACCCAACGTGCAACAATAATTCTTGCAGATATCTTCAATTTCTTTCCGATACGGGTATTGAAGAGCTCGAAGACTGGAGCTCGAAGACTTGACTCGAGCTCGAAGAGCTGCTCAGTGATGTCATCTACTTCATATTTTTCTTCTTTGACGATAAATTTGGCGTAATCACGCTTCAATACTTCAATAACACGTCCTGATCCACGGCACTGAATAGATTCGACCATTTGATTTTCATCGCAATCTTGGAGACTCATAAACTTCTAAAATAATAGTTTACAAATCAAAACCGCTTAAATAAAAATTTACAAAGCAAACCAAGAAAATTGCTTAAAATATTCAATAAATACAAAAACAATACTTAACATTTTTCTTTTCCATAGTTGTTCGAGATTTTTATCAAATTATGTTATATTATTTATTAAGGTTATTTTACCTGCAAAAAAGCGACAATGACATTGGAAATATCACAATTGTTGATGTTAATTGCGGATGTGAAATGCGCTCCGGCCACAAATAAATCGAGCATCTCTTCATCGAAATTCGTATCACTGTCGTAGGAAACTTGAAATTCCTTACAGAGGACATGATTTTTTGACCAACTGATGAATTTTTGAACATTGTCCTCGATATTGGCCCTGTTGGAGTACAGCTCCATTTTACCACATCGTATGCGGCTAGAATCCGAGATCATTGCTTCGGCCAACAAATTCACGTAGGAGATGTCAATTAGAGGAATAAGTCTCAAATAATTTATGTAAATGAACGGATCCGTTAGGAGACGCACAAAATGTTGGAATAAAGGCCAATTGTGATGGCTGAGTTCTACACGTGCTTTGAGTACGGTCGTACTGGCCTTCAATTGCGGGTCTACAACGGGAAAAGTTTAAAAATTGATTTGGAGACATTACTTTTCGATTACCTCATTTTTCTACAATACAGAAGATGAAACTTAAAGATGACTTACCTTCATAATCGGCTCTCATCTTATAAACTTGGCCCCAATATTGCTGGCTTCGCATCATGGCAGCTGGACTTTCCATTGAAATTTCTTTCGAGTATCCATTCCGAATGACCCATTCGTTATATTCTCCGGGAGAGAGCTCTTTATCGAGAATTCTAATGTAAGTGCGATCGTTCTAAAAGAATCAATCTATAAAATTATATTAAATAAATTTAGTATATTATGAACTTATTATAATTTTGCTCAGGAGAAAAAAAAACTTTTGTAAAAGGATGATGATATTGGAGGAGCTGAGGAAGTAAAGGCTAAAGAAGTAAAGGATGCATCTAATAAAGTATTAAAATTCTCACCATATTAATATAGTCGACGTAATTCTAACATAGTCTATCTAATTATTCAAATTTTAGTTTGAATTTGGTTTTCCATTAAACGAAATATAAATCAATCAAAATTCTCACCATTCGAATTTCATCGACGTAAAGAAGTGCTAAGCGATGTCGGTTGGTGCGAATCAGATTGGAAAATCTCTTTGAAACCAGACTGCTCTTTGCCAGCTGCATATAGTTCAAATATTTGAACGATTCCACCATTGTCCCGTTATCCAATGTCGCGATGTTTGAGGTTCTAAATATAATAAACTTTATACGTACTTCTAAAATGAATCATATTCCACAAAAATAACTTTGTATAGCACAGCTTGGTATATATTATTGAGAATCACTAGAATATAATATGTAGAATCTGTAGAATATAATATTCAAGTTAATCCTAGCTGCTTTGTAAAATTTTTTATACTATATAAAAACAAACAATTTTTATTTAAAAAAAAACTCACCTGCCATCCGATCGCTTTTTCTTTGCTCTCGGTTCCCTCTGAGCTTCGTTCGAGGGCTTTGCCTGCTTCTCTGCTAGTCGAACGGATCTGCGCATTTTCTTTGCTCGAACAATCGAAATATCTAAACTTTACTGAGATTCAAGATGAATCCAAGTGAAAATGTATCTCATATATGTATCCCGTATAAGTGCATTGGTACAAGGCTTTTTATTTAAAAAGCAAGCTTTCGATGAATACATAGCAGAGAGTTTGGATGAGGAAAAACGATTTTATTATTATACGAGACGCAAAGCCAGCGGAACATAATTTGGCGCCTATTCAAACACCTTTTTAAAGGAAATTTGGCGTCCTTCCTTACCTTTCCTTGGTGAAATATGTCTGAAATTATGTGGGAAAAAGCTTCTCAAGCATAATAGTTCGAGTAGATCAATACCACAAACTATGTACTACTGAATATTTATTACAATGTTTGTTTACGCCTGTAGTGCAGAATCATCTCGATTAAATTCTTCATTTACTTAAGGATTCCCCAAAGAACCTCTACCAGATAACATATCAATTTGTATGACAATTGACATCTTAGAAACCTCGGGAGTAGCGGTTTTGCTTGAAAACGGAGTGATCCTATTCATTCTCCGGATTGTTTCCCAAACACAAAGAAAATTGGCATGATATTACACACTAGCGGTTAGCGTGCATCCGCGACGCTTCGCGCACCGCCATCAGCGGTCAGAGTTGGGTTGCTCGGGAGTAGAGCAGCATGAGACTATTTCGGGCCTTCGGCCCTCAATCAACTGTTGATCGGTGTATGGTTAGGGTGAGGTCGACAGTCGCGGCCTTCGGCCGCTCCTTCTGACTGATTTGTGTCTCTCACTAATTTGAGTCTCTTACTGATTTGTGTCTCTGACTAATTTAAGTCTCTGACTTCATTTCACGTACAGAAATAAGCACCCCTAAGAATGCCCCCAAAACACCGTGACAAAACCTCACGGACAGAAATAAACAACTTTGCAAAAGTTTTAGCCAAAATTTTGTCTAAATTTGTCTACATTTAGCTAAATTTTGACCTCAAATTCGGATTCCCCGCTAAAAATTACCCTAAAATTAACCTGTACCTGTCTAAAATTAACCACCCCCTAAGAATTCACTTCCCCAAAATCCCATCGGACGCCATATCCCATCGGACGCCTCACAGCTTTAACTTACTATAAGGATTTTTACTCACCAGCAAAAAATCGGATTAGTTCAAAACTATTTCGATTCTATGATTTTGATATCAAATGATTTAATAGAAAACGGAACATGTTCCTTTTATTTCTCCCGATTATTTATTACACACAAAGAATAGTACAGTTATTACATATTTTCAATTTTCAGCACAAAACATGACTCATGAATATGGAAATAATATGCATTATTATCACAAACTTTTGCAGTAAGTTGCAATTTCTTTCCTATGACGTCATTGTCGAACTCAAAGATGTGAGTAGTACTGCCACAGTGTTGATCACTTTCTTCGTTTACGATGAATTTCTCATACTTGCGCTTCAATTCGTCAACGGACCCGTGCCAAACATTGCATTTAATAGACTCAACAATTCGCTTCTCATCCCAACTTTCGAGATCCATGAACTTCTGAAAGCATAAACTAAACCTTTCGACTCATAAGTAAAGACCCCAAAAATATTTTTAAAATAAAAAATACTTAAAAAATATTTTGGACTTTTTAAACTAAAATATTTTTAAAATATTTTTTTTTATTTAAAAAATATTTTGCATATTTTGGGAATTTTACTTATATTTTAACCTTTTTATAACCTATTTATAACCTTTCGACCTTTAAGGGTTAAGTCCAAACATAAGTATAATCCTAGTCTAAAAGCTAGCTTAAAGCTAAGACAAAGGTGGTTTGATCTTAAGGATTAGACCTACCGTATTTCCTCCAATAAGGGCACCGGGGTCCTTATTTTCCAATCTCCCTCTAGGAACATCCAGTCCCTTTTATTGGAGAGGACCTTATTGGAGGCGTCAAAAATTATTTACCTTCACGAATTCGATGATGACTTTATAAGGCTCGTAATATTTAACGTTGATTTCGGATGTGCAAGGTGCTGCAGTAAGAAAAAAGTCGAGCAATTCCTCATCGCGACACGTCACAGTGCGATCGCAGTGAAATTGATATACATCACACAGCATATAAGTTTTTGTCCAATTAAGGTATTTCTGGACGTCGTCACAGGTAGGCAAATTAAAGGTCAAATATTCACATTGCAGGCGGTTGCGATTTGTGATGTTTGTTCTGGTCAAAAAATTCAGGACGTCGTTTTGAGGGACCCATTGCAGATGGCAAATGAAAACGAACGGATCCGTGAGAAGACGAATGAAGTGTTGGTATAAAGGCCAATACTCGTGGTTGAGTGCTGCACGTGCGCGGATCACTGTTATTGAATCGCCCCAGGCACGCTTTGAATCTAAAATGAAATAAGATTAAAAATGAGAAAAGCAAATTTAACAAAATAAAACATGTTCTTTTCTTCACGTTTTTGCGTGTAATGCGAGCTCAAGATTGCCTTAGTTTTACGTGATATGTATCAAAGCGCTAGAAGAGTAAAATTGAAGATAAATTTTGAATTTGGGGCGGGGATGAGTTTTTGGACCTATGTTAAAGAAAAATGGGTCTTTTTGAGGTCTAAATGTTAGGTCCAAGGGAACTTCTTTCTATCTCTAACCATAGAGCCTCCCTTTTTGAGAATTTTGAGGAAAATTGAAGGAAAATTTTGAAATTTGGCTAAAACTGCTAAAAATTTTCTCCGGCACCGCCAATGGCGGCGCCGGAAAAAATTTCATGTGGTACCCCTATCCTTTTTTCTCCCGACGCTCCCCAGAAGGGCGTTATAAGCGGATCGACTGTAGGTCCAAAATCTCATCCCTGATTTGGACCTGGCAAAAATTGCTTTTATTATGCGAAATTTTGGAATAACGGCTATTCTCGTGGAAGTCGTTTCGTGTAATAGACTCACTTTTATAGTTTGCTTTAGCAACAAGCTCATAATCCTCGGGATCATTTTGTGTGCTTCCTGACATAGAAAGAATGAGTTTCAGTATCCAAGACACGTCAGCTTGACCTTCACGTGGAAGTCGTTTCGTGTAATTGTTGCGGACAATCCACTCGTTGTATGCTTCGGGAGAGAGCATTTTATCGAACATTTCTATGTGAGCAGGAACCGTAACGATACGTCGCTGGAAATAATGAAGAGGTTTTTTGAAACATTTTACCGTTTAAATCTACTCTAACTAAGTCGCACGTCTGCGCTGAAAGTTTTCGGCTGACGCCGAAAATTTTTTTCTCTCAGATTGGACCGGGATTTCGATTTTTGGGTTAAAAATGGCGATTTTTTCATAAAAGTGGTCTTTTGTGAATGAGCATAACTTTCTCTGCGCTACTCCTTTCGGGTCGTGTGAGAGCCCTTTTTGCTCAACAAATAAACATAAAACATCTCACCATCTCGATATTATAGACAAACAGAAGTGTCAACTTATGCCTGTGGGTTTGAATCAAATTCCAGATTCTCTTTGAAATAAGACTACTCTTTGCCAGCTGACAATAGTTCAGGTATTTGAAGATCTCCACCATTGTACCGTTATCCATATTGTTAGCCATTGTTTTGTTCCTGAAATATAGTGAAAAATTACTTATTGACTTTTGAAGGGTCACAATATGACGAAAAGAGTATTCAGTAAACTGAAAAAGTATATAATTATAACGGCTCTCTAGATATTGGCCGAAAATTTCGGTTTCGAGCAAATTGTAGGGATACGACCCAGAATTTTGACCCTATATAGGTTTTCGACCACGTTGAGTTCGAATCAGATATATGAGTAGCGCTAATTCAAATAACATTTTGAACACAATGCAATTCTAACAGAGGTTTGAGTAGTCTTTGTAAAAGCGTTTTTAACGCTATTAAGGAAAAATGGAGTGAAAAATTTTGATAATCGACAAACATTGTTTCGACCCTAATCTGAGACAATGTTTGGGTCTAGCCGTAAAGTTAGGGCTTGTCAATCAGACCTTTACGACTTTGGTGAAAAATATGGTGAAATTTTTGTGGGAAGCAAAATGAGAAAACAATGTGAATTAATAATAAGAATGAACACATTAAAAGGAATAAACGCGAGTTAATTAACAAATTTGAAAGACGAATAAGATTTCAAAAAACTGATGTCTCTTATGTTTACTTTTCCTTGCGAGAACCAAAGTTATGGTTAAATTTCAAAAAGTATTTAGTCTCTTATTGAAAAACTTAGAAAGCTATCTTTAGAAAGCTTAAATTGTGTGGAAGTCTGTTCAAAAAAGTATGATGGTATAAATATGACCTTGTAATGTATTAAAACAGAAATGTTTTGTCGCCCTCTCAGAATTATATAATCATAGGATCATGGAATGATAGAAACATGGAACTGTCAAATGTCACTTCGGTAAAGGACATTAATGATTAATCTTCATCATAATTCTGCATCAAAGTATGTTCTCATGATAAAAATTTTGATTGAAGGCTCATTGAACCACGTACAATCCCTCCCCACAATTCTTTTTCAGGGCAAACTCGATTTCAAATTAGCGCCAAAACATAATTGCATGCCAAAGGGGTTAAAAGGGGCCGCTGAAAATTTTTAATGAGGGGGATTACTCGGCAGGGGTCTCCTCTAGAGATTGGTAAAAAACATCGAGTGGGGCCTTATTAGAGTAAAAATTTTCACAGTCAACACTTTTCCCTATTAGAGGAGGCTCTTTTCCTGATGCTGAACAGAGACTCCTCTAATAGCTCAAACTGCTCAAGCCAAGACGAATGACACCAAAATCGGTGCCGGAGTTTTACTTTTTTTGGAGTTTTGAATCTCCGAAAACCAAGAATCTCGATTTCTACGGCGCTCCTCTAAGGCGCTCGACCACACCGCGCCGAAGGCGCTACGCTCTCTAGTATTAGCCATAACAAACGAGGAAGCAAATAGTTCAAACGCTCTCTTTAAATGCGCCCACAAAATAATGAGTAAATAATGTTTTGGCAAAGAGAGAAAAAGGAGGAGTATAAAATAAATGACTCAAATAAATTATAGTCATCCTTTTCTCTCTTTGCCAAAACATTATTTACTCATTATTTGTAGGCGCGTTTTAAGAGAGGATTTGAACTATTTGCTTCCTTGTTTGTTATTTGTTATGGCTAATAAAACATGAGCAAAATTTGCTGCTCTGTTTTCGTTCAAATTTGTTTCACACCTTGCTCTAACCTTAATGAGTTGTTTACTTTCGTTACGTGTCCTTTCCAATGGTTGCTGCCTTTTCCCACAAAACTTTCGAAACATCTGTCCTTTTCAATCAATAATGACTAAATAACAGTCTGAACAACGTCTCTGAGAAAGAGAGAGAGAGAAACAAAACGAGAGAAAGTCTCTTTCCTTCATTCAATCCATACTTTCGACCTTAAATGTTGGAAATTTTCACAATTTTTAATGAAAGGCAATATTAAAAAATTATTAATTAGAAGATATTAAACGCAAAACGCAATAATTCATCGATCAAATCGGCTTTCACTCTCGTTTCTATTTCAAGCAGCATTGCTTTTAACGGTCATCGCGAAACTATATCTACTCTTTCGCTTGCATCAATCCCATGCGGCTGATTGGTCTAGTGATATGATTCTCGCTTTGGGTGCGAGAGGCCCCGTGTTTGATCCACGGATCAGCCCATTATTTTTTTATTTTTTTCTAACACCAAAAAACAACTAACGCCTTCAAAAATTTTTGTTCGGACAAACCAGTTCAAAAGAAAAATTAGGAAAAAGCATTATTAAATTCATTTTTTCATTCAAATTTATGTGCCCACCCACGTCGTTGTCTCTTTAATTATTTATGTTCTCCCATTTACGTGTCCTTTCCAATGATTGTTGCCATTTCATACAAACTTTCGAAACATTTGTCCTTTCATCCCCTAATGATGATTGAATAACAGAAAACAATGTCTCATCGAGAAAGAGAAAGGGAAACAAAACGAGACAAAAAGTCTCTGAGAACGAGAGAGAGAAAGAAAACGAGAGACACTGTCTCTTCTTCTCTGTCTGTTTTCCTGGACTTGTTTACTTGTTATGTTGTTTGGTCACCGGGGCGGGTTGAGTGTGACACATAAAAAGGCAGATTCAGTTTTACCTCTCATCTCGAATAACATTTTGGTTCTCTTTCTCGAAACTGTTCAGATTTTGTCGACTTTATTCCTTTTCTAATTTTAATTTAATTTTATTTGCAGACTATTAACAAATTTCGTCATCCTGAAGGCTTTACTAAAAATGAATTGCAGCCAATGTGGTGAGGTTTTCTTATAAAAACAAAACTATTTCCAGATTCTTGAGAAATGAGTTTTTTGCTTCCGAGTTTAAAGAGTTTTTTTCCTGTAGTTAAAAGTGAAAGTGGGTTGTGAAATGATTCATTCCTTAAAGTCAATGAACAGTAAAAGGCATTGGGTAATGACTAGGGTGCGGATTTTCCGGACATGAAAAAAGCCATTTTCGGACACAAAATCGGACATTTCCGGACATTTTCGGACAAGTAAAATTGCTAAATCAATAGGGGGACCCTATTGATTTTTTGGCAAAATTTTTTCCGAAAATGATTTTTCAAACCATAGGGTCCCCCATGGTATTTTTGGCAAAAAATTCTAAAAAAATTTTTTTGCTAAAAAAACTATGGGGGGAAAATGGTATGAAAAATCATTTTCGGAAAAAAATTTTGCCAAAAAAATCAATAGGGGGGACCCTATGGTTTGAAAAATCATTTTCGGAAAAAAATTATTGCCAAAAAATCAATAGGAGGGACCCTATGGTTTGAAAAATCATTTTCGGAAAAAACTTTTGCCAAAAAAATCAATAGAGGGGACCCTATTGATTTCATGTCCGAAAATTTTGATAGAAGTCGCAAAATCGGACATTTCCGGTCATTCCCGGACATGTCCGGGAAATCCCTAGTAATGACAACCAACTCGGGCCGGTACGAGCCACATTAGTCTGCCCTGAACAGACCGGGCCAGAAAATTGAGTCCCGGGACAGACCCAAACCCGATTTGACACGTCTAGACCAAAGAGTTTGCTAAGAGTTCAAAGATCGGGCATGGGCCAGCTGATTCACTCTCACCTAATCTGGGTTTCAGTCTAAGCCGAGATCTAAACTTTAGAAAAAGTATAGATCTCGGTTAAAAAAAACTAAACTAATTTTCACCTGTATTCCATTTTAGGCGCAGCCGACTGCCAGTGTGGCCAAGTGCAAGCCGGGCAAGTCCAGAAGACCTGCTGTCAACAGAACAGTTGCTGTCAGGAGCAATGTTGCAAAGGTGAGTTTACCTTAAATTTGGAACAATATTATACGAGATTTTCAACTTTTTTTATGTTTTTTAATGTCGATATTATTACTTTTTATACATTTTTACCACAGTCGCAGTAAATATAATAGACTGCAAAGTAATTGCCTTGGAGCGATTTACATGGATAGGCCTCAACTGTTGCCTATTGTTAGAGATCAAAGAACGTTGAGCACAGGAATGCGGACAATACTCTTTGACTTCTCAATAGTTTCAAAATTGGGTAGAGGAAGTGCCTGGGGCATTTTCTCTATTTTCGTTCTCATTTTGGAGTGATTGTTCTCCGGGGGTTGTTAAAAACATTCGTATAAGAGTACCGATTTTTGTACAGAAAAAGACCAAATTTTTAACGAAAAACCATTGTATTATCCTCAAAATTGTTGTCCTGAAAATATTATTTCAATTGAGAACTGATCATTGATTTTTAGACGGGTGTGGTCCCAACTGCAAATGTGGCGGCTGTAAATGCGCGACAGTTCGCCTCCAGCGCTCGACTGGTGCGAGCATCAGACCGCCGCAAGAACATCCTGCTTACAAATGTTAGACGCAGCAACCTCCCGATTTACGAACCGGACAACTTGACCGACTAATTTGATCATTGATCTCTAATATCTTCAGTAATCAGTTTTATTTGGAGAATCTTCAAAGTATATCTGGATCCTTGTATCAAGGATCTGCTTTACTTAATTGAATTTTCGTATCACTTTGGCAAATAAAGCGAATTATTTAATGAAAGGAATGTGAATAATATATTTTATGTTCGATATATGCCGAATATGGATTTATGTCACAGTGTATTGAATCGCGGTAATTCAAATTTTAAATGCTTCATTGGTTTTCTCAAAATATTTTATTCAGAAAACAACTTATCCCCCCAGTAAGCTAAAGCGATGCTATCTCTGTCTGGACGACTCC
Organism: Ditylenchus destructor; assembly: GCA_022814885.1. Taxonomy (NCBI): domain Eukaryota; kingdom Metazoa; phylum Nematoda; class Chromadorea; order Rhabditida; family Anguinidae; genus Ditylenchus; species Ditylenchus destructor. The sequence continues at coordinate 166,067 of JAKKPZ010000106.1, read as the reverse complement.
GACGGACGAAAAGACCACACACGATTAGGTCAGAGTGCGAGAGAATTTTTGTCCCTTCTTTCTTTTTAAGGGAAGGCCACACCATTAGGAGATCTTGGCACGCACAAAAACCTGGTCTTTAATAAATCTGAGTTCCGATCCCATGAAAATATCTAGGAAATATACAAAAGGGGAATCGGTAGAAATCCCCCCGGTAGAAATCCCCCCCGGAAGAAATCCCCCCGGTAGAAATCCCCCCGGAAGAAATCCCCCCGGTAGAAATCCCCCCCGGAAGAAATCCCCCCGGTAGAAATCCCCCCGTTTTCAAAAAATCATATAAAAATGGCCAAAAACATGAAAATGCTCATTTTGAATTCGTATTTCACATTAAATCGGATTAGGCTTAAGCTCCTGAACAACCCTTACGTTAGGCTAAACAACCCTTATAAGGCGCCAAACAAGCCATTAGGCTTGGGGCCCCGCTGTGCACGCACAATCGGACTTAGTCTTAGGCTTGGGGCTTAGGCTTAGGCTTAGGCTGAACAACCCAATAAATACGAATTCAGCGAAAAAAATGGGCATTTTCATGTTTTTTGGCCATTTTTATATGATTTTTTTGAAAATGGAGGGATTTTTACCGGGGGGGATTTACCGGGGGGGGGTTTCTACCGGGGGGTTTCTACCGAGGGGGTTTCTACCGGGAGGGGGGTTTCTTCCGGGGGGTTAAGCTTAAGCCTAATCCGATTTAACGTGAAATACGAATTAAGCGAAAAAAATGGGCATTTTCATGTTTTTTGGACATTTTTATATGATTCTTTGAAAACGGGGGATTTTTACCGGGGGGGATTTTTACCTAGACAATACAAAAGTGAAGCGCCGCAGTCTTCGCCGCGAATATGGGGCCATTATTAAATATCAAGCAACAGCTAATACAAATTTATGTTTTACTGATACGACTCGAAATTGAGTCGACGAAAAGTTCGAGTCGAATTTCAAGTCCCAACCCTGATCAGTCGGTGCAAATAAGTGATTAAAGACCAGTCAGTTGGTTGGCGCGCTACAATTAAAGAGCAGATTTGATATTTCGAAAAATCATGGTACCGGTTCCAGTAATGAAATAGCTTTGATACCAGCATAGTATCATTGGATTAAGAACGCTGTGAATCATGATATCATATTTTTTCCAGACGGAAATTATTGTGTTTTATTCCTGAAATTTTTCAAAGATTTTCTGGAAATTTTTTTGCGATGTCATTGTTCACGAGAGCAATATTTCGTTCACTTTTGCAAATAGAATGGTGCCCATGAAAAATAGTGATTTACTTCAGGAAATAATGACAAAGAAAATCAACACGACATTACAAACTTTTAATGTCCAACACAAAAAAAAACCAACCGTCATTGATCATTCTTGCAGTAATCTGTAATTTCTTTCCGATACGATTAGTGATGAGCTCGAAGACGTGATCAGTGATGTCATTTTTCATTTCATATTTTGATTCTTTGTCGATAAATTTGGTGTAATCGCGATTCAATACTTCAACAACTCGTCCTGATCCATAGCACTGAATAGATTCGACCATTTGAGGTTCATTGCTGTCTTTGAGTCCCATAAATTTCTAAAAATAATAATTTACAAATCAAAACCGCTTAAATAAAAATTTACAAAGCAAACCAAGGAAATTGCTTAAAATATTCAAAAAATTGAATATGTGAAATTTGGCGCCATGCTTTAGATAAGCCTATGTAAAAAATACGACGCTTCACCTTTAGGGCTGGCTCTGGTGACTAAGATTTGCAAAATACTTAACATTTTTCTTTTCCATAGTAAAATGAATCCATGGTAAAATAAAAAGGTTATTTTACCTGCAAAAAAGCGACAATGACATTGGAAATATCACAATTGTTGATGTTAATTGCGGATGTGAAATGCGCTCCGGCCACAAATAAATCGAGCATCTCTTTATCGAAATTCGTATCACTGTCGTAGGAAACTTGAAATTCCTTACAGAGGACATGATTTTTTGACCAACTGATGAATTTTTGAACATTGTCCTCGATATTGGCCCTGTTGGAGTACAGCTCCATTTTACCACATCGTATGCGGCTAGAATCCAGGTTCATTGCTCCGGCCAACAAATTCATGAAGGAGATGTGAATTAGAGGAGTAAGTCTCAAATAATTGATGTAAATGAACGGATCCGTTAGGAGACGCACAAAATGTTGAAATACAGGCCAATTGTAATTGTTGAGTTCTACACGCGCACTGAGTACGGTCGTACTGCCCAGAGTCTTAGCTTCCATTTAAGCTATTACTCATCCTTCTAGAAGGTTCCAGTAAAAAGTTATGGCAAAAATGGCGAGCGGGGGGTTTTTACCGGGGGGTTTTTACCTACACTCTTTATGTAGTATACACTCAGATTTATATCATTAAGAAATTGAGACCACGAGTAAAGATTTTGAAGAAGCAATTGGAAAGATTTTTCGTGGCAAGACATATGACATTTGAATGTTTAAAACTGGTAGTTTGTGTAAATAGTAAACTTTGAGTTTAAACACTTAATGAGATTTATGAAAATTTTGCCCTGAAACTATGAAAATGGAGATTAAAAGGATTGTTAAGAATATTTTATCGGGGCAGCATTTTATAGTATTTAAAGAATGAATATGAAGAAATGGGCAGCGAAATGCCAGGACAATATAATTGTGGCGGCAATTCAAACGACATTTTAAATGCAAAGAGATTCTTACAGAGCTTTGAAGATTTCCTACCGAGTGCCATGAGCTCCGGCCACCAAAAAATCAAGCATCTCTTCATCGAAATTCGTATCACTTTCATGGACGAATCGAAATTCCTTACATAGGACATGATTTTTATCCAAACGATAAATGTTTGAACATTGTCCACGATATTAGTCTTGGATTCATGCCGTCTAAAAGCATAGTTTGGCTCGGTCTCCTACTGTGCTCCGTAAGGAACCAGTTTGTTTTGTTGAAAAATGTTGCCAAAGGAAACTGCCAAATTGGATGACAAATCAATTCTTTTCCCTTCATTTAAAAAAAACTTGATTAACTCCGTCGAATATGGACCTTTGCATGAAAAACAGAGTGTATTCAATGCAAAGAAAATTACTTTCGAATATTTACTTCAAGGAATAGAAAAAGGCGAAAAAATTGACAAAGAAAATCGACACGGAATTACAAATTTTTAATGTCCAACAAAAAATAAATCCAACGCCCAGCGGTCATTCTTGCAGATATCTTCAATTTCTTCCCGATACGGGTATTGAAGAGCTCAATACATTGATCTTTGCCATTTTCTTTTTTGTCGATAAATTTGGCGTAATCGCTATTCAATACTTCAACAACTTGTCCTGATCCACGGCACTGAATGGACTCAACCATTTGATTTTCATCGCAATCTTGGAGACTCATAAACTTCTAAAAATATACAAATAAATTACAAAGCAAACCGAGAAAACTGCTTAAAAACTTAAAAAAAAATTGAATATTATATTAAATTCTACGCCGTGGCTTAGATAAGCCAAAGTGAAAATACGACACTTCACTTTCGGGAGATAGAGCTGGCTTTGGTGACTAAGATTTGTGCTGAATACTAAAACACACCTGCAAAAAAGCGACAATGACATGGGAAAAATCAGAAGATCTGTTCATCAAAATTGCGGATGTGCAATGCGCTCCGGTCATTAAAAAATCAAGCACCTCTTCATCGAAATTTGTATCGCTGTCGTGGGATACTCGAAATTCCTTACAGAGCACATGATTTTTTATCCAACCGATGAACTTATGAATATTGTCCTCGATATTATCACGTCGTCCTTCCGATAATAGCAACAGCGGCTAGAATCCAGGTTCAGTGCTTCGGCCAACAAATTCATGAAGGAGATGTGAATTAGAGGAGTAAGTCTCAAATAATTGATGTAAATGAACGGAGCTGTGAGAAGGCGGACAACATGTTGAAATAAAGGCCAATTGTAATTGTTGAGTTCAACACGTGCATCGAGTATGGTCGTTCTGGCCTCCGAACATTTTGAATCTAAAATGGAAAAGTTTAAAAATTTAATTACTTTTCGATTACCTCATTTTTCTACAATACAGAAGATGAAACTGAAATATGTCTTACCTTTATAATCGGCTCTTATCTTATAAACTCGGTGCCAATATTGCTGGCTTCGCATCATGGCAGCTGGACTTTCCATTGAAATTTCTTTCGAGTATCCATTCCGAATGACCCATTCGTTATATTCTCCGGGAGAGAGCTCTTTATCGAACATTTTGATGCATGTGTGATTTTGAGTAATTGATTAATCTGTAAAATTAATCTGTAAAAATTCTAATAAATGGCTATAGTATATTTTTACCTAATTATAATTATTCAAATTTTAATTTGAAGGAATTTGTTTGCGGTTTCAACAATCATGAGAACAATTTTATTTCGCTTTTGCAAAAAGAATGTCGCCGATTAAAACACATTGTGATTTACTGGAATAATGACAAAGAAAATCGACATGGCATTACAAATTTTTAATGTCCAACACAAAATAAACCCAATGCTCAGCAGTTATTATTGGAGTAGTATCACTTCTTGCAGCAATCTGCAATTTCTTTCCGATACGGTTATTGACGAGCTCAAAGACGTGTTCAGTGCTGCCATCTTCTTCATCTCTTTCTTCTTCTTTGACTATAAATTTGGCGTAATCGCGCTTCAATACTTCCACAACTCGTTCTGCACCATCGCATCGAATAGACTCAACCATTTGGTTTTCATCGCATTCTTTGAGTTCCATGAACTTCTGAAAATAATAATTTACAAAGCAAACCGAGAAAGCTGCTTAAAAACTTTGTGTAAACTAAAAATTATATAAAATTTCATGCATTGGTTTCTTTAATGCCAAAATAAAAAAGGTCACAAAAAGTATAACAGTTTTATATTTTTAAGACGCTGATGCACCAAGGTGTTTAGAGTGATAGAGGTCTGTTTATAATGATTTATCCCTAAATATACTTATAAAATACAAAACTCTAGAAGTTTTTTAAACTAACTGTTCTTCGAGACCAGTGGGGGGGATTAAACCTTAAATAGGACATCTAAATACTAGGTAAAATTTTACCCGAGGCATTCAAATGCCAAATATTTTGCGCGAACACTTTTGGGAGAGAGAAACTATTGGGAGAGTCAAACGAGCTATCACACGTTCCGAACATGAAAATCATACGGTAGTACAATCCTGAAATACTACAGCTTTTTTCTCAAAAATATAAGTTCACCTGCAAAAAAGCGACAATGACATCGGACATATCAGAATGCTTGATCATAATTGCGGATGTGCAATGCGCTCCGGACGTTAAAAACTCAAGCAACTCGTCATCAAAATTTAAAATGCTCTGGTGGGCAACTTGAAATTCCTTACAGTGCACATTATTTTTTGTCCAATCGATGAATTTCCGAACATTGTCCCCAAGATTGACAGTGCTCGAGAATAGTACCACTCTACCACATTGCATGCGGTTAGAATCCAGGTTCAGTGCTCCGGCCAACAAATTCACAAAGGAGATTTGGATTAGAGGAGTCATTTGCAGATAATTGATGTAAATGAACGGAGCTGTTATAAGGCGCACAAAATGTTGAAATACAGGCCAATTGTAATGGTTGAGTTCTACACGTGCATTGAGTACGGTCTTTCTGGCATTCGAACATTTTGAATCGAAAATGGAAAAGTTGATTTTTTGTTTACTTTTTATCAGTTACTCATTTTTCTACATTACAGATGATAAACTTGTCAAAGATGTCTCACCTTTATAATCGGCCATCATCTCATACACTTGGCCACGATATACCTTCCTTCGCATCTCGGCAACTGGACCATCCAGCGGGATTTCTTTCGAGTGTCGGTCCCGAATGACCCATTCGTTATATTCTCCAGGAGAAAGCTCTTTACCGAACACTTTGATGTAAGTGGGATTGTAACTAGTCTCAAGCTGTAAAAAATTCTAATAAATAGCTATACTATATTTTTACGTAATTATAATTTTTTGTGTACGCTCAATCTATAAAAAGCCTATCAAATAATTTTAATATACTTTATATACTAAAAATGAAAACTAAATACTCAAAAGTAAAATTCCCACCATACTAATATAGTCGACGTAAAGAAGTGCTAAGCGATGTCGGTTGGTGCGAATCAGATTGGAAAATCTCTTTGAAACCAGACTGCTCTTCGCCAGCTGCATATAGTTCAAATATTTGAGCGATTCCACCATTGTCCCGTTATCCAATGTCGCGATGTTTGAGGTCCTGAAATACAATAAATGTAATTTTTACTTGTTGAGTTTGCAAAATGGCGAGCCGAAATTTTTTGCCATACTTTGCAAAGTCAACTTTTGAAGTAAATCAAATGACTTTAAAATATGTATTTTAGAATATTTGTATAATTTTCATTAATAATTTACTAATTTTTTACAAATTACCTTATACAAACTGTGAAAGTTTTGTTTAACCTTAAAGTAGACAAACTTCAGACAGAAAATAACGGTATACATAAACACCCATAGTTTTGCGGCCTTTAACAAAACTCATATTTTTTGCTAAGCAAACAGCAATCAGAATTAATTTTCAGTCTCCGTTGATTAAAACTCATTCACCTGTCATCCGAGCGGCTTTTCTTTGCTTTTGGTTCCTCCGGAGTTTCATTCTCGATCTTTTCAGCCAGTCGCGCAGCCATTTCTTTCTGAGTATGTTCTGTACTGAAACAGTCGCTGATAAAAATTATGGTAGAGAAAAGACAGAAGAACGCGGGAATTTTATCAGAAATAGAATTTTGGGTAAATATGATTTATGAGTTACAATTGAAATTATAAATAACATAGGAATACGAAAGAATGATGTAAAAAGTAAATGGTTATCTAACCATTTCGACCCTCAGTCTATAAGACTATACGGTTAGAAATAAGATGATTCTACGTAGGTTGGGTCTCATCAGTAGATGCCTACAGAGATTAAAAGTAAGAGCATTTTTAAGGGGAGTTGAGAAAATATACATAATACACAAACAAAAATATAAGACAATTTATGTAGTATACATTGCTTCAGATTTATATCATTAAGAAATTGAGACCACGATTATAGATTTTGAAGAAGAAGAATTGAAAAGATTTACCGTGGTAAGACATATGACATTTGAATGTTTAAAACTGGTAGTTTGTGTAAATAGTAAACTTTGAGTTTTATACTTTATGAGATTTATGAAAATTTTGCCCTGAAACTATGAAAATGGAGATTAAAAGGATTGTTAAGAATATTTTATCAGGGCAGCATTTTATAGTATTTAAAGAATGAATATGAAGAAATGGGCAACGAAATGCCAGCACAATATAAAAGTGGCGCCAATTCAAATGATATTTTGGGTGCAAAGAGATTCTCACAGAGCTTTGAACATTTCCCACCACTTCTTTTGGAAAGCGAAATTGTGTGCGAGAAATGTGTCTAAAAAATATTCCGTATTGGTGCAAATATTATTTTTAGAATGAAGATGTTACATTTCCTTAAAAAGTATTTGCACTTTTCTCATTTGCACTTGTAATAGAGCAGAGTTCTTGAATTTTGCTAGATCAAAAGATCATAATAAGAACATGTCCTTCTCTTTAACAAAATAGGACATCTAATAATACTAGGTTAAATTTTTCCCGAGGCTTACAAAAACAATTTTTTTGCGCCAAAACTTTTGGGATTTAATTCTTATTAATATATCTCAATATATTGATAAGCGATATATTGATTATTAATAAGCTCTCAAAAATGTTCTATATCCTTACTCTATATCCTACGTCTCTAGTTCAGGTGGTCGTGTATTCTCAGTTTCAGATTCAAATTCAATGCAAAACTACAAAGAGTTTTTAATCACATTCTTTTTACTTTAAATGTTGTCGCACTTTTGAATCAATGCAGTGTCCTTATCGCTGTAAGATAGAAACTACAAATTTTGTTTTCCATTCCAAAACGGGTTTTGTCAACAACCAATCAATTTTCACTTTTCAATACATTTACTGCTAATTTTGTTGACAGTTATTTTATTCTATGTATTTATTTTGGTATTATTAAGAGAGAGAATAATATTACTCGAAATTATCCATATAAAGCTGTGCCGTTATGCCGGCCTAGCTTTCATGGATAACCCCCAAAATTTTTGAGTCTGAGGAAAAGTTTTTCAGTTTTCTTGAATCCAAAAATATGCAAACCTCAAAAATATACAATTGCCTAAATTTTCAGCTGTTCCAGACACTTCGACAGATGATATTAAAATATTGCACTTTGGACAGGTTTCCGCATCGGCTTATTATATTTTGTTGCATTTTGAGCCTTCTTCATTCAGGTATGCGTTTCGTTCAGATTGTCTTTTTTTTGAAGAAAACTCACTAAAAATGAAAATCGAACAAGCCAATGATCGTCCCGAAATCACTACGATAATCGTGACAGTCACCTGCACCGTCTCATTATTGACCTTCGATCATCACCGTTTCTGTCAAGAAGGAAGACAGTGACTGTAAATAAAAGAGCAATGGACATCAAGAAGCAGCTGCAGGAACATATAAGGTCACCCTCAAAGCGGTAATAAGAAAAATTTCTTTTCTTTCGGAGCAGATAAATTTCAGGGGCAAATTCTGGAAAATTGGGTGGCCGAGTGCGTTTTCAGGAATAATTGTACAGTTCATATACATTCCTATAAGCTTAGGCGCCTCGTAAATCCGCTTACTTGGGTTACAGTCTGAACAACCACCACTAAACTTTTTGTGATAGAGATGGTGACAGTCGGCTGTCACTAATGAGACTGTGATAGAGACGGTAAATTGAAGTTGATTGACCTTTTTTGACTGTTATGATCCTGAAAATGGGCATAAAGCCTTAAACTGGCTATTTCCTCTACCAACGTGAATATCCGGCTATTAACTTCAAGGGTCACAGGAGTAATTTTTCTAACACTCTGAATACGTATAGTGCACTTTTTCAACTTAAACCCATCAGCTGCAGCCGATAGTGCGTGCAATAAGCGTAAATACGAGAGCGGAATCGTCTGTGTCTGCAACTCCTCCTATTGTGACGAATACACTCCAGTTGGCCGGTTGCCAAATGAGAAAGTTGTTATATTCACTTCCTCAGAGTCGGGCAAGCGGTTCTTGAAAAGTCATACCGTTTTTGTTCGAGATGGAATTTGTGTCGCGAAGTCTTTCAGGTGAGCAATTTCGAAGCATGGGAAAAAATCTTTAAAATCGAAGAAAATTGAGAAAAAATTGAAGAAAACTAATGATTTTTATCTAAAAATGCAATTTTTGGATAATAATATCTTTTCCGGTTATTTTTTCTGTACGTCACTACAAATTTTCTTATCTAAAATATTCTAGAAAGCAATTGTTATACGGTGGCGGACCTGAAGATGAAGACTTGATCAGTGTAGAAATTTATTCGACTAAACAGTTCCAGAAAATTCTTGGCTTTGGCGGAGCGTTCACCGATGCCGCAGGCATTAATATAAATCGATTGAGTCTTGGGGCGAGAACAAAGTTGCTGGAGGCATATTACTCAGAAAAAGGTACGCATTGCTTAAATTAATTATTAGCAACACATTTTTGAGTGGTTTTGAATGTCGGCGTGGTGACAAATTTTTGCCATATTTAGGCATCGAATATTCGCTGGGAAGAGTGCCAATTGCCAGCTGCGATTTCTCAACGCGCGAGTATTCCTATCTCGACACTCCGGATGATTTTGAACTAAAAACCTTCGCCTTGGCTCAAGAAGATTATGAACTAAAGGTGAAATTCCGCTAGAAAAATACTTGATATAGCAACTTTTTACGAGCTTTGATGAGCAATGATCTGGTTTTTGTAGCAATTTTTAGTAGAAAACTGCCAAAATTGGCTGCTGGCGTTATGGGTGGTCCATAGAAAATTGCCAAAAATGCCAACTAAAGTACTGGTAGATATTCAATACCAGATTGCAATACCAAAATTTGCCGTTTAGTCTAATATTTTTGAGAAATATTGAAATTGAGAAAAGACTTGAATGTCGGAATAGTTTTATAATAATTTGTTTTATCTTACAAATCCACAAACAAATATGATCAAGTTCAGATTCCCTTTATCCGATCGGCATTAGAAATGACCAAGGGGCAATTCCGCCTTCTGGCTAGTCCGTGGTCGGCGCCGGGATGGATGAAGACGATCGGCCAAATGAAAGGTGGCGGCAAGTTGAAAGGGGATATAGGCGGAATGTACTTTAAAACATATGCAAAATATTTTGTACGGTGAGTCATTTTATCTTCGGAATATCGCGATCCCTCTAAATTAAGCCGCTAGAGAGGGTACATTAAAACGATTAAAGTTCCGGGGCTTCAATTAGAGGGGATACGGTAATCCTTTACTTGATTCACTTTTCTTTTTCTCTTTTTTATTTGCTTTTGCTTTACAGTTTCTTCGAGGAATATGCCAAAAGTGGAATCGACTTTTGGGGATTGACGATTCAAAATGACCCTGCGTTCGGCGCAGATGAATACTATCCTTGGCAGGCAATGTACTACAGTCACGAAATGCAAAGGTATACTTTGGAACAAATACAGTTATTCCTTGTTCCTATGATACAATTTCTGAAAAAACTCGAATCTAAATTCAGAATAAAGATCGGAATAGTATTGTTTGTCCCGAAACATTTCGGAGTATTGTCCTGGCTAAAACTTAAGCTAAGGCTTAAGTCATGGTTTAAGCCTAATTAGTTTGCCAGCAGGGTACAATACCCCCGAATGTATCCCTTGGTAAACAACTTAGGTCATGGTTTAAGCCTAATTAGTATGCCAGCAGGGTACAATACCCCCGAATGTATCCCTTGGTAAACAACTTAGGTCATGGTTTAAGCCTAATTAGTATGCCAGCAGGGTACAATACCCCCGAATGTATCCCTTGGTAGACAACTTAAGTCATGGTTTAAGCCTAATTAGTATGCCAGCAGGGTACAATACCCCCGAATGTATCCCTTGGTAGACAACTTAAGTCATGGTTTAAGCCTAATTAGTATGCCAGCAGGGTACAATACCCCCGAATGTATCCCTTGGTCGATCTCAAGATATTGGCCCACGATGCGGAAAGAACAATTCTATTGGAGGCAGCTGAAAAGGTTTTTCAACTTTCACAACCTTCTCAATGATAACATTTCACGTGGCTTGTTTAAGATATATGACACAAATCCCAGCGAGAACAGTTATGTGGATGGCTTGGCCATTCACTGGTATATGAAAGCACCCCACAGCACAATGACCAAAGCTCACGAAATGCAACCAGATAAATTCATTTTGGCTTCGGAGGTGGGCTTTTATATATAAAAAACATGCAAAAGAGCTAAATTTGTGTGTAATTTAACGTAGCAGCTCAAAAATTGTGTCCTCAGGAACAAATCGAGATCAAGATTCCTGATCGATTCAGCAAAATATATCTAATCATATCGAAATGCCGACTTTTTGAGTGCTGTATTTCGGTACCGGATTTTTCACCAGATCCTCGCTCAGAAAATTCTAAAACCGCGAAACTGATCCTGGGCTTTCTTTCTTTTTTGCAGAATTACATCTGGTACTGCCTGTAGGAAGATAGTAAGGCTGATTTGAATATGTCGATTTGAATTGGCGCCAATTGCGCCAATTCAATTTAGAAGGGGCTTAGCGCAAAGCTGATATTGCTAACCCTCTTTAAAATAAGATTTTAGAGGGGGTTAGCAATATCAGATTTGCGCTAGCCCCCTTCTAAATTGAATAGGCGCCAATTCAAACCAACATATTCATATCAGCCTTACTATCTTGCCACAGGCAGGATCAAATTTTATTTTTTAGGCCTGTACCGGTTTTATGCCAACGGACATATTATTTGAAAAATTGGTAATCAATGTTGTTTTTTGCCAGTTTAACAGTTTTGAATTCCCCAAAATTTGGCCATTTCCATTTTTCGCTAAATTTATACCACATCACATTTTAGGCCTGCAACGGTTTTATGCCTGAGGATCCCAGTGTCATTCTTGGCGATTGGGGAAGAGGTGAGGCCTACGGGCACGACATAATCCAGACCCTTCGGAATTGGGTCGTAGGGTGGCTGGATTGGAACATTTGTCTGGATGAGAAGGGCGGTCCAAACTGGGTTGGAAACTTTGTCGACGCTCCGATCATTGTCAACGGGACGTCTGATGAGTTTTACAAGCAGCCAATGTATTATTTCTTGGGGCATTTCAGGTAAGAAATTGGTTCAATTGAAAGAATTTTCCTGATGTTTTTGTAAAAGGTCAATGATTAATCATCTCCCAATTCATGTTGACCTTTTAATCAAAAGTCTTAGCTTAGCCTTTAAAAGTGCATTTAGTGAAAGTAAATTTATCAAATAATGCAACATTTCAGCAAATTCCTCCGACCTGACTCAATCCGCATGGAAACAAATGTGAAAGGAGAATGCCACACGAGCACAGGTGAAGGTTATGTCGAAGCTGTGGCAGTTGTGACGGCTGAGAATCAGCACGTCCTCGTTATCCACAATCGAGACACCGTTGATCACAACGTTCTTGTTAGAGATAGTGCCATTTCTGGAAAAATTGTGATATTTAGTATGGAACCAAAGTCCATTAGTACTCTTGTGTGGAATCTGTGAATAAGTATTGAGGAAATAAAATGGTTTTGTTTAGTAAAATTATATTTGATGTTATTATACACTATACAGTAATCGACCAACCTCTGTCTGTGTGTCGCAAAAAAACACATTATGTTAGAGTGCCAGAGAACAGAACAAAGTCTTAGGGGAGCATAAGTAAATATACTTACTTATGCGCAGATCGATTGAAAAGCAGGCAAAGTTCGAGCCTGAAGCTCAGATGGAACCAAGTGGACTATTGCCTGATTTCATAACGCACTGTATTCCTAATCATTAAGCCCGGGCCGAATATCAACTCAATCATTAGCTATCCATCTTAAGCCTTAATCTGAATGGAGGCTTTGAATAAGTATAGAGGTAATAAAATAGTTTTGTTTAGTAAAATTATATTTGATGTTATCATCGAATACAGTCGAACCTCCGAATAACGCGCCTCTCGGGACCGGACGAAATCGGCGTTATTGGGAGGGCGGCGTTATTCGGAGGTTTTTAACTAAAATTTGTTTAGATCGGCGTTAATCGGGGGTTTTTGAATTTTTCGGCATTAAATTTGAATTTATTGGCGCGAATTTGAACTTTTTCACAAAATTTTGGTGTTTCTTACCGAATTTTGTAAAACTTTTGGCAAAAAGCGCCAAAAATATTTCCGAAAATCTGAAAATTTTTTAAATTTTATTAAGAATTTTGTAAAACTGATAAAAATTTCAAAAATTTCTTCAAAATATTTGAATCAGCGTTATTCGGAGGGTCATTTATAAGGCATGTTTCAAAAAAATCGGCGTTATAGGGAGGGCGGCGTTATTCGGAGGGGCGTTATAGGGAGGTTCGACTGTATAATCATTTGCTAGGCTAAACTGACTTGAGATTCGCGTTCAGCTCTGCTAGAAATGGCTAGGAGAGCCTAACCATGTCTATGACCCACAGACCGATGAGAAAATTGTTTTGAATAAGTACGGAGGTAATAAAATAATTTTGTTAGTGTACCAGGAGAGAACCGAAAATCGCGGAATGAGATCGTTATCTCATTTTTAAATTTTGAATTTCTGCCGCCTCTCAGGCTAATGAAATGAAATGGGAAAGGGGTAGACAGTGGCCTGCCTCTGTGGTATGGTTGAGATTTTTCTAGCGAAACTCCCTTTTGAAGCTCCCAGCTGATTTGTGTCCCACAACGCTTTGGCAAGTACAGTAACGCACGCGGAATAGAAGGAAAAGACGAACGAATAGAAGAAATAGGGACGCACACAGTGGGACGCACATAGAGAAAAAATAATCATTCAAATTCGCGCCTTGCCGCATGATGTGCAGCAATTGGCGGACCGCTTGATTTCAGCAAAAGGGAGTTTCGCTAGAAAAATCTCAAGCATAACCATACGATGATTCCATTCTATTTAGAGCATAAAGAGTCTGCTCGTATTATCCTAATTATGAAAAAAGCCAACTTCACTTCATTTTTAAAGCTGTAGTACATACATTGTGCACAATTTTTTCGTTCGATGAGTCTTCTGCGCAAGATTATGTGTTTAATTACCGCAATTTATCAAAGTATTTAGAAATTTCGATTGCTGAAGGATCCAAAAATGCGCAGATCAACTGAGACGCAGGCAATGCTCGAGACTGAAGCTCAGACGGAACCAAGTGGACTTGAAAACCGGTCGGACAACAAGTGAGTTGTTAATAAAACGTTAGCACTGATAGTGTTTGCTAATATTAACAGAAAATAAATGCTGAAAAACTGGAAAATTAGGAAAGAATAAAAAATAGTAGAAAATATGTTAGCTGTTAACTAAACGTTACCGTTTATAGTGTTTGTTATCAGCGCGTTTTGATTTCTATGACTATTACGCGAAAATAATTCTTCGCGGTTTACTGAATTTCCGGATAAAAATTTTTATATACATACCGTATTTCGTGAAATATAAGCCCGCCTCTCTAATTTATCTGCCTATAATATACATTAGAGGTCGGTTTACTCTCTAACCGATATTTTGACTCATTTTGCTAATTTTTCCAAATTTTTGAAACCTAGATAATTTAATGCTATTAAAGATATCATAAATTTAAAAAAATTTTCTGACTTTAAGTGGGCAAAAAATCATTCCCATTTTATATCGGTTGCCAGACAGTCAGAGAAAAGCGACCGATATAAATTTTAAGAAGCTGTAACTCGCATATTTTCTGGACAACTAAATATCTGTAAAAAGCAAAGTTGTGTGTCGGGAGAGCCTTTACTATACTGCCCAAAAAAATTTCCGATTTCATGAAAAAAAGGTCAAGTATCGGTCAAATATCGGTCGACCGATACTTGACCTTTTTTTCATGAAATCGGAAATTTTTTTGGGCAGTATAGTAAAGGCTCTCCCGACACACAACTTTGCTTTTTACAGATATTTAGTTGTCCAGAAAATATGCGAGTTACAGCTTCTTAAAATTTATATCGGTCGCTTTTCTCTGACTGTCTGGCAACCGATATAAAATGGGAATGATTTTTTGCCCACTTAAAGTCAGAAAATTTTTTTAAATTTATGATATCTTTAATAGCATTAAATTATCTAGGTTTCAAAAATTTGGAAAAATTAGCAAAATGAGTCAAAATATCGGTTAGAGAGTAAACCGACCTCTAATATACACCCCGTAGAGAAAGAGAATTAGAGTGTAAGTGAGAGGGATCCTAAATTATACACACCCCCGAGGGGTATTGTAATAATATAACCCCGGTGATATATTAGAGGAAATACGGTATGTGTTTCCGTATGCGAAAGTCTCAATAATTATGTTTCAGGACCTCAAATATCGCAACTTTGGACAACGGAACAACAGTGGAAGTATTCAAATACCTGAACTACCGCCGACTAGCAAAGACAAGTCTTGTGTCAAAGTGGTTTCGCGATCTGATTCGAACCCACAGACATAAGTTGGCACGTCTTTATGTCGGGAGTATTAGCATGGTGAGAATTTTACTTTCTTAAATTCTCAATTACCCAATTTTCTACATATTTTGAAATTATGTTAAGTTAATTACTGCCTATACCCTAACACAAAGGTAGATTTCACCATTCATAGCTTTTCGCGCCATGTGGTGAAAACGCCAACATTATAGTCAAAATCTAACCGTCTGCCACACTATTTCGTCGCCTTTGCTCTGAAGAGAGAAAAGGCAAGGCAGTGGACAATAACCGGGCAGACACATAACTTCTCTGCGCTCTGCCTGTCCCTGCAGTCTTTTTGGTCGCCGCACAATATCACCAAATCGACCCACAAAGAACACAAAGCGCTGTCCTTACCCAACTTCCAAAGCAACCAAACCCTTTTCGAATTTATAGAACACAATGCCAATTCGGCGGCAAAATTTCAATTTTTAAACTCGAATTCGAAATTTAAACTGGTGAAGAATCTGCCTTTGTGTTAGGGCATAGGCATTGTATTTTAGCACAGCGATATCAATCCCACTGGCTCACTTTAGTTACTTACTTAACCTTTCAAATTTTCACTTATTTTGAAACTATAATTATGTTAAGTTTATTATTAAAAAAAATTACTTCAGACTGAGCCGTACCATAAAAATCGCGGTCCCACTAGCATCCACATTTTCGGTAAAGAGCTCTCTGCCGAAGAACACAACGAATGGGTAATTCGCAACCAGTACTCCAAAGAAAATCCGCTGGAAACTCAAATCGCCGGCAGGCAAAATAAGCGTAAAGTTTATCTGCTTTATGCTGCAGCAGATTATGATTATAAAGGTATAAAACCAAACCATCCAACAGTAGTTTTATTTGCAAAAATTGGACTCAATCACGAAAATTGGCCTGCGCTCCACCACTTCATTCGCCTTCTCACAGATCCGTTCATTTACATTTGCCAGATGGAACTGCCCCCTCACAACGATGCCTTAAATTTAGTGGCCGGTGCAATCAACCCAGATTGTGGCCGCCTGCAATGTCGTCAACTTGACTTTAATCTCGAAGATAATATGCAGAACCTCATCAGTTGGATAAAGGATTATGTGCGCTGTTACAAATGTGCTATTTCCAATTATAGAAATTCAATTCATACTCTCGGACCCAGCAATTCAAACTACGATAAAAAGTTTCTCAATTTCTTTATGACTGGAGCGAATTGTACATCCAGTATTTACCTCAAATATTATGACCCTTGTAAATTGATCGCCGCTTTCGTGAAGGTAAGCAAAGCATTGTTGATATAACGTAAATCCTCCAATTAATCCCCCCCTCTGGACCTGTTATGAAAAAATAAATCCCCCCTCAAATAAATCCCCCCAAAATGGGTATTTTTCCAAATTTCAAATTTTTTGCGCAATTCCAAATTTTTAGGCGCAAATTTGAATTTTTATTGCAAATTTTGCTCTTTTTTCAAACTTTTGCCAAAAAATTGAAAAATGTAGTAAAAATTGCCGAAAAATCGATGAAAATCCAAAAAATTCAAATTTTTCGCGAAAATTTTTTGCCGCCAATTCAAAATTGGTTTAAATTTTCACAAATTTTCCCAACTTTCGCCAAAAAGTCCCAAAAATTTTAATTCCCCCTCAAATAAATCCCCTCCCTCAAATAATCCCCCTTTACAACCTGACGAAATAATAATTCCTCGGGGGATTAATTAGAGGATTTACGGTATGTTGTGTTTGAATATTTATGTTCCTATAGTATATCATTTTTTGGAAACTACATTAAGCTGATCCAAATTACTCTTTTGACTTTCTTTTAACTTAATGCATGTACAAGCAAGCATCGAAAACATATGATGATTAAAGACCCCAAAAATATTTTTTTTAATTCCGGTTTTAATTAATTAAAATATTTAAAAAAATCGCAACATATTTAAAAAAAAATTTTTTAACTAGCTATTTTTTGCCGATTCTAGACTACTAAATATAACAAATTTTGGAAAAAAACGGCAAAATAAAAAAAATTTTTTTGAAAAATTTCGTAAAAAAATTTTTCGGCAAAATTTTTTGGTAAAATTTCTCCGCCAAAAAAAATTTCGCGGCGGCCGAAGACCGCCGCGAATATTTTGCCAAAAGATCACGAAAGTTGCCCAAAAATGCCAAAATATTTACTAAAATATAAATAAAATTCCCAAAATATGCAAAATATTTTTTAAATAAAAAAAATATTTAAAAAATATTTTAGTTAAAAAAAGTCCAAAATATTTTTTTAATATCTTTTTTATTTTAAAAATATTTTTGGGGTCTTTAATGATGATACGTTCTCTTTTAAACTAAACGGCTGTTCGTTATTGAAGTTAATAATTCGTCCTATGCTGGGGTCAAAAATTCAGTTTGATTCAAACTCAGATTGCCCTAACACGTATAAGATTAGAGATTGTTCGCACCCACGTACTAGACTTGACGGGCTTTGTGAGGATTAATTTAAAGGGAATACCGTATATGGGTTGCCGCGGGTAAGTAACAAAAAGTAACAATTAAATTTAAAATGGACATTTACATTTCCTTTATACTTTTAGAAATTCTTGGATCTCAAGGGCTGCGATGAAAACAATGTAATTGAGACTATAGTATGCCATCCGAACGCGAATGTAAATTTTGACGTATTGAAGCGTGATTATGCCGATTTTGTCGTGGAAGGAAACATAAATGAAAACTATGAAATCTCTGGCTTAACATGGCTCGTCTTTGAATTCGTCAATAACGAAATTGGAAAGAAACTGCGGCTCAGCATCAGAATCGATTTTGCTTACCATTCGATAGAATTTACGCTGAAGATTACAAATTTGTAATGCATGTTGTAATGTATTCTTTGTGTTTGAAATACAATCTTGAGAAAGAAAATGAACCCACTCCATTTTCAAGAAAATACCTACTTACAAGGAACACTCACCTGGTGAAACGCTCACCTGGGGAAACGTGATGGCTAGGAATTTACCCCAACTTGTGGGCATTCGAACGGTACCAGACTTTTTTCCCCAGCCACTATAAAACAATGACTCATCAATTTTACAGTCATTTTGAAGGCACTGACTAGGCTATTTTGAAATTTTGACTTTTGCGTACAGAGATAAAGGATAAGTACCAAAATATTTACTAAAATCTAAGTAAAATTCCCAAAATATGCAAAATATTTTTTAAATAAAAAAATATTTAAAAAATATTTTAGTTTAAAAAAGCCCAAAATATTTTTTTAATATTTTTTATTTTAAAAATATTTTTGGGGGCTTTAGTAATGACCATGATTCATGACCTCTATCAGGTGCGGACATAATTTTTGAGAAAGAGATCGCTATCTCAGTTTTAAATTTTGAATTTTGGCGCGCTTGGCGCTCTGTTTCTCTTATATTTTTCTTGCATATGGAATTGAGGCGAAGCATTCTCGACCTGTTTTGATGTGTTTTGACGATATTTTGACATGAAAATATGTGAGATAATAACAAATTAAGCTGAAATCAGGCCAATAATGATAAATGGCAGCAAATCAAACTAAAATTTATTCAAAAAATATTCAATCATTCTCAAAATCTTCACAAAATCAGTAAAAAAATCATGGAATATGTCCTACGAACAGTTAAGAATGTAAAAATCATAAAAAACATCATTAAATCCCGACTTAAACACCTTAAAACTGATCGAGATTGGTTCAGCGCACTTCCATATGCAAGAAAAATATAAGAGAAATGGAGCGCCAAGCGCGCCAAAATTCAAAATTTAAAACTGAGATAGCGATCTCTTTCTCAAAAATTATGTCCGCACCTGATAAATTACGGAAAATCGATATCCCAGAAACATTTCATAACTTGTGCACTTCATAATCCAGTGCAGATTTTCCCATCAAATTTCCCAGTTGAATCCCTCTTACAAAATTTGGAAGGCGCAAGATCAAAATCGTTCTTTGGCACGTGTAAAATCGGATACAAATTTAGGGCATGTGAGGTTTTTGTATGTGATAAATGTGCGAAAGTGAAAATGGGGTTAAATAATCCCTTGAAGGTATACTTCCGGGTTACATATAATCCGCTTCGATTTTCCCATTGGATTACCTATATTTCCTTCAATAGAGGGAAGCGTTACCTTTGCAGGTGTCATTCACTTCCTCCTGTTGCAGTATTTAAAGGTGTTCCATTTAGAGGTCAGGGAAATCTGTATAGTAACTTACTTAGTTACTTACTGACAAGAGACGTTCGCGAGGTGTCGAAAAACAGCTACATAGGGGTTTTCGACTACGCTGAGTCCGAATCTGACGTTTGTTTTTGCTTGTCCTACCACGAAAATATGGAATTCATGATTTTTTGCCACTTTTCGGAAAAATCCGAATTTTCTTGGTAGGACCAAGCGAAAACTAATGTCAAATTTGGACTCACAGGGGTAAAAACCCTGAAAAGTGTTCCATTTAGAGGTCATTCCATTGCGATTATGCAAAACGACTAACTTTAGACAAAATTTATACTGAGACAAATTAAAGAAAAATTTTGAACCCGTGACAAAAGGTTTAAATTTGTATTATATCTTTTACTTTTATCATATTTTTAATTGAAAGCTGAGAATTGAAATTTGCTGATTTCCTTCGTCAGATTGTTAATGTGCTTCATATTTTTTCAGAATCTTTCAAGTTATTTTCTGCTGGAAACAATGTCTTTCACCAAATTTTATGCGCTATTATTTTCGTGTTCGGATGCAACTCCGGAGAGAACAATTGTTGTGACAACGGTGTCGAAATAGACGAAATTTGATCTCAAATGTCGTAAAGACAGCCACGTTATCGAGGAGTTGTGCGTGAAAAATTCGAAATTTTTGAATAAAACTGCATTTAACCAAAAATTGGATCTGTATTTTGTGTTTGTATTTATTATCTAATAAACTAACTAATATGTAAGCATTTTTATATTTGGAAAATCAGCGGCTTCGCCGCGGACCACGCCCAAATACAGGATTTTCCGGATTTCCGGAAGCCATAAATCCCGGAACTCGCCGATGCACCCAGCGAGACCGGTACCAATCGTCTTGCCTCGCCGAGAGGAAGCGATTGAGCTATCACACGCCCGGATCCCGAGTTCGAACCGACTGTATATAAAGTAGAGAACTGCTAGTCTTAATGAACCAACAAGAGGGTAATGTAAGGTCAAGTGGCGGTCATGACCGGTCATTTTCTGGTTAGGATGACAATGGTCAGTAGGAACTGCTGATCAGTGGCACCACGGACACAAGACCGAGGTAAACATTGATATCCAATTCCATAGGTAGTGGGATACACTACGATAGCAATCAATACATTTGGTCTTGGTTTCAGCTTTTCCTAGGTCTATGTGATCATATTTTTTAACGCTTCATTGCCGAGTGTATCCGATCGGATACGTTTTTCACAAAAAGAAAGAAAGGAATGAGTGTTCATTATTCATACAAAGAGTGTGTCTGTAAATAGATCACATAGAAATGAGATATAAACAAAGGCAGCCATCATAATTTTGATAAAGACAACTCACCAAAAGGAAAGCTAATGGTAACGCAGACATTCTGCCTTTTGTCTATGGCTCCGGCAATGAAGGGTTAAACAATATTTATTTGAGAAAATGGACATATGCAACAAGATTAACTGACGGATTTGCAGGTAAAATATCGAAATCACGATCACGAGTTAGTGAGCGAAGCCAAACATAACATCTTAAACTCAGTTCCATCAATACTAAAGTCTCTTGCGCTCACTTAGTCCGTCACTCTTCGCAGCAAATGCAACATGACGTTAGCTTTAACATTATAATCAGATATTTTCATGTTTTCATCCTCAAGCTTCCTTCCTAAAATTGAAAATGTTCACTAATACCAATTTGTCAGTTATCCAGAGCTCAGAAAGTAAAACAAAAATTTTTCGATTTTTCGTTTACCACCAAAATTTGAAAAATAAGCTCTAAAATTTGCCACTTAACTTGCCGCTTAACGTTGCCATATAAACTAATCAACAAAACTAACCGCAAATTACGTTTGAATTTTGCACCAAACACAACGCCAATGCAACAAACACAACGCCAATGCCTTGTAGAGTGGGTGGACAGTAGTTACTCGCCCCCTTCAAATTGCCGCGAAAACATAACGCCAAAGTTTGTTCTTCCTCCTTTTTTGATTACGTAATCGTAAACAAGCCGCGGCGTGTTTACGATTACGCCTTGGTTAGAACAACGTTTGGCGTTATGTTTACGCGGCGATTTGAAGGGGCGAGTAACTACTGTCCACCATGGTGGGGAAATTCGATAAATGCAAAGGAAGGCTTCATCGAAGCTTTATCGAAGTTTTCGCTCGAAAATGGCCTCTGAATTCGGATTTTCCTTATAAAAATCCAACTTTCCGTATAAGGATAACTTTTTTTGTAACGTATATGGAAAAAACTTGGTACCGTTCGAATGCTCACAAGGTGGGGGTAAATTCCTATATATCACGTTTCGTCAGGTGAGTGTTCTTGTAAGCCTAAGTCATGCCCAAGCTTAAGCAAAACCTAGCTCTTGAGAAAGACAAGCCCAAAAAAGTTATAACTTTGCCTAAAGATCATACCAAGTCTTAGTCGAAGATCAAAGTAAAAAATTAAAAAAAAAACAAATTCAAAAACTATTACCTTCTGCAGGTATTCCCTCATGAGTTTTTCCTTTTGGATAAATTTTCGTGAGAACTCGCTCGCATTTACCGTCTTTGGTCGATACCTGGGTCTTTTTGAAGCCGATATTTTCCATCAAATTATTTATTTCCTCTTTACTATTTTGGGGCCCCGTGACTTTGAACGCTTTTTTATTTTTTCTTAGCTCCTCGTCCCATGCCTTGAGGAATTGGTTTCCTTTTTCGACTGCAAGAGCGGAGTCGAGGAACACAACTTTTGATAAGGTTATTTCCGTTTCGTCCTGGTTATATTCGTATGCAATGTACGCCAGAAATTCACCGTTTGGAGATTCGCATACCATTGTGTGGTTGTAGTGATGGTAGTTCTCCGGCCTCGTGCTATCCCATTTATGGACAATGCGCATTAGATCTTCAATTTTATCGGCCGTCTTCGCTGTAATTTTTGGTCCTTGGTGACGCACCTTGCATAATACGCTGTCAGCTAAACATATCAACCTCAAAATTTTTCGAAGAAAGCAGAATGTCGAAAATGAGAAATAATCTTATTGTTGATCACTGATCAGTGATCATCACCAGTGGTCATCAGACCAGGGTTGGGAGATCGGGTCGGATCGGAAATATCGGGTTTTTTCAAGTTCCCAGCCTAAGCCTAGGCTGAAAAATTTGTGTTGTTCGTGCACTTAAGCCTAATTAGAGGTGCCTAAGGGTTGTTCGGGCGCTTAAGACTAATTGGAAATGCCTAAGGGTTGTTCGGGCGCAAAAGCCTTATCCCAAATCTGACCTCAAATTCGGATTCTCCGGGTCCGAAAACCCCCTGGTACCAAAAATTCCAGTCGGAAATGCCCAATTTTCCAAATGGAACTAAGGAGCAGGACCTTGGGTCTTCCCAGGGCCGAGTTACCCCTAACGGAAGGACCAACGGACATAAGCGGCATATTATAAAAAGAGATAATATCTGACAAATTTGCCATAACACTTACCGTCTCCCGGGATTTCGGCGATCTCCGTCCACTTATCCTCTTCATGCTTATAGTCCGGGGTATAGAATTTATCCAGGATTGCTGGCATACCTCCATCTGCCAGCTCAAAAGTGAACCCGTTATCTTGAAACATTGACGTGAAGAATTCGTGTTCAGACTTGGAATCAGCGTTGTGCCGAGTCGACGAAAAGTTCGAGTCGAGTCGGCCGAAAATTCTTCGAGTCGAGTTTCGAGTCGACGAAAAAGTCGAGTTTCGAGTCAAATTTCCTGATGATTCAAAAAGTCAAAATTTTCGGCTTTTAAAGCAAGTTTTTGCTAAAATCTGCTGTTAATTGTTATTTATTAGTACTAAGACACTTTATCGTGAACTTTAACTATCATAAAATTCAATCTATGCATAAAAATGTTGTTTTTTGGCTATTTTTGAGCTAATTTTTTGCTAATTTTTGTAATTTTGAACCAAATATGGAAAAAGATTGGAAAAATCGTGAGACAGGTAACCCGGTCAGTTAGTCAGCAGCAAAACACTTAAAATCAGAAATACTCTACACTTAAACTTTGGATTAGAAACAAAAAACTTTGCTGCTTAAGCAAAAACTATGTATTGATCCCGGGTTTGCCCTTAGACGTTAACCCCGGGCCGAATATCAACTCAATCATTAGCTATCCATCTTAAGCCTTAATCTGAATGGAGGCTTTGAAAAAGTATAGAGGTAACAAAATTGTTTTGTTTAGTAAAATTATATTTGATGTTATTATCGATAATAATCATTTGCTGGGCTAAACTGACTATGCTAAAAATGGCTAGGAGGGCCTAACCATGTCTATAGCAATGTCCACAGACCAATGAGAAAAAATAAAATATTTTGCTTGTAAATGTAATAGTTTCCTCACATAATTACATTTGTGTATAAAATAGTTTTGTTCCTGTAGATTACGTGATGATATGTATCACGTAGATATCACCTAGAATCTTCAGCTTTGAGTTTTTTCGAGAGAAAAATTTTTCTTTCCGATACAATTTTTCTTTGTAACATAATGGATGCAAAGTGCTCAAAACTATGAGCTCTGTGACCTCTTTGCCTCCACAAGGGCATTTGAATTGGCGCTAATAATATATTGTGCTGGCATTTCGCTGGCTATTGCATCAGAGCGGTTCTTTTCAATCAAATTCTTTTGTGTCTCCATTTTATGTTCTCTATCGCAATTGCTGTTATGTGAAAATAATTCTTCGCTAGTTACTGATAATACATATTGATACATTTTCATATACGAGTCATGTGTTTACGTATGATTGATAACATAAATAAAGAAGATTCGATTTATTATACTTCAGGATCTCTAATATCACAACAATGGATAACGGGACGATGGTGGAAGCGTTCAAATACCTGAACTACTGCGGACTAGCAAAGACAAGCCTTGTTTCAAAGCGATTTTGCAATCTGATCTGTACACACAGACACAAGTTGGCACGTCTTTACGTCGCGAGTATTGTCATGGTGAGAACTATACTTTCTTTGTTTTCAATTTTTCACTTACTTTGAAACCATAATTATGTTAAGTTAATTATTTAAACATTTTCACTTCAGCGTGACCCAATCCCGTTCCATAGGAACAGCGATCCCATTGGCATCAAAATTTTCGATAAAATGCTCTCTGACGAAGAATACAACGAATGGGTCATTCTCAATCAATACTCCAAACAAATTCCGCTGGAAACTCAAATGGCCGGGATGCAAAGGACGCAAAATAAACGTAAAGTTTATCAGCTTTATGCTCGTGTAGATTATGATTATAAAGGTAAGGGTATTTTGCGCAACTACCACTTGGATAGTAAAAAGAGCCGACGTATCCTATCCTTTTTTGACCATAACTCTTCGTACACTTAAGCCTAAACTTAAGTTTAAGCTCGAGCTACGGTGCACACGAAGCCTAATTTTTGCTGTAGCTCAAGCTTAAACTTAAGCTAAGCTTAAGTCTAAGTGCTTCTGTAACTTTTTTCGTCTAAGTCCTAGGATCATTTAAGACCAATCTCAAAGCTTGGTACTTATTTAGTACCCCCGCCCGATGGGGGGAGCTAAATATTTTATAAGGCGATTTTGTTTAGTTCCCCCCATCCTACAATTTTCGCCGAAAAATCCATAGGGTCCCCCTTATTGATTGAAAAATCATTTTCTGAAAAATTTTCAAAAAAATCAATGGGGTCCCCCTATGGTTTTTTCGAAAAATTTTTTTGTCAAAATAATCAATAGGGTTCCCCCCTATGGTTTTTTTCCGAATGATGGAGGGAACTAAATAAAATCGCCTTATAAAATATTTAGTTCCCCCCATCGGATGGGGGGACTAAATAAGTATCTAAAGCTTGCGTTATCAAAAGTTATAGCCAAAAACAGCAGATGCGTCGGCTCTTTACTATCCAACTGGTATTTTCCCGGTATTTTAAGGTTGTATAGTCAAATTTTCGGACTAAATTTCCATTTCAGATTCAGAAACATCATCCCGCACAACAAACATATTCGACGCAAGAATTGAACTCAATCACGAGAATTGGCCTGCGTTCCAGCACTTCATTCGCCTTCTCACGGATCCGTTCATTCACATAAGCTATATGGGGCTGCCCCA
The DNA here is from genome assembly GCA_022814885.1 of Ditylenchus destructor. Lineage (NCBI taxonomy): Eukaryota > Metazoa > Nematoda > Chromadorea > Rhabditida > Anguinidae > Ditylenchus > Ditylenchus destructor. The sequence continues at coordinate 140,231 of JAKKPZ010000106.1, read as the reverse complement.
TAAAAATGATGGATTAAATTTATTGGCCGGCGCAATCAAACCAGATGGTGGCCGCCTGCAATGTGATCAACTGCAAGTTAGTCTCCAAGATTTTAAGTGGACATACATCAATTGGATAAAAGTTCATGTGCGCTGTTCCCATATTTTTATTATGAACCGTACTCGTACTCTCGGACCTAGCAATTCAAACTACGATAAAAAGTTTCTCAATTTCTTTGTGACTGGAGCAAATTGTACATCCAGTATTTACCTCAAATATTATGACCCTCGTAAAGTGATCGCCGGTTTCGTGAAGGTAAGCAAAGTATTGTTAATAAATGCAGTGTTTGAATATTTGGTTTAAGTATTTGTGATCCTAAATTATCCTTTTTGGAGCTTTCGGATAAGAATCAATCAAAGATAGATTTGTAACGGCGCACGGTAAAAGCCCCCCGGTAAAAGCCCCCCCCCCAAGCTCGCTATTTTTGGTCATAACTTTTTTCTGGAACATTCTAGAAATATGTGTATTGGCTTAAATTAAAGCTAAGGCTCTTGGCTACAAATCGGTATATTACACGCCGCATCTCGACTCAAGAATCTCGAGATTCAATTTTTTTTGTCTCTTTACTCTTGATTTTCACGAAAATTCAAGAGTAAAGAGACAAAAAAATTGAATCTCGAGATTCTTGAATCGAGATGCGGCGTGTAATATACCGATTTGTAGCCAAGAGCCTTAGCTTTAATTTAAGCCATTACACATACAATGTTGCAGAAAAAATTTATGACCAAAAATAGCGAGCTTGGGGGGGGGGCTTTTACCGTACCCCTTTGTAACAGAGCATAAAAGGGGATATCCCAAGGCACTATAAGTCCACTGGGAAGGGGATTTGGCAGCCAAGGTTTGCCAATCCCAAGGGACTTTCATTCTACGCAAACATCAGGGCTCGTTGGGAGCAGGACAAATGTTCCCTCGGACACTTCGTCCCCAGGGACAGTTCGTCCCCCGAAACAGTTATAATTCGGGGGACGAATTGTCCAGGGGACGAACTGTCCCTGGGGACGAATTGTCCGGGGGAAGAAATGTCGCGTACCCGGGCTCGTTTCATGTTGTTTATTATGCTGAGCTTAAATACCATGCGTTTTCGTATCCAAGTAGTATTGATAGATTCTAGAACTGATTCAGTTAACTTAATGGGATTACTGTGCACTGGTTGTCGGGTGAGGAACAGAAAAGTTACAATTACAGTCTAAAATGGACATTTACATTTTCTTTGTAGAAATTCAAGAATCTCAAGGGCTCTGATGAAAGCAAACTGGTTGAGTTAATCGAATGCCATCCCAACGCCATTGTAAACCTAGACGGATTGAAGCGTATTTATGCCGATTTTGTGATAGAAGGAAACATAAATGAAACTTCTGACTGCTTAAATTGGCTCGTGTTTGAATTCGTCAATAACGAAATTGGAAAGAAACTGCGGCTCAGCATCAGAATCCATTTAGCTTATGATTCGATAGAATTTACGCTGATGATTACAAATTTGTAATGCATGTTGTAATGTATTCTTTGTGTTTGAAATACAATCTCGTGAATGAAAATGTTTTCGTGTACTATCCTTTGTTGCTTTATTGAATGCCATCCCAACGACAATGTAAACTTGGATGGATTGAATCGTGCTACGCCCAAAAAATCATTCAGGCCTACCTAAGCCGTAACAAGATAAAACGAGTTGTAGATCATAAATTTGTAATGATTTCTATTCTTTGCGTTTGAAATACAAAATGATTTCGTGTACTATCCTTTGTATGCCATACACTATTAGTTGTGAAATAAACTGTTCTAAAAAGGGCGAGTTGGGATTTTCGTGTAACGAGTAAGAAGTTACTAAAAAGTTGCAAGCTAATAAGTGCTATATATGTCCATCTGAATATCCATGGATAGCATGGGCGTTTAAATTGTGTTCCCTGTGCTCTTTGACTTCTGACCCGGGCAGAAGTGGGGGGGAGAGGGTCTGTTATATTTTCGAAGATAAAAACAAGAAATGTTTACCAGGCAAACGCATAAATTCGCGGAATGATATTTTTCATTTAACAAACTAAAAAGTTGGAAACAAACTAATAAGTTTGCTATAGAACTTAAAAATCTTAAGAAGTTGTAGCTCTAGAAATATGTCAATTCCCAAAAGTCTGACATGCAAAGTCACAATATAAATATTTGTAATGTGTTTTGTGAATTCTGACCCGGGCAGAAGTGGGGGGGGGGGGTGGAGTCCGTTATATTTTTTAAAATAAAAAACAAGAAAAAGGCAAATGACATATATAAAGCGTGCTTATTTTATTATAAATTTACAAATATAGTAGCACGATATTTTTGAAGCATTTCATTCAAAAAATTAATCTATGGCTATGCAACCAAACCATTGTCTCGGTCGCTTCGCATTGCCCGTGGCAATGCTGTTTAGGCAAGTTTTGTACTATGTGCCTTTATTAATGTACTTTGCAATTGGCACAATGGATGACGAGATTCCCAAAAACAACGCCCTTTGACACACTATAGAGGTCAATGTGAATAGTCACTAAGCGTCCTCTTTTGTATGTTTCTCTATACAAAAAAGAGTGTGCGCATACGCCCTGACCGGTGTTCAGGGCCGCTCTTTTCTTGAGCTGTGTCCATGCACCTGTCAGGTATAATCAAAGGGGCACAGTCTAGCGAGCCTGAGGGTATGCCTAGACACTTTCTTCCAAATATGAGTCTTAGTGTGCTGCCTAGATAGAGACCACTCTCTTAGAAGAGACCACCCTCTGTAGCTACACAGAGAGGTAAATTTGCATAAGGTTTGGGCTTAAGAATGATAATTTTGTAAGATAAGTTCTTTAAAGACAAGCGTTTTAATTTATAATACTGTTATGTGACATTTCTATGAATATATGAAAGGGCTTGGTCAAATTCGGCTGGGTCACAGGTTCATTCCTTCATAATCTCAAGACCACACCATTAGGAAAGTGTGCGAGAGAATTTTGATTTTCTTTGCACTATAATTGTAAATTAAACGTTTTAATGAATAACCAGTAGAAAATCGTTTGCGGTATGAGCTGCTTAAAATATTGTTCCTGAGCTGCGCGAAAAATTGTTCTTGAGCAGCTTTTTCCACATAATTTCAGTCACATCTCACCAAGGAATGCTCAGGAAGGAAGCAGGTTCCCTTTTAAAAAGGTGTTTGAATTGGCGCCAAATTAAGTCCGCTGGTGTTATGTCTCGTATATTAATAAAAAAATCATTTCTCCTCATCCAAACTCTCTGATATGTATTCATCGAAACTTTGCTTTTTAAATAAAAAGCCTACTATTACTAATACTATTATACCAATGCACTTATATGGATACTTCTCACTTGGATTCATCTTTAATTTTAGTAAAGTTTAGACATTTCGATTCCTGGAGCAAAGAAAATGCACAGATCTTTTCGACTAGCAGAGAACCAGACAAAGCCGGCGAATGAAGCGCAGATGGAACCGAGGGCAAAGAAAAAGAGATCGGACGGGTGAGCTTTTTCTATAAAATTGCTCGTCTTTATATAGTATAAAAACTTTTGCAAAGTAGCTAAGAATAGCTGGAATAATACATTCTAGAACATTCTCATGACTAAATTCTAAGTTACCCTATACAAAGTTATTTCTGCGGAATATGATTCATTTTACAAGTACGTATAAAGTTTTTTATATTTCAGTACCTCAAACATCGCAACATTGGATAACGGGACAATGGTGGAATCGTTCAAATATTTGAACTATATGCAGCGGGCGAAGAGCAGTCTTGTTTCAAAGAGATTTTCCAATCTGATTCGCAACAACCGACATCGCTTAGCACTTCTTTACGTCGATGAAATTCGAATGGTGAGAATTTTGAAACTTTACTGAACGTGCCTAGGGATGTGCAATGTAAACGGCAAATCATTTAATTTTTTTTTGAAAATGTTTGCCCTTTCCCTTTTTGAGGCTTGTCCCCAAAATGGGCACAAGAGTAAATCTGCCCTCGGGCAATTTGACTTTTTGTAGATGTGTGCAATGTGAACCTTGTGTGACCCCTGGTTCACATAGGTTCACATTGTTGACCTTATTGAATTGACCCATCGGTTTAGCCCATTTTTTGGCTTGATAACTAAAATCTGTTGTAGACGGTCTTATGTCAGTTTTTCCTGTAGATTCTGAATATGTTATTTGTTTCTCCACTTGATAAGTAATTTTGGTAAGAAAATGAAAATTTTCCCCCCGCCCCCGATAACCCTTTTCCCCCCGATAAGCCGATAGTACCGACGGTCTTATGTCAGTTTTTCCTGTAGATTCTGAATATGTTACTTGTTTCTCCACTTGGTTAGGAATTTTGCTTAGAAAATACTCATTTAACCAAGGTTCACATGTGAACCTTTGGGCAAAAATATACTAAAGCTATTTATTAGAATTTCTTACAGATTGAGAGTACTCACAATCTCACTTGCATTAAAATGTACGGTAAAGAGCTCTCTCCCGGAGAATATAATGAATGGGTCATTCGGAATGGATACTCGAAATGAAAAAAAAATCCCGCTGGATGGTCCAGTTGCCGAGATGCGAAGGAAGATTTATAAGATGAGAGCCGATTATGAAGGTAAGTCATCTTTAAGTTTCATCTTCTGTATTGTAGAAAAATGAGGCAACCGAAAAAATGTTCGGAAACAACAAATAAACTTTTCCATTTTAGGTTCAAAATGTTCGAATGCCAGAAAGACCGTACTCAATGCGCGTGTGGTACTCAGCCATTACAATTGGCCTTTATTCCAACATTTTGTGCGTCTTCTAACGGATCCGTTCATTTACATCAATTATTTGAGACTTACTCCTCTAATTGACATCTCCTACGTGAATTTGTTGGCCGAAGCAATGATCTCGGATTCTAGCCGCATACGATGTGGTACAATGGTGCTGTTATCCAACAGGGCCAATATCGTGGACAATGTTCAAAAATTCATCGGTTGGTCAAAAAATCATGTCCTCTGTAAGGAATTTCAAGTATTCCACAAAAGCGATACAAATTTCGATGAAGAGATGCTCGATTTCTTTGTGTCCGGAGCGCATTGCACATCCAAAATTTCGAATAACCGTTCGGATATTTCCAATGTCATTGTCGCTTTTTTGCAGGTGAAATAACTTTTTTATTTGATAAAAGATACTGAAACGGCTTTACTAGAATTTTTATTGAATTTTTACGTCCATGGAAAAGAAATGTTGAAAATTAAAAACTTTAGCTTATCTAAACCATAGTGTCAAATTTCCCAAAATTTTCCGTTCTCTAGAAACTTTTAAACAATTTTCAACTATATGCTTTGAAAATTTTTGTTTTCAGAAGTTCATGGATCTCAAAGATTGCGATGAAACTCAAATGGTCGAGTCTATTCGGTGCTATGGCTCAGGACAAGTTGTTGAAGTATTGAATCGCGATTACGCCAAATTTATCGACAAAGAAGAAAAAGGCAAAGATCAATGTATTGAGCTCTTCAATACCCGTATCGGGAAGAAATTGAAGATCACTGCAAGAATTACCGCTGGGCGTTGGATTTATTTTTTGTTGGACATTAAAAATTTGTAATGCTGTGTCGATTTTCTTTGATAATTTTTTTGTCTTTTTCTATTCCTTGAAGTAAATATTCGAAAGTAATTTTCTTTGCGCTGAATATCCTCCGTTTTTTTTCATGCGAAGGTCGAACGAATTGATTTTTGAGTTTTTTTTTTCACGCAAAGGTCCATATTCGCCGAAGTTAATCAAGTTTTTTTAATGAAGGGAAAAGAATTGATTTGTCATCCAATCAATCATTGGCAGTCTCTTTTGGCAACATTTTTCAACAAAACAAACTGGTTCCTTACGGAGCACAGTAGGAGACCGAGCCAAACTATGCTTTTAGAAGGCATGAATCCAAGACTAATATCATTCCTGACCTTTATGTCAGACTCGTAGGACACACTGCGAAAAAGTATAGACGAACGCTAATCAATGAAAGTTAATAAATGAAATGCGGAAGAAGAAAAGAGAATGCGGAAGGACGCAAGATTTCGTTCTTAAAACGTGCTTTGAATTGGCGCCAAATTATGTTCCGCTGGCATTGCGTCTCAAATTTCATCAAATTGATTTTGTCCATACAAATTCTCTCATTTGAATCTTCTCTCATTATTTTGTCACCAACAATGGATAACGGAACGCTGGTGGAAGTGTTCAAGTTCCTGAACTATTGTCAGCTGGCAAAGAACAGTCTTGTCTCTAAGAGATTCTCGAATCTTATTCGCACGCACAGACATTCCTTGGAACTTCTCTACGTCGACAGTATTAGTATGGTGAGTTGTTTATTCGGAATATTACTATTTGGTTGTCGCGAAATCAGAAAAATGAATGAGTAAAATTATTTATCAGAAATGGAATTTTTAGTTTGCCATAATTTTTATCACCGTTTCCAGAAATGCCACGATCGCGCTACCGCTTTCATCAAAGTATTCACAAAACAACTCTCTCCTAAGGCATACAACCAATGGGTCATTCGCAACCAATACTCCAAACAAATTCCACTGGAAGATCAAGTTGGCAGGATGCAAAGAAGACAATATGAACACAATGTTTATCGAATTTTTGCTCAAGCAGTTTACAAAGGTAATGCACTTTCATTCTTCACATTCCATATCACAGGTATGAATAAGCACGGGGTGCGGTAAAAACCCCCGGTAAAAACCCCCCAAGCTCGACATTTTTGGCCATAACTTTTTTCTGGAACATTCTAGAAATATGTGTATTGGCTTAAACTGAAGCTTAGGCTCTTGGCTATCGATCGGTATATTGCACGCCGCATCTCGATTCAAGATTCTCGAGATACAATTTTTTTGTCTCTTTACTCTTGAATTTTTAAGAAAACCAAGAGTAACGAGACAAAAAAATGTGCATCTCGAGAATTTTGAATCGAGATCTGGCATGCAATATACCGATAGATAGCCAAGAGCCTTAGCTTCAATTTGAGCCATTACTCATCCTTCTAGAATGTTCCAGAAAAAAGTTATGGCCAAAAATGTCGAGCTTGGGGGTTTTTACCGTGCGCCGTAAGCACACCTTGTGTCTAGTCAATCCCCAATTCAAAGCTTTTGCCTTCAAAGTTAGTCCTAGCACGTTAAGGATTTCATACGGAATAGGTTTGGGGCTTCTTTGGTACCAAAATTCCGGTCCATATAAGAAATCAAATTAGTTTTAAATCACTGTCCAAATTTAGATCCCAATCATCATCCCCTGTGGAACGATATGACGACTGTATTCTATGCGAGTACCAAACTCGACCACGACAATTGGCCTTTGTTTCAACATTTTGTCCGTCTTCTCTCTGACCCTTTCATCTACATTCGCTGTCTGGAATTGACCTCTCAAAACGATGTTTTCAACCTGTTAGCCCGCGCAATCAGTTCAGACCGTAATCGCTTTCAATCTGAAAAACTGCTCTTTTATCTCTATGGCAATGCTCAGAAATCTATCTGCTGGATAAAAGATCACTTGGTCTGTAAGAAATTTGAAATATGCAACCGTAGCAATTCAAATTACGATCAAGAGTGGCTTGATTTCTTTGTGACTGGATCGAAGTGCACATCCGAAATAAGCACCACATATTATGTCCTTTCAAGAGTCGTCGTCGATTTTGTTCAGGTAATTGAGTTAAGATATGGAATACTGTCGTACCTCGATAAGCCGACACCCCGATAAGCCGACACCTTCGATAAACAGACAGTTTTGCACGGTCCCCGGCGCTCGTTTTGGCTTGAATTGACCCTTGATAAACTGTCACCCTCGATTAACCGACATCCTGAGCCGGATCCCAGGGGTGTCGGCTTATCGAGGTTCGACTATATATGATGGAGTGAGGACATATGAAAATATTCAGTTTTTTGGCGGAAAAGTGATCGGGTATTTTTATATACGTTTTCTCCGGGGAATCCCCATTGAGTTTATTCTTCGAGCATATCGATCAAGCAAAATGACTTAAGAAAGCCGTTTTGTAGACCTTCGAGACTCATACTAACAGAGAGGTCAGGAAAGCTAGGCAGATTAGAACTGCATCCTGAAATGATCTTTACATTGGTCTATTTTTTAGAAGTTTCTGGATCTGAAAGACTGCGATGAATATCAATTTGTCGAATCGATTGAATGCAATGCCGAAGATGGAGATGTTGAAGCATTGACGGAACGTTATGCCAAATTTGTCGTGAATGAAGATGATGGCTGCACTATTTTTGAGTTTGTCAATAACGACGTCGGAAAGAAACTGCGGCTCAACGTGACGAATTTGTCGTACTTTTCGCTGAAGATTGATGATTTATAATCTCTTATTGGTTCTTGGAATATAATCCCGAGAAGAAGGAATTCTGTTTTCGTGCCTGGCAGGCACAGGCAAAAGCTAATAAATAAAATCTTTATGATGGATGCTATTATTATAGGTAAATAAATGAAAAGTTACAATTTTTGCTTGAAATGTGCTCATTATTTCTCAGTGCTGTGAAGCCGAATTTCATTTCAAAACATGTTTGCATTGGCGCCAAATTACGTTTCGCTGGCATTGCGTCACACATTTCATCAGATTGATTGTTCCCACTCAAAATCTCTAGTCCAATACTGCCACCAATTTTATTACCAGGATGATATTTTATGGAGGAGGGATGAGTCATAGTTGAATTTCATCATTCATTTCACTTATTGAATAGTTATTTGAATTAAATTGAATCATTTCTTGCGATATAAACACGTCACTGTTTACCAAACGAGGTATTGATTTAAAAACAGGTGTGCCAGTTGAATGACACTCAATGTTACGGCAGAGGAAAAATTTTCATCTCTACCTACGACTTTTATGTAAACGAAAGTACTAATTATTATGTTTCAGGATCTCAAAATTCACAACAATGGATAACGGCACAATCGTGGAAGTATTCAAATATTTGGACTATTGCGGACTAGCAAAGAGCAGTCTTGTTTCAAAGTGGTTTCGCGATCTAATTCGATCTCACAGACATAAGTTGGCACTTATGTGTGTCGAAAGTATCAGCATTACTCAGGTAGGAATTTTATTTGGTTTTTATTTAAAAATATTAATGTTGAAAAAAAATAGGAAGTTCTCAAATTTAAGAAGGAAAAAGTTTTTTCTGGAACAATTATTAACATTCCTATTCTTTACAGGCATTAGCAGACTTTTTCAGACAATTTTTAAGGATGTGTAGTTGAGATAATAGGAATTGTAGCAAAAATGGATCAATCAACCTCAAGAATGGCCCTTATTAATTATCATTAATTGTTTTTTTATTCCAGACCAACGTAGTCATACCTCGGTCTGCCATCACAATATTCGGTCAAAAGCTTTCTCCCGGAGAATACAACGAATGGATCATTCGCAATAATTACTCCGAGGAAGTTCAGATTGAAGGTCCCGTTGCCGGAAAGCAAATCACACATAATAATAATGGCAACGCTTTTCAGCTTTGTGCATCAGCAGCGTATGAAAGTAAGCAAGTTTTAAATTTTACGTACCACAGGAAAAAGAGCAGGGATTAGAAGAACTATCGCTGCGTTCGCAATTATAATATGCCACTAAAAGTAAACTTCTGGAATATTCGTTCAGCTTTTTTCAAAAAATTTTATCCGGTTTTTTAGGAGGAAAATTCAAACTTTCATTTTTGAAAGAGATTTTCCACTTTTTTCGTTTTTAAACATTTCCGCGCAAAAGTGATACCTCCTAACCTCGGTTGTTACCTAGGCTGTTTCGACTTCTAATATATGCTACTAAAACTGAACTTTCGAAATGTTTAATCTGATTTTGTTCAAAATTTTTTTGGGGCTTTTAAAGAGGTAAATCCAAACTTTTTAAAGGCTAAAAATTTTTTACGTTCATTTTTAAAAGAGTTTTCCACTTTTTTAGATATTTTTCGCTCAAAATTAACCATTCTGTAAAATAAAGCAGATTTCAGATCTCAATTATCCATGGGACGACCCAATATATGTATTCTTTGCGCGAGCAATACTCAACCAGGACAATTGGCATCTCTTCCAATACTTCGTTCTTCTTCTCACCGATCCGTTCATTTACATTCGCGCTCTGGAATTGATCCTTCCAGATGATGTACTAAACTTACTGGCCGCAGTAATGAATCCAGTCCGATACCGTCTGCAATGTAAAAGACTCAGACTCTATGGCGATATAAAACATAAATCCATCAGCTGGATAAAAGGTCATGTGTCCTGTAGAGAACTTGATATCTGCAGCAATTATTCAAATTACGTTCAAGAGTTGGTTGACTTTTTTGTGACTGGAGCGCAGTGCGCAACCGAGATTAGGATAGCCTATTGTGTCCTTTCAAAGGTTGTCGTCGATTTAATTCAGGTAATTTTGTTAAGACATTATTGGGTCATTCGAAACGGAATTGTGGTTCACAGTAAACAACGATGACGAAATTCGATTTGAATATGCCTCTTTTGGCCACTTTGGCATACTGTATATTTGGCATTTACAGGCTTTACAAGGAATCATGAGTCAATATGGTGGAACCCCTCCATAGTAAATCGACCCCGCTGAGTCCGAATCCGGGATCAGATTTGAACTTTGATTTTTGAACTTTTCTCTTAAAAAATGGAAAAATATCTCATTTAAAGGGACAAGTTCAAAAATTAAAGATCAAAGTTCAAATCTGATCCCGGATTCGGACTCAGCGGGATCGATTTACTATGGAGGGGTTCCACCATATTGACTCATGATTCCTTGTAAAGCTTTAAAATGCCAAATATACAGTATGCCAAAGTAGCCAAAAGAGGTATATTCAAATCGAATTTCGTCATCGATGTTTACTGTGAACCACAATTCCGTTCCGAATGACCCAATACATATCAGAATACAAGATACTTTTCTGTTCTTTATATTGGTTTATATTTCTAGAAGTTTCTGGATCTGAAAGACTGCGATGAATATCGATTTGTCAAATTGATGGTAAGCAATGCCGAAGATGGAGATGTTGAAGTATTGACGGACCGTTACGCCAAATTTTTAGTGAAAAAGGAAGTGGAAGAATATGACTATGAATATCGCTGCACTCTGCACTTTTTTGAATTCGTCAATAAGGACGTCGGAAAGAAACTGAAGCTCACCGTTACAGATTGGTCGTATAGCAGAGATTCTAACAATGTGTACTATTATTCGCTGAAGATTGATGATTTGTAATCTCTTATTGATGTTTTGGAATAGAATCCCGAGAAGAAGAAAGTCTGTTTTCGTCCTGGCAGGCACAGATAAATGTTAATAAAAGTTGATAAGACAAACTATTTGCACTTTGCATCTGGATATAAAATCTTTGTGATGGATACTATTATTATAAAAAAGTGACATTTTTCGGCGAATAATGATCAATTTTGTCCAAAAATACGAATTTTTGGTCATTATTCGCCGAAAAATGTCACTTTTTATGCGATATCAGACATCTTGTTGCAGATTCCCTATATAGGTGAAACCGGCAAAATTTCCGGACCCTCGATTTCCGGTCACAAACCCTGTGGCCAGTCTGAAAACTTTGTTTCCAACCTAATAGTATTGAAATTTGGTAAAAATCGTATTTTGTGGGTAACATTTTACCACAGGAACAGGAAAATTGTTAACCATTTTTGAAGTCAGAATTTTTGAATTGAAACCAAATTATCTTTGAAAATGTTGTGAAATCAATGAAAATGAATAAAAAATGAAAAAAATGAATTTTTTCTTTGCTTAAAATCACATTTAAATTTCTTTGGATTCAGGTACTCTGAAATCATCCTTTAAGAATGCGAGAAATGTCAAAAGCTTACAATGCTGATTAATTTCAGATAAAATACCGTAAATCCTCTAATAAGTCCCCCGGGGGACTTATTGTTTCGTAGGGGGTCTAGGGGGACTCATTTGAGGGGGGGACTTAATTGAGGGGGACTTATATTTTCGTGGTACTTTTTCAATTTTTTGACAAAATTTTGTAAAAAATAGCAAAATTGCAATAAAAATTCAAATTTGCGCCAAAAAATTTGAAATTGCGCCAAAAATTTAAAATTTGGAAAAATACCCATTTTTTTGGGGGGGGACTTATGTGAGGGGGACTTAATTGAGGGGGGACTTATTGGAGGATTTATGGTATTTGAAAATCCAGTACAACATAATAGTAGTACAGTATAATAGCAGTACAATACAAATGATACTTTACTAAGAAGCCAGTGTCTGTGCGTCCGTCATATGTCACCTGACCGCGAAACGCCGCGATAGCGGCGGTGCTTTTGCTAGCTAATAGGCTTCCCCATTTACACACTTTTACAAGCGCCGTGAGGCGCTTGTAATACCAATACAATAGTATTACTATACTATATATAATATTACTATTACTATATAACATTGTTACTAGTATAATAAACAAAGGAATAAAGCAAATTTTATCCCACAAATTGTCGCCTCGTTTCCATCATATGTTCCTGACCAGAAACCTGAGCCTGGTCTTCTGCAACAGCGCCAGGATTATACGTTGTTGTGGCATGGTTCGGCGCAATTGCGGCTGGAGAGGCGTCGCCCATTCTCTTAAGACAACAACAACAGACGCGGCGAGCAAGACGTGTAGCGAAATTACGATAAGGCTTTATAAAAATAATGTTTAGCAAGCCATTAATCAGGGGAAAAAGAGAAACCATAAGTAGAAGCAATTTGGTGTACTCTTGTATAGGTAGCAAAGGTTCATCAATAGAGAGACTTTGGTAGTCGGGCACTAGCAAAGACATACATGTAATTGGAATGAAAATGCTAACGAAAGGTACACAGCACTGAAAATTAAAAAAAATTACTTACATTAAAAAACGGACTAAAAATTTGAACTTCCGCCGAAAAATACCCCTGGGGGTGTTTTTACCCCTAGGGGACGTTTTTTGACCGGGGGTGAAAAATCCGGAAAAAATAATAAGGCGATTCTGTAACATGCAAACTGGCATCTGATATCATATCCGACCAAACAAGTGGTACTTGGTAAACATATGAATCAAAATAAGATCTGTTACAGAAAAAACCAAATCTGTTACAAAAAACCCAAATCTGTTACATCCAAAATCTGTTACAAAAAACCAAATCTGTTCCACGAAACCACAAATCTGTAACATCTAAAACCCTCACGCGTGCTTTGGGGTTCCAAAATCTCTTATCTTATTATTTTTATAGTTTCACAAAATGAATCATTTCTTCAAACATTCATATGAATACAACACGTATCGTCACTGTCATACTATTTTACTCGTACAATAATAATTAATAGCTGAGATTGGCCGCTTCGCGGCCCCTCTCAGCTAGGAAGCGGGAGTGTGCACAGCGGGAGATTGGGTTCTTCATCGCTTCGCGCACCGCCATCAGCGGTCAGAATTGGTTGTTCGGGAGTAGAAGTTGTACCAAGCAACATCCCGCCGTTAGTAACATCCCGCCCTTTAGCAACATCCCGCCCGTTAGTAACTTCCCCAGGTCAAAACCCTTAAAAACACATTTTTCGGTTTTGGCGCGAATTCAAATATTCAAATCTCGATTCTGACGTCAGATTCGTGATCAGCGCATCCGAAAACCCCTGGGTGCCAAAAATCAGACCCGTAGACACATTACATCAAAAAACCGATTTTTTGGCCAAAATGTGGCTTTTTTTCAAAAATGCGCCAAACCAAAAAGTGTAAAAAGCAAAGATGTCCAAAATCGCCTCAGAAATCGATTGGGAACATAAAAAACATCACTTCCCCAGGTCAAAACCCTTAAAAACACGTTTTCCGGTTTTGGCGCGAATTCAAATATTCAAATTTTGGGTCTGATAGTTTTCGGGGGACCTACAGCCTCAGGGCTTTCAAATGAGCTATCACTCGCCCCGATCTGTCCATGGAAAGGTGCCGAAGTGCGAGTCTCATTTGGGCGTTCCAGACAGACAGACATCCGCACGACGCCGCTTAGTATTTAGGGATTTGTAGATAAATTATATTTGTTGTTTAACAAACTGTGTATTTTATGTAACCTGAATGCTTTAACCAAATCTATCATTAAAACACATAATATTTTTTATTCAGGTATATTCATATTTTTCTACTCTATGGAATTGACAGCTCGCGAGACATGTCCACTCACTTAAACAGCGACATTACGGATGTGCCGCCTCAGGCTAATGAAGATGTAAACATGGAGCAAGACCGCAACGTATCGAATAAGCTAACCTCTTTTGGAACCTACACAAATGGAAAGGACTCTAAGGTACAAATTTCTTTATATGGATATGTTAAAATGGCAATAGGAAAAACATATGATTAGGTTATGAGTGTCTTACTGAAGATGCCTCACCTCATAGCCTAAAGTTTAATAGCCGTCTAAGACTGAGAGGCGAAACGGCTATTATTGTTTAACTAATATTATTATATCAAAAAACTTTTCCTTTTTTCTGCGTTTCTAAAAACGTTATATTATTCAATGGAACACGTCCCCCCATGACAGGGAGGACTCCCTCTCTTACCTGGATAAGAAGTACAACAGACAGCTGCATGTATATTTTGTATGTTTCACGTGTCAATCGAGTGGCCATGGACTTTATCATTCCTACGATAATAATCCCTCCGATAACGTTTATCAGCTGGGACATTGTGAGCAATGTCGCAAGTGTATAGAACCAAGGCCAATTACGCGACACATCAAGACACCACCATGTGGCCCCGCCGTGTTGCGGTATTTCCTAAGGCACACATAAATTTAAACCTGACACAAAATCCGTAAACTTATAGGTTAAAACTTTTTTCTGTGCGGGAAAAATAATTTGCGCACATAATTAATCAATTAAACTAGAGCCATTTTGCAGGTATACATGGTGGGGAAATTCGATAAATTCAAACGAAGGCTTCATCGAAGCTAAACGAATTTATTTGCAGAGCAATCCGCTTGGGACCACCATCTGTATAAAAAATATTTTTCAAACACATGGAATTTTGACGAAAAGTTAAAAATCTGATTGTACCAATGGATGGAGCTTAAAAAGTTGGTATATAATGGTCATGATCAGATTTTGCATCAAGTAGGAAAAAATTCGAGAAAATTGGAGACTAAATTTGCTACTAGTTTTACTGCTGCTTTTCAGCTGCATAGATTTTTACTATGCAAATTTTAGTCTCAAATTTTCTCCAATTTTTCCTATTTGATGCAAAATCAGATCATGACCATTATATACCAACTTTTTAAGCTCCATCCATTGGTACAATCAGATTTTTAACTTTTCGTCAAAATTCCATGTGTTTGAAAAATATTTTTAAACAGATGGTGGTCCCAAGCGGATTAATCCGCAAATAAATTCGATTAGCTTCGATGAAGCCTTCGTTTGAATTTATCGAATTTCGCCACCATGCATGTATACTCTGCGCAAGTAAAAGGCTCTTACCTGGGGATCCATAGAGATACTGAAGGCACCGTATGTTATCACGCCAGCCACGAAAAACATGACTAATAGTCCCAATAATCTCCCCATGGGGTTGTTGAGTTTTCGCGTTATTCCGTCATCCTCGGCAAATTTTATCACCACAAGTCGATAAAGATAACTGTAATGCTGTGCACAGACCGTCATAGTAAGAAGAAAGAAAAATGACGACATATAAAACAGAAAAAAAAATAAATTATTATTTTCACAACTAAACCCCTGGGGGCTAATTAGTCTTGAGCTGTAGATTTCCCGAAAATTATTAATTTTTGAACATCAAAATTTGAATTCGCGCCAAAACTGAAAAACGTGTTTTTCGGGGCTTTTAGCTATTTGTTTTTATGTTTTTAGTGAAAAATATAGCTGATTTAAAATAATTTTGACTTTTAAAATTTTTGAAAAGCTAAATTTTTAAAAATATTTTGATAAAAAGACCACATTTTGGTGAAAAAAGTGATTTTTGAAATTCAAAGGCTAAAGAGCTGAAAATGTGTTTTAGGGGTAATTTTGGGTCGTAGAATTCAAATTCAAATATCAGTCGTTCATAAAGTTCTGATGGTCTGTCGTTGGGCTAGCACTGTGAATATGGCGCGAATTCAACCTGACTTTTTGAAAAGATCAAAGAAAAAGAAGAAAAATCCTAATTTTAAAGGAAAAAGTTAAAAAATCAAAGTTCAAATTTGATCCCGCATTTGGGTTCAGCGAGGTCGATTTACAGTAAATCGACCTCGCTGAACTTGAGTCAAGATTCCTTGTAAAACCTTTTCTTTCATATTTTCAAAAAGTCGGTTCAAATTCGCGCCATATTCACAGTGCCAAACTATCAGAGCTTTATGAACGACTGATAATTTTATAATATCATACAACGGCCTACGTCGCGCCACCCACCCCGTATACACGCGCGCTTCGCGCATGCCTATGAAATGGTGCACTCAGAGTGCGCGCGCTTCGCGCGCACACGCGTCGGGCGCCGTGCGCGGTCAAATCTGACGCCGGATTCGGATTCAGCGAGGTCGATTTACTATATATGGACAAAATTTTGGGTCCCTTCCATGCTTCCCCAAAAAAGTCCCAAAAAGCCACTTTTTAGCCCAAAATTTGAAATTCACATGATCTGTGCATTTTTTTTGCAGATTCGTTCTTAGAATTCAAAGGGGAGCATTTTGACTTAGCGTGCGTCCAAAAAGGAGCGAGTCTCGAATTTTCATTATTTTGGACGGAGGATCCACTCGCGCTATAATGGATTAGAATTTTATCCTTTCGTAAGTAAAACCTGCCGCGATCTGCACTATTGTCTGGCTACTCTGTATAATTGGACCGCGAAACGCAAAACAGGTACTTTGCCGAGTCACCCTTGGCGAGAGAACGAATCCGAAACAAATCTCAAATAATAAATCACACACCTAAATGACCGGTGAGAAATACGAATAAAATTTTGAGCAAAAATTTTTTTGCGGTTTCGGATTCAGCACGGTCGAAAACCTATAAGGGACTGCTCGGGGCAAAAATATGTGTCCAAAAAAGTCAAATTGCCCGAGGGCAAAATTTGTGCCCATTTTGGGGACAAACATTTTCAAAAAAATCAAATGACCAGACGTTTTTACAAAGGGTATGGTAAAAAAACCCTATGCTTGCCATTTTGGCCATAACTTTTTTCTGGAATATTCTCGAAATATGTGTAACGGCTTAAATTAAAGCTAAGGCTCTTGGCTATCAATCCGTATATAGCATGCCGTATCTCGGTCCAAGATTCTCGAGATTCAATTTTTTGTCTCAAATCTTCGAATTTTCACGAAAGTTCAAGAGTAAAGAGACAAAAAATTGAATTTAGAGAATCTTGAATCGAGATCCGGCATGCAATACACCGATTGATAGCCAAGAGCCTTAGCTTTAATTTAAGCCATTACATATATTTCTAGAATGTTCCAGAAAAAAAGTTATGGAGAAAAATGTCAAGCTTAGGGATTCCAGTCGGATACCCAGGCTCTTATACAATCCAAGTGGTACGTGCGCTTCCTTGCATTTCCTTTTCATTAGTTCAGTAAAGATGCAGAGAATTAAATAATAAAGAATTATCGTTATCGGGTCTGAATACTTTGCGCACTAAAAATCCTATCACAAATATCCGTTTGAATTCCCGCCATAATATTTGAATTGACCCAAATACTGCGTTTCGGCTCTATTTTTCTATTTCTTCCGTTTGAAATTGCGGACGCTTTCTTTAATTAATAATCATTAATAGTCAGACATTTATAGATTTTGGTTTATGCTTTAACTGATCAAAGTATTTAGAAGTTGTCGCCGTGAAAACGAAGAATTTTCTACTTTGCGTATGAAAAACCTTTTATTATATTTCAGAATCTCAAATATTGCAACAATGGATAACGGAACGATGGTGGAGACGTTCAAGTTTCTCAACTATTATCAACTAGCCAAGAAGAGCCTTGTTTCAAAGAGATATCGGGATCTGATTCAAACCCATAGACACAAGTTGGCGCTTCTCTTCGTGAACCATATTGGCATGGTGAGAATTTATTTGGATTATATGAATTGAATTGAATTGAATATTTTATTCTCAGAGGCATAGTACATACACTGACGTGAGAATATAGAGAGACAAAACAAGTTTTTACGAAGTTGTCGAAGTGTGTTTATGTTTATAGAAGCTGTAGTAGATTGAGCGCCAGACATATTATGCGGAGATATCAACTCACAACGTCATCACCTTTAAGAAGCCAAGTACCGGTAGAGTTTCTAATTTAATAGATCGTGTTAGAGGGTGCCTATATGAAGTAGAATAGAAAACTAAGAATGTGTCATTGAAAAATTTATGAAGCTAAACGAACGGTCACCGTAATACGCGACCTCTATGTAGTCTATCACTTTAATCTAGTACTCTATGTAGTCAAGTATTGGGTGGATCATAACGTTAATCCTTCATATTTATAACTTTATCTATTTTCTTCTCCATAGTGTGACATAAATTTCAAGTAACTGTTAAATTTAGAGTTGTATTGACGGAGAACCCGTTCTCATCAAAGTATTCGACAAACTGCGCTTACATGAAGAATTCAACGAATGGCTCATTCGCAATGGATATTCGAAACAAACTCCAATTGAAGGTCAAGTTGCAGAATATGATCGCCGAGTTTATGAGCTTCGGGCTAATGTTGATTATAACGGTTAGAAAATTGTTAATCTTCAAATTTACAGGGAAACTTGAACTGGGGAAGATATGTTTGGTTGATAAAAATAAGAAGAGGGAAGAAACATTCTTTGCTTTGGTATTCAAAAAAGTAAACTTTAATATATAAATGAATCATGAATCAATCAATGAATATATAAATCAATATATAAAATAATATCTCCAAATAAGCTTCGCTCTCTTTTACAAAATGACAGTAGTAAATCTTAGAAGTAAATTATGAGCATCCTACTGATGAGCTACACTCATAGTTTACTAAGTAATAGCCGTCTAGGACTAGCAGCGAAACTCTAACTAAATATGGTATTCTCTTGCGTGTAACAACGCTACTTCATTAATAAAAATAAGTTAGTTTAAATTTGAGTATCATCATTTCCCATTAAGCTAGGATTACAATCAGGTGATATTCTGATGTGTGATGAAAAACTGATGACAATTATTTTCATTGGATTTACTCCAGCCTATTGAAATTCTATACAAACAATAGGAAACTATGTAAAAAGTTGGGATAGAGTCATGAATGTCATATTTACCAGTCATATAGAGCAAACAGCACCAAAAATGGACATTAAGAATTGCCCAAAAATCTAATGGGTGATTCTGATGAAAATATCCCCACAAAGCTGATCAAACACATTGTCATCATTTTTTCATCACACATCAGAATGTCACCTGATTGTAACCCTAGCCTTAGACTCCACCAGATCCTTATTATTAGAGACCGGTTTTTAGGTGAATATAAACCTCCTTTTAGGTACATAAAAAGTCCAAAAAAGGTGAATAAAACCTAAAAAGGGGCATTTTAGGTTTTCATGGTTTTTAGGCAAAATATCCGTATTTACCCGTTTTTTCATTTATTTTGCGAGTTATGTATATTACAATTCCATTTGAACTATTTATTCACGAGTTTTTCAAAAAAATTTCATAAATATTATACATTTCCATAAAAAAATTTCCAAAAATTTTTCAAAAATTTCTAGACATTTTTCAAAAATTTTCCAAAATTTCCCAAAACTGTGGAAAACTGCTTTAAAAATCTACGAAAAAGGCCATTTTAGGTGAATAAACCTAAAATAGGTACATAAGTCCATTTTAGGTTTTTTTAGGTATCATACCTAAAAAAACCTAAAATAGGTTTTTTTAGGTATATACCTAAAAATCCGGGCTCTACTTATTATTGTCAATCTTCAGGTAGTACGAATATATTGCATGCGTGTGCAGAACTCAACCACAAGCATTGGCCTTTATTTCAACACTTTGTTCGTCTGCTCATGGATCCGTTCATTTACGTTCGACGTATTGAATTGACTCAAAATGGCGTTTTAAACTTGTTGGCCGGAGCATTCAATCAAAAACTCAAATTTAATCTCGAAGGCGACGGACAAAAATTCATCAATTGGTCAAAAAATCGTGCGCGTTGTGGCGAGATTTTAACTGAAGATGGTATCACTTCAAATCACGATCAAGAGTTGCTTGAACTTTTGTTGACCGGAGCATTCAACCAAGATAGTAACCGCCTGCAATGTAAAAAGCTCGAATTTAATCTCGAAGACAACGTTCAGAAATTCATCGGTTGGGTAAAAGATCATGTGCTATGCGACACAATTACAATTGGCATGCGTAGCCGCATTACTAACGAAAAAGTAGTCGCTAACTACAAAGAAGAGTTGCTCGATTTCTTGATGACTGGAGCGCAGTGCACTTCCGCATTTATCATATACTATGATATCCCTACAAGAATGGTCGTCGAATTCATAGAGGTAAATAATTTTTTATAGAATAGTGATTTTGTCTAGGGATGGATATTATTCTTCGGTCTTCTAATTTTGAAGCAGTGATGTCAATATAACTATATAAATAATATAAACAATATATCTATGAAAAACTATAACATAGTTGAAAAATTCGTATTTAAACGGATATTTCTTCTGATCACAGCTTCTAGAAGACGAGTAATGTCTCAAATTAATGCTGAGACATTGGGCTTCCAATTGAGCCATTACTCGTCTTCTAGAATGTTCAGAAGTAGTGATCAGAAGCAGTACTCTTTTTAAAACTATATTATATCAGTCGTTCATAAAGTTCTGTCGTCGGATCGTTGGGTTGGCACTGTGAATATGGCGCGAATTTGAATGGAGTTTTGGAAAAGATATAATAACAGGCTTTACAATGGATCTCGAGTTAATCTGATGAAACCTCTACATAGTAAATCGACCCCGCTGAGTCCGAATCCGGGATCAGATTTGATCTTTGATTTTTGAACTTTTTGATCAATTTTCCATATTTTATTATTAATTTTTCCACATTGGGCTTCCAATTGAGCCATTACTCGTCTTCTAGAATGTTCAGAAGTAGTGATCAGAAGCAGTACTCTTTTTAAAACTATATTATATTTTTCACCTATTTTATTATTATTTTTTCATATTATCATAATAGTGATTCGTGGAGGTAGTAATCTTTTTTATCTTATTATTATATATTTTTTATTTTGTCTAAGGACGGATTATTTGTTTTGTATTCTACAGAATCCAAGCGGGTTTCGCTATTTTTGCCTTTTGGATGTAAAACTTGGCTAATAATTAGTAAGCGGAAAATAACAATTACTCATTGAAATTTTGTCATCGTTTCAGAAGTTCATGCGTCTCAAAAGCAGCGATAAATGCCAAGTGGTCGAGTATATTCGAAACAATTGCACGCATTCTATTGGAAAAGTGTTGAAACGTGATTTTGCCGGATTTATCGTTAAAGAAGCTGCTCAAGGATTTGGCAGTACTGAGCGAGTCTTTGAGTTCGTCAATCGCGATATCGGAAAGAAGTTGCAGATTATTGAAAAAATTGCTGGCTTTGGTGATATGACATACCGTATTTTCTCTAATTAAGCCCCCGGGGGCTTAATTATTTCAATCCCCCAAATTCGGGCAAAATTTTTCTCTAACCTCTCACTTTTACACGCTATTTCTCTTTCTCTAGGGGGGGGCTCAATTAGAGAAAATACGGTATACCGTAAATTTTCTAATTTAACCTCCTCCTCTAATTTTACGCCCTCTAGAGCTTGATTGAATAATTATACCCTCGGGGTTGAATTAGAGAGTTTACGGTGTTATTCATTTGTGATGATAGTGAAAAATTTGTAACGGTTAATACAGGCCCGAGAATGAAAGACACTCAATACCCACACAAAAATTACCACTTTCAAAATTTTGTAATAATAATCGTTGTTCTTTCTGTATGCTGCATAATATCCAATTTCATGTTTATCCACGTGTTGATTATCGAATAAAACGTTTCTACAAATTTTGAGTTTTAATTTGAAACCAAATTTTTTAAAATAATATTACATTACATTACCATTTATGGTCCGGCTTAGCCACATTTACAAAGGCAATGAGTGTCTGTCGCGATTAGTTCAGTAAAGTGACAAACAAAATCATAATTATCGTTATCGAGTTCGGATCCATCGCGCATTATGAATCCTATTACTAATTTCAGTTTGATTTCCCGCCATAATTTTTGAATTTACTCAATTCCTGCGTTTCAGCTCCATTTCTTCCTTTTGAAATTAGGGACGCTTTCATTTTTGTCAGACAATAATAGTCGACGGATTTTGGTTTATGCTTTAAATGATCAAACTGTTTAGGTGTTTTTACAGTGGAATCGAAGAAAATGCGCAGATCAAACTAAGAATTTAGTCTTTATGTCTAAGAAAAATCAGTCATTATATTTCAGTATCTTAAATATCGGAACAATGGATAACGGAACGATGGTTGAAGCATTCAAATTTCTCAACTATTATCAACTAGCCAAGAACAGCCTTGTTTCTAAGAGATTTTGGAATCTTATTCTCACTCACAGACATTCCTTGGAACTTCTCTACGTCGACAGTATTAGTATGGTGAGAATTTTATTTCGGTTATAAGTATAATAGAAATACTTAATAGAACACTCGTAGAAGAAGTAGAATAGAAGCTAAAATGGGACATTGAAAAATTTAAGAAAGGAACGAACGGTCTCCTTAATACGCGGTCTCTGAAAACACAAATAAAAGGAAATTGTCTGTATGTATATCTGTCCATAGAGTGACATAAATTTCGAGTAATTATTAAATTTAGAGTAAGTTCCACACAAGCTCCTCTTTCATCACTCTATTTGATAAAGAGCTCTTACCTGAAGCATACAACGAATGGGTCATTCGCAATGGATACTCGAAACAAATCCCAATTGAAGATCAAGTTGGCGAGCAAAATGCACTAAATGATCGCACAGTTTATCAGCTTAATGCAGATTATAACGGTGAGAAATTTGTTAACCTTTAAATTCACAAGGAAAATTCGAGTTGAAAAGATTTGTTTGGTTAGACAAAAAAGAAGCTAATGAGAGAAAGAAAAAGAATCGTCTTTGCTTTGGTAAAGTCAAAGCTGCTTTGGATCACTCAAAGTAAACCAAAATAAGTCAATCTCAAAATTGGGAGTTTTGGCAGTTTTTCTGAAAAAACTGCCACTTTTTGGTCAAAAAGTCCTGCGGTTAGGGATTCGGTATTAGCTCGGCCAGACCTACAAAATGAGCTATCACACACCCCCGTAGCTCGCCGGCAAAAAAAATTTTGCCGGCCGTGAACATGCAACTTAGTTAGAGTAGATTATATTCAGGTAGTACAAATGTACTCCATGCGGTAACAAAGCTCAACCACAAGCATTGGCCTCTATTTCAACACTTTGTTCGTCTGCTCCTGGATCCGTTCGTTCACATTAGCTTTTTGGAAGTGACTCCTCAAAACGACGTCTTAAACCTGTTGGCCGGAGCATTCGACCCAGCTCGTAGCCGACTCCAATGTAAAACGCTGAAACTTAATCTGAATGGTAACGTTCAGAAATTCATCGGTTGGATAAAAGGTCATGTGCTATGCGACACAATAATAATTGACAACTGTAGCCGCTCAAACTACGAAGAAGAGTTGCTTGATCTCATGATGACTGGGGCGCATTGCACATCCGAAATTAGCATAGACTATTGTATCTCTTCATATGTTGTCGTCGATTTTGCAAAGGTAAACAATTTTTTTAAACAGTATGAATTAAAAAACAGTATGATGGAACCCTTGGAG
This sequence comes from Ditylenchus destructor, assembly GCA_022814885.1. Lineage (NCBI taxonomy): Eukaryota > Metazoa > Nematoda > Chromadorea > Rhabditida > Anguinidae > Ditylenchus > Ditylenchus destructor. The sequence goes on along the minus strand of JAKKPZ010000106.1, from coordinate 116,434 downwards.
AGTAACTCGACCACGCTGAACCCAAATCTAGGATCAGATTTTAAGTTTATCTTTGATTTCTGACCTTTTTCCTATAAAATTGGGATTTTTCCATATTTTAAAGGAAAATTTTCAATGATCAAAGTTCAAATCTGATCCCGGATTTGGGTTCAGCGGGGTCGATTTACTCTCCAAAGGTTTCATCATATTGATTCAAACCACCTTGGACAGCCTTTATTATATTATAAATTCAATTCCTTCGGCGCGGTATGATTGAGAGCCGTGGTGGAACGCTTTGACGGAGCGCCGTGGCTTCTAGAACCTTCTAGAAGCAAATCTCGTCGGCCGGACCTGGTTTTCCTGAAAGCCCAGGCCGAGGGCTATCCAACGACACCAAGATCGCCCCAAACGGGCAGCTGGCTCCATTTCCAGCCAAATGCCCTCAGGGGGTTGAGGGGGCCGTTTACTCCCTTTCGGTGTGGGCAGGGGGGTCTGAAAAAAAATTTCACATCAAAATACTGAAAATATTGTTGGCATTGGTGATAATTACACATTTATATTTTTATACTTTTAGAAGTTCATGGATCTCAAAAGCACCGATGAATACCAAGTGGTTGAGTCTGTTCGAGACGATGTCATGCGTCGAAGTGAAAACGTGTTGAAACGTGATTATGCCGAATTTATCGTTAAAGAAGAAATGGATCAAGATGATGGCAGCACTGAGCGAGTCTTTGAGTTCGTCAATAGCGATGTTAGAAAGAAGTTGCAGATTACTGAAAATATTGTTGGGATTGGTGATAAGACATATAATTCATTTGTGATAATGGTTAAAAATTTGTAATGGTTAATGCAGGCCGAGAATGAAAGATTCAATATCCAAGAAAAATTACCACTTCCATAATATTTTATTGTCCGGAAACATTTTAGAATAAATTTAGAGCAAAAATGGCAATTTTTGCTTGAAACCAGGTTGGCTTCATTCTTTCTATGCTGCAGAATATCGTGTTTTATCCACGTATTGCTTATCGAATAAAACGTTTCTAGAAAACCTTTTTCACGTAGTATACAAACTCAATATGCAACTGCTGGAACAAATACTCAGTACTGGAACTGTTTAACCCTTCAGGAGCTAGAACTGTAAGACGAAATCGAGACATCATCATCTAATTGGATATACCTTTGCTTGAAATAAGTTGGGTCAGCGAGTCATTATTTTTGTTCGGATTTCGCATTACGAAAACCTGGGGAACCCACATTTACTTTGTCCCGCTTAAAATTGCTCTAACTTTTCAGTAGTGTTCTACCCTATAGGGTCCCCTTTTCCCAAAGCCTGTTCCCCACTGCCGCAATTTTGATTAATGACCACTGCCACAATTTTGATTAATGACCCCTGCGCAAGTCAATACCTACGAGGCTCTTAGAGGCGAGACACCGGGCCCCTCTAGATGATTTACGACTTTGCGTGACCCTCAAAACTTCAACCCAGGCGTTCACGCTAAGAGGACACGTCCACAGACACCTAGCAAAATGGGTCATTAAATGTAAAAATTAATTTAAAATGTTTTTTATTTGCAAATCTTTCTTGGAAGCACACCATAAATATTTTAAGATGTGCTCTTTCAGAATTTTCAAAAATTAGACAAATCTATCCAATAAATCAAATTCTGTATTCATTTAAAGTTTGTTACTTTGAACATTTTTGAAAGAGTCAAAAAAGATTCTTTACGGTTTCACACAAAACTTGTAATTTGACACTTTTGATCGATCTGTGAGCAATAATCCAGAGAGTTTACCGCTTCTGAGAGCGGCAAACTCATAAATTGACTGTTTTTAATGAACAAAAGGACAGTCTGAGAACCAAAGCCCAAGGCAGTCTCACATATCCCCTCTATGTTTTCGCATAGGCGTCTCTATGCAAAGAAAAGAGGCACATATGCCATTGAAATAGGATTAGGCGCACAGAGATTGATACCCTAAACGGGACAATAGACTGTAGACTTTTGCTCTGCCTATGAGTGTATCGATACTGTCTAGGAAGGGCGGGCACGACCACCTGCCACTGTGTGGACCACACAGTGTGGACATGCACCCTCTCTTTTACGCAAAACTGTGCAGAGTGATTTCTAAGGAATGGGACTCTTTCCAAAAGGTCTTCTTTATGTGTGCTTTGATTTTACAGCAACAATTTCAAAGCTATTGAACTCCAAATCTTCCCGATCCCGCTTTTTGAATTCCGTTAAACTTCTCATCTAACAAAAATTACTACTTGAATTTATGCATTTTTTCAAATTGCAGCCATTTTCTACCTAAAGATTTTTTGATATTTTGAACCAATTTTCAAAAACTGTCTTAAGTCTATAATACTAGATGGACACGTCAAAATCCATCGTTTGCGAAGGTGAGATGTGGTTGAGTTATCAAAATCCATCGCTTGTGAAGGTGAGATGACTCAACACCCAGTCTGGTTTTATAGTTTAAGCAAAATGAGCAAAAAAGCTACGTTTTACAAATCTTTTACACCTTTTTATGAAAATATGTGAAAATATTGAAATATTTCCTAATTTATTTGATTATTATTCACACTCTCTTGTTATTGCCATCTCTCTAATCTAAATACATTGCCCCCTATAAAAATAATTTTACCGTAGCCATTTAACCACATGATAATTCTCTACCTATTAGCAAGACAGGGACTTTTTGAAACACATTTGGAAACATTTTCAAAAATTTTACTTAAGTCAGCATGGATAGCTTGCACACGTCAACATCCATCGCTTGTGAAGGTGAGATGTGGTTGAGTTGTCAATATCCATCGACTGAGAAGTTCGACCATCTTCCAAAACCATAATTTTGTCACCATCGTTGAAAACATTGTTTTTACAGTCTTTGCACAATTGGAAAGTCATCAAATATTTAAAAGCAGTCAATTTCCACAAATCCTTTCTCTCGGAATAGTTTGCAACAGTTTTAGGCTCAGAATATGTTGTAGAATTAGAAACAATCTTTCTCTTTTTATGCTGTAATTCCTTTTTACCAGCAACGTTAGCAAAATTACCAGATTCACCAGCCATTTTAATAGTTTAATAGCAACTAGACAAATTTCACGATTTGGACTGAAACTGAAATCTCGACCCGAAAAGTACAAATTCGGTGGTTCCTAGGCCACACCTCTTTCTTGGTTCAACATGTTTTACGGCTGGTCCCAACCTAACCCTTTATGACCACGCCTCCTTCAGAATATACAATTTGACAAAAAACAATTTTAACCATTTTAATTTTTCAATATTTGCGTGCAAACCTCATTTTCTTAAAAATGCCTACAGCTCTCGACTTATTATTAGAATATTTTAAATGTACCCCTTTACGCTTAAGGGACATTCTAAACCATCCGAATAATCGAGCAAAAGCGCAAAACTTTCTAAAACAGAAAAACCTACAGACATGTTACCGGAAAAACAAGAGCAAAACAGAACGAAAAATAGAATTTGGATCACTGACATTCCCAGACGCACAACACCTTATGGCCATGGAGGGGAAGAAAAATATCAATATTGATCAATTTTTCTACTTGGAGTGGCATATTGACCTCATGTGGCCCTCTCTTCCTTGCATTTCTGTTTTCATGGCAAATGGACACAACAAATACTATCCTCTGGAACTGGTTAGCCTTTATGACGAGAAACCCGTCAACACAAAAGACGAGGAAGAAAACTATGACGATTTTTGGTCTCTGAACCGCGGTATTTGGTAGAATTAAAATTATAAATTTTATTTTTCACAAGCATTTATTTTGATTACAATTGTACAAAATACATTTACATGTAAATAAAGTGTTAATAACCAAGTGGAAATACATGAAAATCGGGGGTTACAATACCTTTGGGGCATTTAGGATTAAAAGTTTTTGACATACCTATAGTCCAAACATTCCCAAATTTGTCTGGTTTTAATGAATGCGGATATGTTACTTTTATACCTTTTACACTTCCCTTTTTAGCGAATGTAAACACTTTCTTTTTGAATGTCTTGTACGGCAATATCTTGTACCTATCTTGTACGGCATATAGGGATAATATTAGTCTGTCCTACATATTTTTCAATATTTTTCGTACACTTAAGCTTTAAGTCTTAAAATGATACTAAGCATTAGGCGAACAACTTAGGCTTAGACTTAGGTCTAAGCTTAGGCTTGAGATAAGCGTTAGCGGAGAATAGTAGAAATCGGTAGGGTCATTTTAAGACCAAACTTAAAGCAATTTTAAGAGAAATGCTGTAGCTAACAGTATTTGGATTATATGAAGTAGAATAGAAAACTAAGGATGTGTCATTGAAAAATTTTCAATACTTTCTTAGGTATGGAAAGCACAGAACTGAAATTTTTTACATCCGGAACAGCGAAACTGTATTTAGAATCTCTAAAAGCGGAGCCAAGTCAGTACTCTCCGAAAACGAGCCACTTTGATGGACATCAGAGTTGATTCCGCTGTTTCTCCATCTCCGGTATTGCTCTACCGCTCTTTTTATAAGCCGACATTCCTGTCTGTGAATTCCTGGTCGAATGCACAATTTCGATGGGGATGAAGTGTCTTTGTTGAAGTGACATTTGACAGTTCCTTATTTCTGTCACAGATTATTCGATTGTGTTTTTTGATCCACCAATGGGAAAATGTAAAGTCTGTCATTTTCAGCATTCTTTTCTCATCTCTCTATATCCGAATGAGTTTGTTTTGATTAGGGTTTTGGACAAAAGTTAATTAGATTTCAAATTTGATTAAATTTGGCATTTGGACTTCACTGCTTAAGTTGGATTCTTTCCATTTAAATGTTCGTCTATTACTCTGGCGCTATTCGGACACGGACTTTTTGATACCGGGACATTTTTATACCGGGACATTTTTATACCGCTATCAAATTTTGCATTTGCACTTCAAATGATTATACCTTAGCTCTAACTGAGAGAGACCTAGCAGACTTTCCTGTTTGTGAATTCCTGATCGAATTTGTAATTTGAAACCTAATCTTTTTTTGGTAAAACTATATTACATCGTTACCATTTATGGATTAATTGAGCAGATTGAATTAACGATCAAATGATTTTGACGTATGTAATAATTTGTCAATATGCTTAGAAGTTGTCACCTTTGAAGCAAAGAAGATGCATAGATTTTCTCGACTGTCTCTCGAAATGCCGGCAAAGCACTCGAACGAAATTCAGAGGAAACCGAGAGCAAAGAAAAAGCGATCAAAGAAAAAGCGATTGTGAGTTTTTGTTGATTAATTTAAAAAATTCTCAAGTTTTTTCGTTTCAGGATCTCAAACATTGCAACGTTGGATAACGGAACGATGGTGGAGATGTTCAAATTTCTCAACTATTGTCAGTTGGCCAAGAACAGCCTTGTTTCAAAGAAGTTTCGGGATCTGATTCGCACCCACAGACATTCCTTGGCACTTCTTTACGTGAACAGTCTTATTATGGTGATAAGTTTATTTGCAGCCAACTTTCTCATTTAAACTTGAATGGTTTACAAATTTAGATTAACTTTAGTACAAGCCCCTCTCTCATCATATTCGGCCAACAACTATCGCCCGAAGCATACAACAAATGGGCCCGTCGGAATGGATACTCGAAATGGATTCCAATCGATGACCAAGTAGTTGGGAAGAAAAGTGCACTAGATCATCGCAAAGTTTATGAGCTTTGGGCTAATGCATGTTATAAAAGTAAGGCATTTGTTAGCCTTTAATGCTAGAGGAAAGTTTGAAGTGCGGAGGATTTGATTCGTAGTTATACCGTTGGGGGCGATAGTACCGTTGAGTCTCATTATACAGTCAACCCTGGGTTATGGGTAAAAACGGTCTCGCAAAAACGGTCTCAGATTTTTTGACTTAAAATAGCCATAACTTTTGATACACTCAAGCTTAAGCTTTGAGTAATAGCTTAAAATAAGTTTAGGCTTAAGCTTAGACTTAGTCTTAGGCTTAAGAGTAAGCTAAAAAGCTTAAGTTTGAGCTTACTCTTAAGCCTAAGACTAAGTCTAAGCTTAAGCCTAAACTTAAGCCTAAGTTGTTCGCCTAAGTCCAAGGGTCATTTTAAGCTATTACTCAAAGCTTAAGCTTGAGTGTATCAAAAGTTATGGCCATTTTAAGTCAAAAAATCTGAGACCGTTTTTGACGAGACCGTTTTTGCGAGACCATTTTTACCCATAACCCAACCCTGACTTATCGTACACCTTGATTTAAATTACACTTTTTTGGAACGGCCAGAAATGTATGGAAACTCTTATAAAATTCCCTGATTTATCCTACACTTTTTTAGTTACACCAATTTTCGTTGAAAAGGGGCATATTGACAGAACTCCAAAAAATAAAAATAAACATAAAAATGACATAAAAAAGCCACTTTTTTCACAAAACGCGTCATTATTTGGCCGAAATATGACACTTTGGATAAAAATATCCCCATATTTCCAATATGGTTTCCAAAGAAAACTGTGCTCGAAAAGGCAATGTCACGGCAAAAAACATGAGTTCGAATTGAAAATGTCAGCCCGTCCGTCCGTCCGAGCATGGCCGTTAGACCCCTTCCAGCGGGTATATCTGGCCAAGTGATAGCTTAAAATGTTCGTATAGACCAGCTGAGTTTGTTTTTAGCAAAATTTAGACTAAATGTAGGCAAAATTTAGACAAATTTTTAGTTTAAAAAATTGTATGCCCAAAATTTTGCTTACAGTCGGTCTGTCAGAAGTGGCATTGCAAATTTCTTAGACCAAATTTTAGACAAAATTTAGAGTAGATTTTGGGGAGGGCATTCTTGATACACCTTTTCGTGTAAGGTTTTTGTCCCCAATTTTTGTTCATCTGAATTCACAGATGAGCCAGTCCTGTGGTCGGGCGCGGAGCGCCCGACCTTCCCCTTGGAATGTGAGGGAACTTAGAACATATACTCCCGAACAACAGCTGCTTGAGGGCCGAAGGCCCGAAATAGTCTTATGCTGCTATACTCTCGAACGACCCTTACTCCCGAACAACCCAACTCTGACCGCCGATGGCGGTGCGCGAAGCGCCGCTGTGCACGCTAACCGCTTCCTAGCGAAGTGAGGGCCACGACGCGGCTCCTCCCAAGCTAGTACCCAATAAAGTAACGTCGATTGGCGGTTTTTGAGGTTCACCTATTCCCATTTTAGATCCAAATTGTTGTCAATCTCCAGACTGTACGAATGTATTCTATGCGCAAACAAAACTCATCTATAAGCAATGGCCTTTATTTCAACACTTTGCTCGTCTGTTAATGGATCCGTTTGTTTACATTCACACTATGACACGTCGGCGTTTCTTGTATCAAAAAGCGTGGCGGCCAATTTCGGCCAAAAATAAAGCTCAGAGATATCATTGATATTTTTTGCCAGGACGCAAGTTCAGGTGTTGCCCTATCATACCTGGTGGGTGAAATATTCGTCCGTGTGATTATTATTTATATTTTGGGCTTCAAAGTTGGTATACTTTGCGTTTTTCAGTGTAAAATATGTCAACTTTGAGACCCGATTTAGAAATAATAATCACACGGATGAATATTTCACTTGTACGGAATGGTCGAGTAACACCTCAAATTTTACTTTTTCATAAATTTTCAAACATTTCTCTGAGATTTTGCTTGTTATGAAATTTTTAAGATTTTTTTGCCAAAAAATGGCCATTTTCGTGTATTTTGGAGAAAATGCGAATTAGTACGTCGGAATTCGACTGGGATTTTTGGTACTTACCCTATTTCGGATACGGCGAATCCGAATTTGACCTCAGATCGGGGGTGGTCCCGCCACGAAAGTTGGGAAAATTGCGTTTTTTGACGTTTTTTGGCGAAAATTATCACAAAATGGTGCAAGAAAATTAGTATTGATGGTATTTCATTTTACAGTTCCAAATTTTTAATCAATTGTGGTCCGGTAAACACGAATTTGTGGTTATTTTTAAGAAAATTAGGTATTTTCGCGAGAAAAAAATTGATTGACGGACCCGGGGTTCGAACTTGAGAGGAAAATCCCCCAACAGATCGTCCAAAAATGGCCATTTTTGACGCGTTACGTTAAAACTAACTGCAGATTCGGAATCAGCGCATCGAATTACCCCTAAAAACACTCACTGCAGAAAAATTTTCCACGTTTTCAAAAAATCGATTTTTTTCAAAATCCATGTGGTACCCCCTATGGTGAAAAATGGCCAAAAAATGAAATTTTTTTGGAATGTCAGCAAAATGTGTTTTTAGGGGTATTTTGATGCGCTGAGTCCGAATCTGCAATTATTTTTAACGTAACGCATCAAAAATGGTCATTTTTGGGCCATTTTTTTACCAAAAACGCGATTTTCCCAACTTTCGTGGCGGGACCAGGCAAAATCTGAGCCCGGATTTGAACTCCCCGGGGTCGATTTAGGGGGTAGGTCGGATTTCCCGGACAAAAACAGGCCTGTCACACTTTTTGATACAAAACCAGGCAAAAAACGCCGACGTGATGAGATTGATTCCTCAAAAGCATTTTGTAAACTTATTGGCCGGAGCATTCAATCAAGATCATGGCCGCTTGCGGTGTGAAAAACTCAAATTTAAGCTCGAAGGCAACGTTCAAAAATTCATCAATTGGACAAAAAATCAGGTGCGTTGTGACGAGATTGTAATTGAGGATGATCTCACTTCAAATCACGATCAAGAGCTGCTGGATCTTTTGGTGACTGGAGCGCAGTGCACATCCAAAGTTAGCATGGCCTACAGTATGGTAAACGGTACACAAATTGTCGTCGATGTTGTACAGGTAAATAATGTTGTGTTTGAGCATAGCGAATCTCTCTTTTGTGTAAACGATAAATACCGTAAACCTCTAATTTAACCCCCGGGGTATAATTATTCAACCGAGCGCTAGAGGGGCAAAATTAAAGTGAGTTTACGGTAGTTTGAAGTGATCTGATCCCAAAAATCAGTGTTGCAAAAAATCGATCTGATGGAGAAATAGGATTATTTTGTTCTAAAAGACTGAAATGTAAATGGAAAATATTCCATAATTGTCAGAAAAGTGGGTTTTGAAGTTAATGAATTCTAATCAAACGTTATTTTTATCCTGAAGAATCCAGAAAGACGTATGGCTAACTCTGCCTGTTAGATGAAAACTCGACATTTAATGGATAAAGTGAAAGTAAATCTGCACGTTTACATTTTGTAATCGTTTCAGAAGTTCCTGGATCTCAAAAGCAGCGATGAATGCCAAGTGATTGAATCTATTCATGGAAATACCGCGAACCGAGAAGTCGTAAAAGTGATGAGGCGTGATTACGACGACTTTATCCCAGAAGAAGAACGAGATTATGGCACTGAGCACGCATTTGACTTTGGCAATAGCGATGTTGGAAAGAAATTGCAGCTTTCTATCGAAATTTTTGGTACTGACGAAAAGACGTATAATTCTAAGTTTGCGATGACAATTATAAATTTGTAATTTTCTAATATAGGCCCGAGAAAGAAAGTCGTTCTATAAGCAATCTTCAAGCAAAAATGGCTATTTCCAGAATTTTCTAATGTCCATGAAAACATGTTAGCATACCGGTTTTAGGTAAAGTTTTAGGTAAAAATACAAAACAAGATATTAAGTTTCTTGGAAGTGACTACGATCTTCTGAAAATGTTATAGGTTAGTAGTAAAAAATTACAATTTTTGCTTGAAACCAAAGTTGACTCCATTATTTCTGAGTGTTGTTCAATAGCATATTTCATGTTGTATCAACGTATCGTTTATTGAATAAAATTTTTATAGAAGATTTCATTTTCACATGTTACTTTACTAAGAAACCAGTGTGTGTCCGAAGCTGTCTGCGTGCCTGGACTGCCGTTTAGACCCCTTCCACTGCTCATTTCCGGGCAAGTGATAGCATAAAATGTTCGTACGGATGTGCTGATACAGATTTTCGAATAATTTAGACAAAATTTTTTAGACAAAAATTTTTTTTCGGCGCTATAGCGGCGATAGCGGCGGTGCTTTTTCTGGTAGTATACAATCTCAACATGCAAACACCGGAACAAGTATTAGATACTGGAACCGTACGTTTTTAGTCATTTTGGAGCCGGAACCGTAAATACGTGAGATATTCTCACGCCATCATCTGATCATTAACCGGTTAATAAAAAATACAGTATTATTCTGAAACATTTTAATAAAAATGTTTCATAATATCAATCCAAGTATCAATCCGAAATGCCATGGGTCCAATACCAAACTCGCGGAATATTCCATCCATTGCCTCCTAGATTCTCTTCCATTGTGCTCCTTTTTATTTTTAGTGTGGTTCTGAAGTTCAGTTTTTCAGAATTTAGAGGATATATAAATGTCGCTTAAATTGGCGGCAATTTTATATCCTTCTGGCATTTTGCTTTTCACTGCTTCAGATTGGCTTCCTTTCATCCATTCAAATTTTCTTCTGTTGCTCTATCGCCATTTTGGTTAGCAGATTTTTTATTTATCAATTTTTGAAATTCGAAATGTAATCTTTTCTGATGAAAATACGTTACACCTATTAAGAATTCTCACGTGGAAAAGAGAAGATGCGCAAATCTGTTCGACCGACCGAAAAACAGGCTATGCCAGCGAATAAAGCTCAGAGGGAACCGAGAGCAAAGAAAAAGCGATCGGATGGCAGGTGAGTTTTGTCTATTATATTTTCACATTTCCAATTTATTATATTTCAGGACCACAATCACCGTAACATTGGATGACGACACTATGGTGGAAGTGTTCAAACACATGTACTATGGTCAATTAGCCAAGAACAGCCTTGTTTCAAACAGGTTTCGGGATCTGATCCAATCTCACAGACACAAGTTGGCACTTCTTTACGTCGACAATCTTGTTATGGTGAGATTTTATAATAAATTTTATTTATTTTTTATAATAAATAAAACTAAAATGGAACAGAAAAAATTTGAGAAGCCAAAACAATGGTCTCAGTAACACCGTAAAAATGTAATTCTAGTACTCTATAGTCATCAACTTTTGAGTGGATACCAAAGTTGAAGCATTGGAAATCTATTAAAGCGGCACAGCGAACGCCTAATTTTTTTCGCAAAATTTCTCTTATGTTGTGTTTAGTCTTGAGTAGAACAGACAAGAAGAAAAGGGTACATTGTCTGTATGTACGTCTGTGCATTGAGCGACATAAATTTCGCGTAATTACTAAATTTAGGATTATTCCGACTCGAACCGCTCTCTCATCAGAATACTCGACCAATATCTCTCTCCTGAAGCATACAACGAATGGGTCGATCGCAACGGATACTCGAAACAAATTCCAGTTGAAGGTCAAGTAGTTGAGGAATGTCATCTTAAGCTTTGGGCTAGTGCAGCTTATAAAAGTAAATACATTTTTAATCCAATTTTACAGGAAAATTTGCAGTTTGAAAAATTTGTTTGGTTAGTCAAAAAATAAGAGAAAAAAAATGAAAAATATTCTTTGGCTTGGTAAATCAATCAAAGTAAACTTAAATAAAAAACCAAGTCAATCTCTGTTGATTTCCACCATTTTCAACTTTAGATCGAAATTGTTGCCAACCTCCAACCTGCACTAAGACCGTTATCTTTGCACAAATAAAGTTCAACCACAATCATTGGCCTTTATTTCAACACTTTGTCCGTCTACTCACGGACCCTTTCATTTTCATTCACAATATGAGATTAATTCCTCATGATGACGTCTTAAACTTTTTACTCGGAGCATTCAACCAAGATAGTAACCGCCTGCAATGTAAAACGCTGAAACTTAATCTGAATGGTAACGTTCAGAAATTCATCGGTTGGGCAAGAAATCATATATTCTGTGACGAGATTGTAATTGACAGATACGATAACGTATGGAGATACTACGAGGCGTTGTTTGATCTCTTTGTGAGTGGAGCGCATTGCACAGCTGCAATTAGAATGTACTATTGTATCGCTTCAAAAGTCGTCGTCGATGTTGTACAGGTAAATAATATATATCTCGATGCGCTTGTGTCGAGATTCAGCAAGCATAGGCTTAACCGAAAGCCCATAGTATTAGCTTCCGTTTGGTGACTGTTCTAGAATGTTCCAGAAAAAAGTTATGGCAAAAATCGTCACTGAGTGTATTTTGACCGGGTGATTTTAAGCTATACTCATTTGATCCTAGCTTAAGCTTCTGCCTGAGTTTTGCCCAAAAAATTAGTAAGGGTCAGTTTAAACTGCAAGACGGATATATATTTGTATATGTTAAGAAGTTCTTGGATCTCAAATACGGCGACGAATGCGGCGTCGTCCCGTTTATTAAAGGCAATGTCTCAGACTCCATTGCAGAATCGTTGAAGAGTAAGTATAGCGCATATATCAAAGATGATAGCGATAGTGATAGCGAAGTGTTTGGTACCGTTATGTTTGAATTCGTTAACAGCGATGTCAGAAAGAAACTGCAACTTACTGCTACTGCTGGTTACAGAAATTTCTGTTATAGTATTGATTCGTCTTTTTTATTAAAAATTTGTAATGTCTAGTATTCTTTTAAATAAGTTTCCACGTAGTAAAGAAAATCAGTCTACTAATATTTTCGTCACTGTATCTTGCATTACAATTTTTATATCATTACAATGAACCACCCGATAATCCGGCTTTTCCGTTAAACCAGCACTGAATGCCGGAACGAATCGATTTGTATGGATTTTCCACCCGTTAATCCGCCATTTTCCAGAACGAACCGCCCAAAATACAAAGAAAATTCACCTGATAATCCGGCAGGGCCGGAAAATTATGCCCGGCGGCGGCCGGCAGGCCCCCGCGGGGCGAAAATGTTGAACATTTTTCGGTTTATTCGTCAAAATATTCACTTTTTAATGAAAATAGACCTATATTTTCAAAATTTCGCCATTCCTACTTTAGATAGAAATTCTAGCCAACCTTCGGACATTAAGACCGTTATCTTTGTAAATTGTAAATAAAAATTTGTAATGTCTAATATTCTTTCTGTCACCTCACATGCAGCATAGAAGATCGTTTTGGCAACGTATTGACGATGCTGATGACAAAAATGAAACGATACAAACTCCTGGAGATTACTATGAAGTTCTGTCAGAGTAATTGTATCTGTTTAGTGAAAATGTACAAATCAATAAAAAAGGGGCAACTTTTGCTTTAAACCAGGATGGGCCTTCTTTTTTCTCGATGCGTCGGAATGTATACTGAATTTTTGTAATGTACGAATTTTTGTTTATTGAACAAAACGTTTTAAAATGGTCAACAAATCATTTTCAACGTATACAAAACTGTTCACGTCTCGTTTTTTGAATTTCAGCGCCTCTACTCCTTTCTATTCTAAGCAAGACTCGTTGTAAATCGTAAATGTTGCCATTGTAAATGTGATTCAATTTGCGCAATAAATGACGAGTATTTATTGATTTCACCTTTGACAATATCCCATATTCCTTTGTTTGGACCAAAGGCATGGAAAAGTTCCTAGAGAAAAGGCCCTAGTGAAATGAATTGTATCGAATTGAATAGGCCTAACAATACATTGCATTAGAATGTTTTGTTCGAAAAGTCTATCAATAGCTTTTGGCTTACATACACCTTACCTCAAATGAGATCTTACCTCAAAATCGTAAATGTTTTCATTGTAAATGTGATTCCACTTATACCATAAAAGGATGAGTACTCATTGTTTTCACCTTTGACAATATTCCACATTCCTTTGTTTGGACCAAAGTCATGGATAAGTTCTAGACGGCTCTTTTTCCTGGAGAATGGGATTAGCTCCTGCTGTGCCCAAGGAAAGAACCATTTTCCGTTAGAGTCACTAGTGGCCCTAGTGTAATGAATTGTATCGAATTGAGGTTCTAAGGTAGAAATTCTAAGATGTTGGCCATTTCAAGCCGAAATTTTTGGCACCCGAGGGTTTTCGTCTATGGGGAATACGATTCCGGGCTCAAAAAAGTTCCAGGAGTACCTCCGGGGTACGAAATTTCTCATAATTATTTCTGTAAGGTATTTTGCCATTTTTGGCCGAAATTTTTGGGTCGTACCCACCCCTAACCACTTTTCCACTGGAGCGGCCATAGGCCGCGACAGCCGTACAACGTTCGTCACTACGTGGCCCTAGTATATTGCTCTATTGCATTAGAATCCTAAGCTTAAGTACAAGTTTTTCTTGCATAAATTTATCAAAACGTTTAGAAGTTGTCACCTTTGGAGCAAAGATGCGCAGAGCTGATCGGTTGTCAGAAAAACAAACTAAGCCATCGGATGGGAGGGAACCGAGTGCAAAGAAAAAGCGATGGGATGGCAGGTGAGTTTTTGTACTTTTGCGTATGAAAAATGTGTCATTTATTTTTTGCCTAATAGTGTCAAATCTAAATTTATTATATTTTAGCATCACAACAACCGCAATATTTGATAACGAGACGATGGTGGAGACGTTCAAATTTCTGACTTATATGCAGCTAGCAAAGACCAGTCAGGTTTCAGCGAGATTTTCCAATCTAATTCGCTCTCATCGACACAAATTGGCACTTCTTTATGTCGACAGTGTTGTTCTGGTGAGGATTTTATTTGGATTATAAAAAATAAAATATAAAACTTAATTCGGTCATTTAAAATTTAAGAAATTAAAAAATTTTTGCACTCTGAAAAAAATTTTTACACTCTCAAAATTTGCATGGACTCCAAAGTTAAAGCTCTGAAAATATATTATTAGGGGCATTGCCGATGTCTTATTTTTCGCAAAATTATCGTTTTCATTAAAATTTTCTATATGTACGCCTGTCCACAGAGGAAATAAATTTCAAATAATTGCTAAATTTAGAACCATTCCGGCAACAGCGACTTCCGAACAAGACCGATTTTAGTCGAAATATTCGACCAAAAGCTATCGCCTGAAGCATACAAAGAATGGGTCAGCCTTAATGGATACTCGAAAGAAATTCCAACTGAAGATCAAGTTGTTGGGGAGCAAAGTGCACAGTATGGTCACAGAGTTTATGAGCTTTGGGCTGATGCAGGTTATAAAGGTAATGCAATTGTTAACCTTTAAATTCCCGGGCTAATTTGAACTGGGGAAGATTTGTTTGGTTAGTCAAAATAGAGGGGTACAAATATTCTGGTAATCAGTGAAAGTAAACTTAAATCAAAATAAGCAATCTCGATTTGGGTGTCATCGTTCCTCCATTAGATCCCACCTGATCCTTATTATTGCCAATCTTCAGGTAGTACCAATGTATTCTATGCGCAAGCAAAGCTCAGCCACGAGAATTGGCCCGTATTTCAACACTTTGTCCGTCTGATCACAGACCCGTTCGTTTACATTCAACAGATCGATTTGATTCCTCAAAATGACGTCTTACACTTGTTGATCGGAGCATTCACTCAAGATAGTAATCGCCTGCAATGGAAAAAGCTCAGACTTAATTTGGAAGGCAACGTTCAGAAGTTCATCGGTTGGATAAAAGGTCACGTGCTCTGCGACACAATTACAATTGGCAAGCGTAGCTGTTTTACTAACACAATTATAACTGACAACTGCAGGCGCTCAAACTACGATGAAGGGTTGCTCGATCTCATGATGACTGGAGCGCATTGCACGTCCAAAATTGACATATTGACTTATGACTCTTCAAAAGTGATCGTTGATTTTGTTCAGGTAAATAATATTATTGAGACGGAATATGGTAGTGGATGAAAACTAGGCTATTGAATAAATAACGTGAAAGTAAAAACTGCACATTAACATTTTGTTTTTATTTTCAGAAATTCATGGATCTCAAAACCAGTGATGAATGCCAAGTGGTAGAGTCTATTCAAGGACCGATCGAGGCCCGAGAAGTCATAGAAGTGCTGAAGCGCGAGTATGCCGGATCTGCCGTAAAAGAAGAGAGGGATGAAGAAGATGACATCACTGAGCAAGTATTTGAGTTCGTCAATACCGATGTCGGAAAAAAGTTGCAACTTTCTATCGAATTTCTTGATGACGTATTTATGTTGACAGTTAACAATTTGTAATGGCTGATAGAGACCCGAGAAAGAACGTACGTTCGTTCGCAAAAAGAGTGAAACCCTTCCTAGATGTGGCAATAATTAAAAAATATTTTCAGAGCAATCATTTTGGTTTTCTGAAAATGTTAGAAATCAATAATCAAATTAGCGACTTTTGCTTGAAACCAGGATGGCTTCATTCTTTCTCAATGCTGCAGAATACCGAATTTATCAAACCATTTTTCTCAGTGTTGTGCAATATCGAATTTCATGTCATCACAATATTCCGATTCCTAATCATCCACATATTGTTTATTGAATAAAATGCTTTAAGAAAGTCATTTTATTCGAATAATAACCCGTAACGCGTCAAAAAAAGCGTTTTTGGACCATTTTTGTTAACCAAAAAGGGTAGTCATTTCGACCCTTAGGGTCGACCCTAGGTCAAAACTAATGTCAAATTCAGACTCAGCATGGCCGAAAACCTATAAAGGGTACAAAATCCCAGCCGAAAATGGTCAGGAATATGCTCAAATAAATTTGGTACAAAGATTTGGTACAAGATTAAGACTTTTTGGTACAAAATTAAGACTTTTTGGTACAAAATTAAGACTTTTTGGTACAAAATTAATATATGCCCTTTATATTTTAAACTAAAGAATTAAAAAATGAGTTTAGCTATTTTAAGACCCTTCCTTTGGCTGTTGATGAAAAGATCAGCTATAAGAGAAAGTTTAGTGAAACTTTTGTTAAGTTTGTTTCAGAAGTTTATGGGACTCAAAAGCAGCGATGAATGCCAATTGGTCGGGTCGATTCGATGCAATATCTTGCGTATAAGTTCACAGATGTTGAAGCCTCTTTGGCTTAAGCATATGGTAAAAGAAGAAAGACAAGAAGATGATGGCAGCATTGAGCGAATTTTCGAGTTCGTCAACAACATTGAGAGGAAATTGACGCTTTCCGTCAAAATTTATGATAACGGAGAACTTAAGAGTTTAGTGAATGCCCATCTATAAGTGTGCTGAAATGTGTCCGTAATCAGTCGAAATATGGCTGATAGAGGGAAAGTAACTGTTGAATAAAAAATTTCATGAATGTCATTATTTTCGCGCAGTGTTCAGACTCAGTATGCAAATGTTGGGATCGATCCTTATTAAGTGCATTTATTTTTGTCCAGATTATCCTGAGAATTGCCGGCTGGTTATTTTATGACCTTTTTGACCGGGAAGTCCTACAGAATTCAGGATGGATCATGCATGGGTCTAGCCCTGTGTTGTACTGCACTCTTGACTTGTTCATCTATCCCAGACACACAGTCTCTAGGCGGCTCTTTTTCCGGGAGAATGGGATTAGCTCCTGCTGAATCAAAGAAAAGAACCATTCATAACAACAGTCACAGCGATCCCATAAAGGGCATTGGCGACTTCCTTTTCACAGGTGAATCGAAGATAGTCAAAGTTTTAGCGCCATTTTGGCCCATTTGCAGTCTCTCTTCCGCTGGCCGAGGTGAATCCCGGAAAATTTTAGTGCCGTTGTAACTTACGAAATTTTAAAAATTTCATACTCCTCAGGATGTGCCCTTACGTAAAAAGTAACGTCGTACGATGCTCCCGAAAATCCCCAGGGTCAGGTAATCTCGCTCAGAAGCGCACAAATTTTAAAGTATTGCTAAATTCAAATTTTGTACTATTAACAATTTTGGTTTTACCAATTTAGTTTTACCTCAAAAATTCTTTGTCTCAAAATCTCTTTCGCCTGAATTTACACTTTCAATTTAACTTCTCTTTGTCATTTCTCCCTGCCTACCCCTTAAGAGAAACTCTGCTTCGATAAGTTGTAAGGACATCAACTGATGAGACTCGACCTTACAACACACGTTTCGGTTCTTGCTGTATTGATTTAGAGTCGAAACAGCAAGACTTAACTCCAAATGTTAAAAAACTCTTTCGTATTTTCCTCTGTAGTTTTCTTTAATATTTTTATACAATTAACTTGTACTCTAGCATTTATAAAAATGCATCTTATTTAACCAGCAATTCAGATTCTTTGCATCCAAAACTAGGGCTGTGCAATGCTAACCTTTCCTAACCTTTGCTAACCGCCCCAATGCTAACTAGAGGTCGGCCAAACCGTTTTACCGATACCGATATATCGGTCGAACCGATATTTTCAGAAAATTGAAGAACCGATACCGATATATCGGTATCGGTTTTTACCGATATTTTCAAATTTTACCAAAAATGAGTCAAATCTGTCAAAAAATTTGCATTTTTGTCCTTATTTTATCATTTTTTCGGGTTTTAGTTCATTCTTTTGCACTTTTAGGTTATTTTTTCATGTTTTTGTTCATTTTTTAGAGTTTAGTCATGTTTTTGTTCATTTTTCGCAATTTTGATCAATTTTTACTGTTTCTGTTGGGCCGGGGTAAAATTTCCGGATCGGCAAATCCGGAAATTTGCCGATTTCACCTATATAGGGGTTTTTCGATGCGGGGAATCCGAATATGAGGTCAGATTTTAGGTGGTCCCGCCACGAAAATTGAGAAAACCGCTATTTTCTTCAAAAAATGGCCATTTTTGGTCAAAAATGGCCCAAAAATGGTCATTTTTGGCACGATACGAAAAAATCAATTGCAGATTCGGAATCAGCGCATCAAAATACCCCTAAAAACATGTTTTGCGAAAAATCTGAAAAATTTGTTTTTTTTCCATAGGGGGGACCACATGGTTTTGCCTCGGTTTCGACCATTTTTTAGTCGCAAATATTTTCCGCGTCTAACTGTTTTTGAGGTTACTTCGATGCACTAATCACAAATCTTGCATTAATCACATTCTCAAAATATTAACCAAAATAGCGCCGCAGGCGAAATTTTTGTAAAAAATATGGCTAGTTTGGTAAAAATTTCAATGAAAATTCTGACTATTTTCCGATATTCTCGTAAAATTTTCGAACCGATACCGATATAAAAATATCGGTATCGGTGGCCTGTTTTACCGATACCGATACCGATATATCGGTCGAACCGATATTTTCGAAAAATTGAAAAACCGATACCGATATAACCGATATTATCGGCGATATATCGGTATCGGCCGACCACTAATGCTAACCCCAATCCTAACCTTCTAAATACAAGGGAGGTTATCAATGGGGACCGGATTTTTAGGATCGAAAAATCGCATTTTAGGATCCTAAAAAGGATCGAAAAAACGGCATTTTAGGATCGATAAATTTGCCAATTTTTCGAAATTTTCACCTTTTTTCAAAAATTTTTGAAAAATTTTGAATTTTGAAAAAAAATTTTTGAAAATTTTTTTAGAAATTTTTTTATAAATTTACCGAAAAATTTCAAAAATTTTGCAAAAATTTTTGAAAAATTTGGCAAATTTTGGTCAAAATTGCCTATTTTAGGCAGGAAAATTACGATTTTAGGCAAAATAGGATCGATCCTAAAATTTCCCAAAAAAGGCCAAAATAGGTCTTTTTAGGTTTTTTTAGGTTCGATCCTAAAAATCCGGTCCCTAGTTATCATGCTAACCCAGAAGGTTAGCATGCTAACCCACGCCGGTTTAATTCAGAGGAAAGTCGGTTATTTCCCACTATCTAATCGTGTCTCTCTTTCTCTGGCACCTAACTCAGAACGCGGCCAATAAAGTGCTAGTGTGCGGCGCCCCAATAAAACGCTCTCTTTGTCTCACGTCTCTTGTGTCTCCTCTTCGTTTCTGGTTATTGCACAAACAATGTGGGTTAGCATGCTAACCTTCTGGGTTAGTATGCTAACCTCCCTTTTCATGGGTTAGCAAAGGTTAGGAAAGGTTAGCATTGCACAGCCCTATCCAAAACGTCGTTTAAACTGGCGCTATTTTTATATTGTGCTGGCATTTCGCTATCCATTGCTTCAATTTGATTTCTTTCGAAATTCATTCAATTTTCTTCTGTTGCTCTACCGCATTTTGGTTAGCAGACTTTTCTAGCCGCGTTTTCTGGTCGAATTTGTAATTCGAAACCTAATCTTTTCTGATAAAATGCAGTACATCCAAATACCATTTATGGCTGACATTAATTGATAGTTAAAGGATTCTGATGTATAAAATAATTTTTCAAAACGTTTAGACATTTTCACCGTTGGAGCAAAGAAGATGCGCAGATCTGATCGGCTGTCTGAAAAGCTGGCAAGGAGCTTGAACGAAGCTCAGAGGGAACCGAGAGCAAAGAAAAAGCGATCGAATGGCAGGTGAGTTTTTGTGGAATAATTTATAAAATTATCCAGTTTTTGCGTTTCAGGATCACAAACATTGCAACAATGGATAACGGAACGATAATGGAAGCGTTCAAGTTTCTCAACTATTATCAGCTGGCCAAGAACAGCCTTGTTTCCAAGAGATATCGGGACCTGATTCGCACCAATCGACATCGCTTGGCACTTCTTTATGTCGACAGTGTTGATCTGGTGAGGATTTTATTTGGATTATACGAAGTATAATAGGCGTGATAGTTTTTTCCGTGCAAAAAAGTATTTTTTTCGTGCAAAAAACTAAAATCGCCATTTTCGGGCACATTTCACTATGTTGTCCATAAATCTTTAAACTTTTTGAATTTCGTGATTGATAAAAAAGTGAAAAAAGCCAAAGTTTGATGAAATTGGGCTGAAATATGTACTTTTTCGCGCGAATTCCTAAATTTAAAAATACCGTTATAAACTAGAGATAATGTCATATTTATGGCCAACATAGTGAAAAGTGGTCAAAAAGGCGATTTTATTTTTTGCAGGATACTTTTTTTTGCACGGAAAAACTATCACGCGGTGGGGGATAGATGTAGACAAAATGTTAAATCGGCTCCCATAGGGAGTCCGAAGCCGCTAGTGGGAAATATTATTGTGTATAAAGGGTAGATTATCGTTTTCATTAAAATTTTCTATAGAGGAAATAAATTTCAAATAATTGCTAAATTTAGAACCATTCCGGCAACAGCGACTTCCGAACAAGA
The DNA here is from genome assembly GCA_022814885.1 of Ditylenchus destructor. Classification (NCBI taxonomy): domain Eukaryota; kingdom Metazoa; phylum Nematoda; class Chromadorea; order Rhabditida; family Anguinidae; genus Ditylenchus; species Ditylenchus destructor. Next base: position 95,466 of record JAKKPZ010000106.1, on the reverse strand, counting down.
CCGATTTTAGTCGAAATATTCGACCAAAAGCTATCGCCTGAAGCATACAAAGAATGGGTCAGCCTTAATGGATACTCAAAACGAATTCCAACTGAAGGTCAAGTTGTTGGGGAGCAAAGTGCACAGTATGGTCACAGAGTTTATGAGCTTTGGGCTGATGCAGGTTATAAAGGTAATGCAATTGTTAACCTTTAAATTCCCGGGCTAATTTGAACTGGGGAAGATTTGTTTGGTTAGTCAAAATAGAGGGGTACAAATATTCTGGTAATCAGTGAAAGTAAACTTAAATCAAAATAAGCAATCTCGATTTGGGTGTCATCGTTCCTCCATTAGATCCCACCTGATCCTTATTATTGCCAATCTTCAGGTAGTACCAATGTATTCTATGCGCAAGCAAAGCTCAGCCACGAGAATTGGCCCGTATTTCAACACTTTGTCCGTCTGATCACAGACCCGTTCGTTTACATTCAACAGATCGATTTGATTCCTCAAAACGACGTCTTACACTTGTTGATCGGAGCATTCAACCAAGATAGTAATCGCCTGCAATGTAAAAAGCTCAGACTTAATTTGGAAGGCAACGTTCAGAAGTTCATCGGTTGGATAAAAGGTCATGTTTCCTGTGGCGAGATTCGAATCGACAACTATAACAGCTCAAACTACGAAGAGTTGCTCGATCTCTTTGTGACTGGAGCGCATTGCACATCCAGAATTAGCTTCAGCGATTATTACTCTTCAAACGTTGTCGTCAATTTTGTAAAGGTAAAAATTTTTTAACATAGTGATACTCTCTTTCTGTAGCGAAATTATAACTCGACTAGGGTTAAAACTGTGGGACAGGGGGCTTATTAGAGTAAAAAACTCTTTTGTACCAAGCAATATCCCTAGTCCTGACCTCGTGAGAGGTCATGGGTATTTTTGGTTCTTGGATTAAAAATATTCTATCGACTAAGTAAAAGTAAAGTAACAAGTGCACATTTACATTTGTTATCTTCTAGAAGTTCATAGATCTCAAGAGCAGTGATGAATACCACGTGGTCGAGTATATTCGAGGATATTCCGAGGATTGCTATGACGGAGAAACCGTAAAAGTCCTGAAGCGTGATAACGCCAAATTCCTCGTTAAAGCGGTCGAGAATGAAGGTGATGGCTGCACTGAGCACGTCTTTGAGTTCGTCAATACCGATGTTGGAAAGAAGTTGCAGCTTTCTATCGAACTTATTGATGATGACGATGATGAAGTGACATATCTTTCTAAGTTTGCGATGACAGTTAAAAATTTGTAACGGCTAATACAGATCCGCGAAAGAAAGACATTCCATATTCAAGGAAAAGTGGCATCTTCCAGAATTTTCTATTCCGAATTATATTCGCATTAATTTAGCGACGTTAAATTTCAGGATGGCCCCATCATTTCTGCTGTGTAATATCGAATTTCATGTCCTGTTATTTGTTGAATAAAGTTTTCTAAAAAGTGATTATTTTCACGCAATATATACAAACTCAGTATACAAATACTGGAACAAATATTCCATACTGGAACCGCAAGTTTTTAACCATTTGGTGCCATAGCCGTAAAAATGAACCGATCTGGGTTAAAGCTGAGCGATCTGGGTTAAAGCTGGCTCAGAATGTCAAATTTTATGTACAATCCACAAATTTTTTGGATAAAACGTTAAAAGTAAGCCAACTATTTTCTGTTATATTTTCACGCCATTGTCTGACCAAACACTAACCAAGGTTAATAAATTCAATCTTCCGGCACTACAACCGTATTCCATGCGGTAAAAAAGCTCAACCATGAGCATTGGCCCGTATTTCAACACTTTGTCCGCCTCCTCATGGATCCATTCATTTACATTCGCTTGTTGGAAATGACTCCTCAAAACGACGTCTTAAACTTGTTGACCGGAGCAATCTACCAAGATAGTAACCGCCTGCAATGTAAAATGCTCCGATTCGCGGTCAACGTCCTCGGTAACGTGCCGAAATTCATCAGTTGGACCAATGCTCGTGTATTTTGCAAAGAGATTATGCTTCATGATGATATCACTTCAAGTTACGATGAAGAATTGCTTGATCTTTTTGTGACTGGAGCGCATTGATGTCCGAAATTGAATTATCTCATTATGACTCTACAATAGTGATCGTTGATTTTGTTCAGGTAAATAATATTATTGAGTCGGAATTTGGGGAATATGGTTGTGGATGAAAACTAACTTGAAAGTAAAAACTGCACATTAAAATTTTTTATCTTTTAGAAGTTCATGGAGCTCAAAAGGAGCGATGAATACCAAGTGGTCGAGTTTATTCATGGAAATATCGGGTACGGAGGAATCACAGAAGAGTTGAAGCGTGATTACCCCAAATATTTCGTAAAAGAGGTCAGGAATAAAAATGATCGCTGCACTGCGAACGTGTTTGAGTTCGTCAATACCGATGTTGGAAAGAAGTTGCAGCTTTCTATCAAATTTATTGATGATGACGATGATGAAGCGACATATATTTCTAAGTTTGCGATGACAGTTAAAAATTTGTAACGGCTAATACAGATCCGCGAAAGAAAGACATTCCATATTCAAGGAAAAGTGGCATCTTCCAGAATTTTCTATTCCGAATTATATTCGCATTAATTTAGCGACGTTAAATTTCAGGATGGCCCCATCATTTCTGCTGTGTAATATCGAATTTCTTTTTCTGTTATTTGTTCAATAATTTCATGTACAATCTACATTTTTTTTGGATAAAACGTTTCTAAAAGGCCACCTATTTTGTGTTCAGTTATATTCTCACGCCATTGTCTGACCAATCAATAACCAGACCAAACACTAACCAAGGTTAATAAATTCAATCCAAACTAGTGAAATATTCTATTCATTGCTTCAATTTCCAAAAGTGCTATGACGGAATAGTCATAGTTGTCATGTATCACACAATTTGAACTTTGAAAATTGTGAGAACTTTTAGCGACACTCATAACGAGGGTCAGTCATAGCAAAGTGCTTGATTGCACTAGAAATCCGATTCTAAGCTTAGATTTAGCTGTTTTATGCTTAGATTAAGCTTAAAATAACTCAGGCTCACGCTTTAGGCTGAACAATTTTTAGTTAAGGCTAAACAACTCTTTAGAAATGCCACATTAATTCTTGTGGTCGCCTCTGCTGTAAACAAGGTGATTATATCCCAGAGCCAGGTGGCTCTTTTATGACCTGACTGAATGGGAAAGAGACTACAAACCTCTAGGCAGTCCTTTTCAGCTGAAGGAATTCTTTGGAATCCAGATCCTTTGCATCCAAAAGTCGTTTAAATTGCCGCCATTTTTATTTTGGGCTGGCGTTTCGCTCTCCATCGTTTCAGTTTTATTTCTTTCCATCATTCAATTTTCTTCTGTTCATAATGCCATTTTGATTAGCACTGTTTCTAGCCGCATTTTCTGATCGAATTTCTAATCTTTTCTAAAACTAGCCTTTTCTGATAAAAAGTTAGCATTTTTCAATTTAGAAAATTTCGTTTTTCAAATAGGATTCTTCGAAAAATTGTTTAGAAATTCTTCAAAATTATTTTCTGATAAAAATACATAAAAATATGTTCCTTCCAAATACCATTCACTGATGGATGACATTACCGATTTAAATTACTAGTTAACGGATTCTTACCTATGCAATAATGTTTCACTGTGTTTAGAAGTTGGAGAAAAGAAAATGCACAGATTTGCACAACTGTTTGAAAAGCTGGCAAAGCCCTCGGATGAAGCTCAGAGGGAACCAGGCGCAAAGAAAAAGCGGTCGGATGGCAGGTGAGTTTTGTCTATAACGTTTTGACATTTTTGTATTAATTATATTTCAGGACCACAACCATCGCAACATTGGATGACGACACCATGGTAGAAGTGTTCAAACACATGAACTATTGTCAATTAGCAAAGAAAGGCCTTGTTTCGAAGAGATATCGGGATCTGATTCGCACCAATCGACATCGCTTAGCACTTCTTTACGTCGACACTCTTGTTCTGGTGAGCCAAAACCCAAATTTTATTTGAATTATAAGTAGTCAATAGAAAACTAAAATGGGCGCTAGTACGGAAGTGGCCCCCCCCCAAAATCAATAGGGTCCCCCCTATTGATTTTTTGTAAATTTCTTCACTCGGAGAATAAAATGAAACCAGACAGAAAATTCTAGAAAATAATGACCAATTCTTTTTCTCCATCATTAGTTTTAATTTATTTTGTTAGTTTCTCTCGTTGCTTCAATGAATTCGCTTCAATGAATTCGGTTTTATCGACTCCTATTTGGACGAATTTATGTGGTTTCGAGAGTTTGGTGGAAAAGGTGCGATGTATAATATTTGGTCTCAGATACGCGAATATTACAAACTTTGATGCGATTTATGTATTTACTATTTGTTTTTGAATAAAATGCTTATAAAAATAAAATTTGTACAAAAAAATCAATAGGGGGGATCCTATTGATTTTGGGGGGGGGGCCACTTCCGTACTAGCGCCCTAAAATGGGTCATTGGAAATTTAAGACCCCAAAAGTTAAAGCTCTGAAAATGTACTATTATTCTTTGCTCAATGGGAAATATAGTGTAAGGACCCAGATACAAAGAAAAATTATATTTTTCATTGACGTTTTTATATGTACGGCTGTCCATAGAGTGACATAAATTTAGAGTGATTACCGCACAAGACCCTCTGTCACCAGAGTATTCAATCAAAAGCTCTCGCCTGAAGCATACAACGAATGGGTTAGTCTTAATGGATACTCGAAACAAATTCCAATTGAAGGTCAAGTTGTTGGGATGCAAAATGCACAAGACGATCGCAGAGTTTACCTGCTTAATGCTGATTATAACGGTGAGCAAATTGTTAAGCTTTAAATTCACAAGGAAATTTCGGGTTGGGAAAATTTGTTTGGTTAGACAAAAAATAATCTTTGCTTTAGCAATGAGTCAAAGTAAACCAATTTGAATGTCGTCATTTCCCATTAGATCCTAGATAATCTTTTGTTTGGTAAAGCAAACACATTAAAAGAAGTCAATCTCAATTTGTGCTTAATTTCCCATTTTAGGTCCAAATTCTGGTCAATATTCTGATACGAATCTATTCTATGCGAGCACAAAGCTCAGCCACGAGAATTGGCCCGTATTTCAACACTTTGTTCGTCTGCTCCTGGATCCGATCGTTTACATTCGACGTATCGAATTGATTCCTCAAAGTGACGTCTTGAACTTGATGGCTGGAGCATTCAACCAAGATAGTAATCGCCTGCAATGTAAAACACTTAAACTTAATTTCGAAGGCAACGTTCAGACATTCATCGGTTGGATAAAAAGTCATGTTTCCTGTGACGAGATTATAATTCACGTCTGGAGCCGTTTAGAATACGAAGAAGAGTTGTTTGATCTCTTTGTGACTGGAGCGAATTGCACATCTGGAATTAGCTTTGTCGAAAGTTCTCATACAAAAGTTGTCGTCGGTTTTGTAAAGGTAAAAATTTTTTACGTCGTTATTCTCGATTTGTCTAGGGTAGCAGATAGTTCAAAAGTATTTGATCCTAATATTCGACGTTTTCGAAAAATTTATCTGCAAGATTCTGTGAGAAAACGGATGGTTATTTTGCTCAAAAGCACTGAAATATTATAAAAATATTTAAAAAATTAGCGTAAAATGCGGGCTTTCAGATCCATGAATCCGAATCTAACGTTATTTAATTAAAATAATTACTCTTGACGATTAGTTTTTATCCTAATTTATCCTAAATAATCTAAATCCGATTATGGCTATTTTTGGTTCTGGGATAAAAAATATTCTATCGACATTTACATTTTTAATACTTTTAGAAGTTCATGGATCTCAAAAGAAGCGATGAATGCCGAGTGGTCGAGTCTGTTCGAGGAGAGATCAAGAAGGTCTATGACGAAATAAGCATAGACGTGTTGAAGCGTGATTACCCCAAATGTTTCGTAAAAGAGGTTGGGAATAAAGATCATGACAGCGCTATGCACGTCTTGGAGTTTGTCAATACCGATGTCGGAAAAAAGCTACAGCTTTCTATCGAAATGTTTGGTATCGGGAAGACATAATTATATAAAGAATTCAAAGTATGCGATGACAGTTAAAAATTTGTAACGGCTAAGACAGATCCGAAAAAGAATGAAAGACATTCCATATTCAAACAAGAGTGGTTACATCCAGAATTTTCTATGCCGCATTAATTTAGAGAGGTTCAATTTCAGGATATACCCATTTTTTCTGCTGTGTAATATCGAATTTAATGTTCTGTTATTTGTTGAATAAAGTTTTCTAAAAAGCGATTATTTTCATTTGTAATGGCTAATAGAGAGCCGAAAAAGAAAAACACGCTTCTTTCCAGCAAACGCGGGTACTTCCAGAATTGTCGAAGGCCCACGAAAATCTTACTACAAACACTGCAGATCAATAGTAAAAATACCAATTTTGTTTGAAACCAGGATGTTTTCAATCACTCTCAGAGCTATGCAATGTCGAATTTCGTGTTAATAGAGTTTTTGACTAATATAACAAATTTTACAAGTTACTACACAAAATAGGATTTTGGGTTACGAAGGAAAGATGTAAAAAGTGTTAAGTCCACGGATCGCTTGTTGAATAAAAAATTTCATGAATGTCATTGTTTTCACGTAGTGTTCAGACTCAGTATGCAAATGTTGGGATCGATCCTTATTAAGTGCATTTATTTTTGTCCAGATTATCCTGAGAATTGCCGGCTGGTTATTTTATGACCTTTTTGACCGGGAAGTCCTACAGAATTCAGGATGGATCATGCATGGGTCTAGCCCTGTGTTGTACTGCACTCTTGACTTGTTCATCTATCCCAGACACACAGTCTCTAGGCGGCTCTTTTTCCGGGAGAATGGGATTAGCTCCTGCTGAATCAAAGAAAAGAACCATTCATAACAACAGTCACAGCGATCCCATAAAGGGCATTGGCGACTTCCTTTTCACAGGTGAATCGAAGATAGGCAAAGTTTTAGCGCCATTTTGGCCCATTTGCAGTCTCTCTTCCGCTGGCAGAGAGACTGTTCCGCTGGCCGAGGTGAATCCCGGAAAATTTTAGTGCCGTTGTAACTTACGAAATTTTAAAAATTTCATACTCCTCAGGATGTGCCCTTACGTAAAAAGTAACGTCGTACGATGCTCCCGAAAATCCCCAGGGTCAGGTAATCTCGCTCAGAAGCGCACAAATTTTAAAGTATTGCTAAATTCAAATTTTGTACTATTAACCCTTCATTGCCCGACCGTGGGATTTTGCTGATTTTTGGTATACAGAACTCATTTGGGCCCCTGATAACGGGAAAATATTATTTTTTAAAATTTGACCAAAAATGGCGATTTTCACGGGTTCGAAAATTTGGCGCGAATTCAAATTTGTGCCAAAAAATTTAGGTCTTGCACGGAATTTGACAAGATTATTGGATTCCGCGTAGCCGATTTACTCGGCAATTTTTTTTAAATTTCCGGAAAAGGTGCCAAATTTCGAAAGTTACGAAGGTTTTTAGAAATCGGAGAATTTAAGGTGACCCCCAAAATTCGTCAATTTTCCTCGATTTTCGGGGGTATGTCTCGAAAATGGCCATTTTTCGGGGCAAAATCGTAGATAAAGTGGGTAAACAAATTACATATCCTGCTTCAGGACAAAAAGTTGACAATATAAGAGCAATATCAGATTTTAGCTAGGAGGCCAAAAAATTGGCCAAAATTACTCCAAAGTTAGCGTATCTAATTGGATACACTGGGAAATGAAGGGTTAACAATTTATACAGGAATGACCAAACAAGATGCCAAACAATTGATCTCGGTTCTTGGTCTTTGAGAAATATACTTTCGATTTGCTTAAATAAACCATTTCTACGAACCAAATTTTCGCTCTGATTTTCCTCTAGGGCCGGGATCTATTTTTAACATTTTCAAGCGGCACTTCTGCAGTTTACGCCCCACCTCCGATTTTTCATAAAACCTTTATAAAAACTCACAAATACTTTATTTCTTGTTATATTATGCCTCCAATGTTCCTTGAAATGAAAATTTTCACAAATTATTTGGCGGGAATTTAAATTTGTACTGATTTAAAATGCCCAATTTTTCCATGAAAATCACTGTTTTTGACCCAAAGTGGCTAATTTTAGGCCATTTTTTGTAGAAAATGTCACAAAATAAAGCTGAAAATCAAATTCCCCCGCAAAATTCTGCCTATATTAGGCAATCAAATATTTTTTTGTCTCAAATTTTCGATTTTCTGAAAATTCGAGAATTTGAGACAAAAATAATTAAATCTCGAGAATCTTGAATCGAGACGCGGCAAGTAATATACCGATTTGTAGCCCAGAGTCATAGCTTCCATTTAAGCTATTACTCATCCTTCTAGAAGGTTCCAGTAAAAAGTTATGGTGAAAATGGCGAGCGGGGGGAAGATTCTCGAGATACAAATATTTTTATCTCAAATTCTCGAATTTTCAAAAAAAGTTGAAATTTTGAGACAAAAATACTTGAATCTCGAGAATCTTGAATCGAGATGTGGCAAGTAATATACCGATTTGTAGCCCAGAGTCATAGCTTCCATTTAAGCTATTACTCATCCTTCTAGAAGGTTCCAGTAAAAAGTTATGGTGAAAATGGCGAGCGGGGGGGGGTTTACTGGGGGGGGGTTTTAATGGTTTTAGTGGATCGAAATTTCGTGAAACGATAAACCTTTTCGCGAAAAACCTTTATGTTTTTCAAAAAACTCCCGAATTATTGTAAAAATCCCCAATTATTACATTTCAGAACCTCAAAAATCGCAACGTTGGATAACGGAACGTTGGTGGAAGTCTTCAAATACCTGAATTACTGCGGTCTAGCATACAACTGTCTTGTTTCGAAGAGATTTTGGAATCTAACTTTTTACTGGAACATTCTAGAAGGATGAGTAATGATCAAGATTCTCGAGATACAAATATTTTTATCTCAAATTCTCGAATTTTCAAAAAAAGTTGAAATTTTGAGACAAAAATACTTGAATCTCGAGAATCTTGAATCGAGATGTGGCAAGTAATATACCGATTTGTAGCCCAGAATCTTAGCTCTGATTTGAGTCATTACTCATCGTTCTAGAAGGTTCCAGTAAAAAGTTATGGTGAAAATGGCCGCGGGGGTTTTGACCGGTTCTTCTTATGTATGTTCAAGAATGTTTGATTACAGAGTGAATTACAATTCCTATATTTGGCACATACTTATTATTTCAGCGTATTACACTTTATACCTGTTATTCAAGTCGCGCTCGTATCAAAGTATTCCAGAAGTATTCCATTCTCTCCCAAAGAATACAACGAGTGGGTCGATCGCAACAATTACTCGAAACAATGCCACTTGAAGGTCAAGCTGCCGGGATACAAAGGACACATAGTTCTGTAGATCCATACGACCGGATAGATTTTGAGCTTAGTGCTGTCGCATTTTATAAAGGTAAGTACAGTTTCTATTATACATCAGTTCAATGAAAGTATTGGCTCTCAAGTTGCTAAATATTTACTCCCGAATGCTAAACTTTTTTCTGGATTCAGGCAGGCCCGTACCCAGAAAAATTTTTCGGGAGGTTCAGATTTCAGGGGGTTGAGAAGTGAAAAAAAACCACATTCTTGGGGGTCATTTTTCAAAATTTTCTCGAATATTTTGAAAACCATGGGGACCCTATGGTTTTTTAGGCTTCCGAATTTTGGGTGGTTATAACCCCCTAGATACGGGCCTAGATTCAGGACCCCTCAAAAAACCGGGATATGACCAAAAGAGAAAAAAATTTTCATCAGTAATCGAATCAATGACCAAACTTGAGGCTGTATCTGTTCCCAACTGATTCGCTGTCGGCCTTAAAAACATAGATACACTAGCCGCCACCGGCGCCCGCCGGCGCCGGTTGCGTCTAGCACTTTTTCGTAGTAAATTTTAGATTTACAGTTTCAAATTTACAACTTTTATTTTGTAACAAAATATCAATTTTAGAACTTCTTTATAAAATGTGTTTATTAAGTTGTTTAAGAAATATTTTATTAAAATTACAATGCAATAGATGAAAATACAGTACAATAAAGTTACAAAAATACAATACAAATAAAGTTACAGAAATACAGGTCGAGACGCTACAGAGCCACTCCATCGGAATGTTGAAGAACCATGAGATCCACATCGCAGGAAGAGAAGTCCATAATTGTTTCAGTTGATAGAATCTGAAAATTTTTACACATTTTTCTTGCAAATTCAAAATATTTAAAAAACTTACCGAAACAGCCGGAAGAAATGCCTTGCGCATATACATCGTAGAAATCAGAGTTGAGCAAAGAGATTCTAAAATTTCGAAATTATTTTCATGTTTCCTTAAAGTATAATTACCTTTGTATGTAAAAGTCCCACGTTGTGTCGAAGTGACGAATCATCCCCACATTGCGAGTCATCGCCGGGACTTGAAGGGCGCATAGGAAGCGTTTCTTCTTTGTATTCTCTGGAGAGATCTAAAATTATCTGAATAAATTTCTGAGGCTACACCAAAACTTAACACTAACTGATTTTCTTATAACAAAAAATTAAAAATACTTACCAAAGCAATGAGAAAAATTGCATGGCGCAATTGCATCACAGAGCAAGAGAAGATGAAGCGATTCTAAAATTTCGGAAATAAAATTCAATTTTTAGAAAAGTAATATTTTACCATTGAATGCAAAAGTCCCACGTTGTGTTGAAGTGACGAATCATCCCCACATTGCGAGTCATCGCCGGGACTTGAAGAGCGCAACGGAAGTGTTTGTTTTGTCGGACTCTGCTGTCGATCTAAAATTACATGATTAATTTTTGTTGATCTATGAAAATTTAACTTACACATTATTCCACAGAGTCCATCCAATGGCTCTTTTCTGGACAGGAGTTGGCATCTGCATATCGCGTCTCAACCCAGCTAATTTTCTCAATCTTAAATCAATTAAACTCAATCTAAAATCGATTAAACTCAATCTAAAATTTATTAAACTCAATCTTAAATAGATTAAACTCAATCTAAAATTTATTATTTCGCCATCCAATAATAATTTTAGTTGCTAATAATTTATTTTTGGACTTCTATCCTTGATAATACATTTCATTATCGCTGTAGCAATTTTCGTTTTCCTGATCTTCTTCATTGTGTAGTAAAACTTCTTTGTAAACAATATTTTTAATTTTGTTTTTCTTTTCTGGATCCACTGCAACAATAACGCTATCCCACGATCTAACTCTTGAGAATGCTACATACGCTTGACCATGTGCAAATACTGGATCTCTAAGATCTATTCCCACAAAATCTATTGTCTGACCTTGTGATTTATTGATAGTCATGGCATAACATAATCTAACGGGAAATTGTTTTCTGTGTAGAGTGAATGGTAATTTTTTTCCTTCGCTTGTAACAGTAATTCTTGGTATCAACACTGATTCTCCAATTCTCTCACCGGTTGCAAATTCGCATTCTAACAAATATTTATGCATTCTTTTGATTAATAATCGTGTTCCATTACATAAGCTTGCGTAATTGTTTAAATTTCTCAATAACATAACAGGTGATTTTTCGCATACTGTTAGCTCATGTGGTGGTAAACCTGATCCATATATTGAATTTAAAAATTCTTCTGGGTAGTCAATCATTCCTTCCGGTTCATTGATATCAACTTTATCCACGCTTAAATAAGTTTTCATGTTTTCACCATGTGCCTCAATTCTTTTTAGCACTTTTCTGTTAATTTCTAATGCTTTTTTGTTAGTAGTAGCTAAAATTACTCTTTTGCACATATCCTTATAATTTTTGTTCTCAAGATATTCTCCAAATACTTCCCAATCTAAATCACTTTGAGCTATACAATGTTCAGGAATTTCGATATATCCGTCTTCATCTGATTCTATTTCTCCATTACCGAGTTTTAATAAAAATTCTGAAAAATCAATTTGCTCAGAGACATTGCTTTTTTCATTTTCGACTTGCATAGCTCTTTTATTTTCTTTTAATCTGAATATTTCAAACTCACTAAATAACACTGATTTTGTTACGCACAGATTGATAAGCTCAGTATTAGTAGCATTGTTTTCGATTGGTAATATCTGTCTAAAATCACCTCCAATTATCAAAATTTTTCCTCCAAATGGTAAATCATTGTTCATCAGTTCTCGTAGTTTTTTGTCAATCATTTCTAAAACATACTTTGATACCATCGAAATTTCATCAATTATAAAAACTTGTGTTTCTATTAATTCTTTTCCAATCTTATTATTCTTTTTCGCATTTGATGTTGAAAATTTGTCGCAATTAAATGGAATACCGTAAGTTTTATGTAGTGTTCTTCCATCTGGTAATAGATCAGCCGCTATTCCCATCCAACATGATGTTTTATACTTTATGCCTTCTCCTCTAAATAGGTGACATAGTGTTCTATAAGTATACGTTTTTCCACTTCCTCCAGGTCCATCAATATAAATGCATCGTTTTTTATCACTTTCTTGTTTCATCTCATCTATCATCTCAAAAACTCTTTTAACAATTTTTTCTTGTCTTGTAGTCATTTGTTCTCGCATTAAGTTACCTTTATGTAATTCTTCCTCTTTGTTGAAAATTTCTTCTACTGTTGCAATCTCGGTTGGCAATGCTATTCCAAATTCGATTAATGATTTTCTATTCAAATTTAACTGATTCTCTTCTTTTGTGTCAATAAAAAATAATTGTCCATAAGATGGTTTTTCATTATTTTCTGGATTTAATGCTAAATTCACTTGATGATATATTTGTCCCTGAATTTTATAACAATATGGAAAACTTGTATTTGAGCAATCTGTTTCCGCTTTCATTGATGCAAATGCAAATGCGCTGTTATAGTTTCTAATATTTTCGTGAAATGATTTATAATTATTTTTGTCAATACCACTGATTAACTCATATAAATTTCTTGGATATTTTTCAAATGGCCAATTTCCTTTAAAACTAATGTTTCCTCTAACACAACATTTTTGATAAACACCTTTTTTTTCTCCACTTACATGTTCACTTTTGAAAAATAGTGCTCCACAATTTACACATTCGTCATCTAAATCTCCAATATCTAACTGTGGAACTTGCTCTTCATTCTCAAAGTTTCCGTAATTTATGATTTTTGCATTTTGTTTTCTTTTATTTGCTTGATTTTTCTTAGTTTTATAATTTTGTTCCGACAATCTCAACGCTTTTTCTTCAATAGTCTCATTTGCTCTAAGTGTATTTCTAATTACAGCTTTTTTTGTTTTCCTCTCTTTTTTCTTATTCTCTGGTAAATTTTGCTCATAATTTTTATCCCACATTTTTCTATCAGTTTTATTTTCTTTTCTTCGCCCAGTAACTGATTTTCTTGGTTTTTTCTTTTCAATAATATTTGCACTTGTGTCTGAAGTACTCCGTGTCCTTTTTGTAAGCCTCCTTGACTCAAATACTTCACGTGAAATGTACTCGTAATTTTCATCTCTAAGATTTTTCAACATTGTTAAAACTCGTTCTCTCTCATTTTCTATAATAAATATCTGTGGATTAATCAATGTTATCTCGTTATTCAAAACAAATAATTCTGATATTAGGCAAACATGAAATCCGCAATTCCACGAATCATTTTGTTTGTTAATAGTATTTATTTTGTCAATTTCATACTCATGATATTCTGCACAAAAGACATCTATAATTTCAATCTCTGGATTCAAAATGTAATTTTTCGTTAAATCCGCGACCGCTGACTTTAGATAATCTATCTCATAAACCGCATCCTCAAAATTTGCTCCAAATGAATCATAATATTTTATTTTATTAGCATTTCTTATAAATATCCCGAGTGTCCAATGCGATTTGTTTCTAACGAATACTGGTATAAGAGCAATCACAAAATTTTCTAAACTTCCTTGATATAGCGAATCATTAAATTTATACCTCAGTGGATCTTTAAAAACATTTTCATACAATGGATGCAACACAATAATTTCTTTCCCACTTTGAATTCTAATTATATTCAAGAATATGTACAACAAATCATCATTCATCCATTCTCTATCGTTATTGATAAGCACGTTTAATCTTTCAAATGTTAAATGCTGCGTGAATGCAAACGGATTATCATAGTTTTGATTATCACAATTTAAACCTATTTCCATATTCTGTGTATCTTGCTCATTTGTATTTGTGCTAACAACTGAGATATCAAGCAAACTTTTATTCATAGAAACAAATCCTTCATCACAGCTAATATCATGTACATAATTATTACCACTTTCAAATTCATTTATATCTGCTGAACTATTTTTCGCTAAATTTATTAATTGATTATTTTCCACTTTTGGTAAATGTTTTACGTGTTTACGACCCGCCGGTCTCGTTAAAGAGTTGATTACGTGTTTTCGACCCGCCGGTCGCAATTGTGAACTTACCGATCCCTGCTCATTCTCTTCACGGAAGTTCTACAAAAATGACGCAAAATTACTTTATTTTAAAACATATAATTTTTTTATAATCTGACCAAAAATAATGCATGAATACGGTAAACAGTTTAGTGATCACGAAAAATTTGGGCAGCATCTCCCCTGCGACAGTGCATTGGTCAATTTGACCAATGACACACAAATTTTTGTCAAGAATCTTCAACAAAATGGTACAAAATTGCTCATTTTGAAAATATAAAAAAGTAATTCATCTAACCAAAACTAATGCATGAATACGGTAAACAGTTTAGTGATCACGAAAAATTTGGGCAGCATCTCCCCTGCGACAGTGCATTGGTCAATTTGACCAATGACACACAAATACCACCAAGAAGAACATAGAAACATTGTGATCTTAGAATTTTCGAGAAATATATGACAAATTTTTTGACTACTAAACAAAATTTTCTTTCATAAGAGTTTATCTAGAATCGAGAAATAACATTTAAAATCCATAAGAAACAACTATTGATCTCGTAATTATTAAGAAATTTTCTTCAAATAAGGATTCATATTTAAAAATAATAAGCTACTAAAAAATCCAGAATGCTTTAAAACCATGAAAATAAAATACCTTGACAAATCCCGAATCATCAGCACCAAGTGAAGAGCTTTCATCCATCGATGAGACTTGAGACAACGGCAGTGGATCGAGAAGCTTCAGGTCCTCGAGCTTTGATTTCTTCTGTGCAGCTCGCCTTTCACGCATCCTTTGCGCATTCTTCTCACGCTGCGCTTTCTTCTCGTCTTCCGATTGAGATTGTCTCGATTTTTGCGAACGCTTTGTTGACGATGACATAGCTTTGAATAGGTTTCTGAAAATATAGTTTAATTAATTAGCAAGATTATTTACACACGCAGTCGTGAATTAACAAATGCTTATAAATGCTGAGCAGATAATGTTTTAAGGAGTTTTTAAAATGATTCCAACACAAATTAAATGAGTGAAATATGTCTGCACCAAATCACTGCTCAAAATCTTATATAATTCATTAGAAAGATAGTCTGCTTCTCCAGACAAAGAAGCGAACATACGTGTTTCACACACAAAGAGATCTATTTTATTGAAAATAACTTAAACAGAAGCGAATGTCTACGCAAAATGAATGAATGAGAAACCGAAAGCATTTTCCTCTTAAGACAGTTTTCATTTGAAATGATTTTACAGTCTTCAGATAAAGAAAAAAGCATAAGTTTTAAACTGGCAAAGTTAAAAGAATAAACTTCTATTACATTCCAGAAGATTGTCGAAAAATTTTGAGAACAAATTACTTCAAGTTTTTACAAAACTAATCTGAAATTTACATTCACAGCAAAATTTTACATATAGAAGACATATGGCACATTTTATTCACAAATTTTGAACAACCTTGAAAATAGATATTCTATAACATTCCAGAACGTTCTAGAAGCTTCTAAAACACAAAACAGATTTTAAATTCATGCTCAGCACAATTTTCTATCCATGAAACATGTATCACGTGAAAATTTCACGAAAATGTCAAAAATACCAAAATGTTCTGCAACATTCTAGAAGCTTCCAAAATAAAAAAAAACTAATTGAAAATTCATTCTCAGCTTAAAATTTTAGCTATATGACACGTGTCACACGTTTTTCTCTTTAAAAACACACATTTTTACCAATTTAGAAGCTTTTATAACCTTCTAGAAGCTTCGAGAAATTTTTTCATTTTTTCAAAAAGTTTTGTCTCAACAAAAGAAACATTTTATTCCTTGACACCGTCTCACATACTTGGTTCTATCTCGAGATATAGCTATTTTTAACACAAAAATGCTTCTAGAACCTTCTAGAAGCTTCGAGAAAAAAAATCTATTGTTTAGATTTCATCCTCTCATCACGTAGAACATCTTTAAAAAAAGAAATACATCGCGAGCTTACAAAATAAAAAAGTTTTACCGTTGCACACACATTTTTGTGTGCAACGCTCTAGAACATTCTAGAAGAAATATTTCGAAATAAAAAATAGCTGGTGCAACATAACTCGTTGAGACAAACATTTAAAAAAAAAATTTAGCTCTCACCGCTTTCTGGATCGCGAGATATAGAAACTCGTATCCAAAATTGGAAGAATACTAGTAATACGATATCCAATACCGAAAACTCTCTAATGTAACCCCCTCTAACTTTGCTCCCGCCTCCTAAAGCTCGATTGGATAATTATACCTCAGGGTTATATTAGAGAGTTTACGGTATGTTAGATTGGAATTTCGCAGATTCCAAAATTTTTGAACCAATGTTCGACCAAAATGGGCACAACATTTAACTTTTTAATCAACTTTTTATGCAACGTTTTATGCAACTTTTTTAGTTCAGATCCCAATCATCGCCGGTGGAACGATATAACGACGGCATTCTCCGCAGACGAAACAAAATTCAATCACGAGAATTGGCCTCTATTCCAGCATTTTGTCCGCCTTCTCGCCGATCCGTTCATTTACATTCGCTCAATGGAACTGGGTTATCAAAACGAAGTCTTAAGCTTTCAAATGTCATCTTGAACTTCGTGCGGGTGAGTAAAGCACTGTTAGCAAGACAGCACGCTTTTGTAATTGATCAGCATTTTTTGTCAATACTAACATTTACAATAACACTAGCTGTCAGTGGGTGCCTAAAGCACCCCAAGCCCAGTGCCTATTCCGGCCTTCAGTCCTTGCATCTCGGACAAAAAGTGGCAAAAATGGCACTTTTTGGTAAATAGGCCACTTTTCTGAGACCTGCGTTAAAAAAAATTTTGACCATTTTGAGATATCATGCGTCCAAAAAGGAGCTGATCCCGAAAAGCTGCAAAAAGTCGTCGGACACACAATCAGTCCATACTATAAAAAATATTTCGAAATCCGTAATATGTTTACATTCCAGAAATTCGTGGATCTAAAAATGTTCGACGAAAGCCAAATTGTTCAATCCATCAAAAGCAATTACGCGCACGATGTCATTCAAGCGTTGTATGACCGTTACGCTGAATGTATCGTGGAAGAAGAAGAGAATGACGAAGAAGAAAGAGCTGTGACAATATTTGAGTTCGTCAATAGCGATATCGGAAAGAAAATGCAACTTACTTTGGAAACAACTGACTGTGACAATGAAGACATTAAAACATGTTTATGGCTGGAGATTGAAAATTTGTGATTTGTACATTCTTTGCGTTTGGGCTTCAATCCCCAGGAAGAAAAAGCACAGCTTGTTTTCAAGAGAAAGTACACACCGGTTCTGACGCTTTTTTGAATTACTGGATGTGTCTCAAACACTATTGGATCATTATTGTGTTGTTTATTGAATAAATGATTTAAAGAAGCCATGTAAGAATCTTTATGCAAAATCAGTATAGATACTAGTCAGTATAGATACTAGCTGCGCGCGCCGCCGCTATCGCGGCGTCCGTCCCCTGAGTGTGAAAACGCGGCCCAGCCGTAGACTCCCCCGTCGCCCCATGCCATTTTCGACCATTCCGACCCCGTTTCGACCTGTTCGACCTATGTCGACCACCCAAAATTTTGTCGGAATCGTGTTCCCCGACCCCGAAAACCCCTTACCTGACATTACCTGCACAAAAAACGACTAAAAACAGAATTTTCGACCATGTCGAACATTTTTCGACCCCTAGGGTATACCTGGGGTAAAAACAAATGTCGGAATCGTGTTCCCCTAAAAAGACACTGGCTTTTTAGTAAAGTACCATTTGTAATTTTTCTGTTCTATTCTGATCAAAATTACTATAATCTTTATGAAAATCCATCTTGAAATTTTGATTCGTATGAAAACTGAAAATTTCTTATCAAAACGGACAAGTTTTTTATTTTTCTGTTATGATACCATTTTATCCCTAGCCAAAAATTAATGAAATCCTTAACAATCCGATCCTGAAATTTTTATTCTTACGATTCAAGTTCGAAGTAATGAAATATTTCAGATTTTGTCTCACGGGTCCTCACGTTTGACTTGTGCTTGTTCCCAGCTTGATCAATTTTGGAGGTTTGAAAGCAAAATTCAATATTTTTAAAACTAGCCGAGCAGAGCTCGGCTAGCTGTCGGGAGTCTATATTCGTGGTTTAGATTGAATTCGTTGGTCAATAAATTTTAATTGGGTGAATATGAATAACAGTTTTGGTATTCGCTACGCGAAAATAACTCGGCCTTCGGCCGTCTAGAAAATGGTATAGATTTTACAGGGTATAATACGGCCGTCGGCCGCTCCAACGCACGCTCAAAATGGCTTATATAAGCCATTTTAAGCTAAAATGCCCTCAGGCCAAATATCTCCATCGTGTGTGGTCCGATGTCTGAAATTTCAGTGCCATTCGTTTTGCCTCGCCGAGAGCTATCATTTGACACCTCACTCGCCTCTGGAGGTGGTCAGAAACCCAAAATCCCGAGATATGCCCCCAGGGCAAATATCTCCATCGTGTGTGGTCCGATCTCAAAAATTCTTCATGCCATTCGTTTTGTCTCACCGAGAGCTAACGTTTGACACCTCACTCGCCCCTGGAGGTGGTCAGGAACGCCCAATCTCGACAAATGCCCTCAGGGCTCATAACTTCGATTTCCGTCGTTAGATCTCGAAAATTTCAATTTTCCCGGGCCAGGCTCATCGAGAGGAATCGTTTGACGTATCGCACGCCTCTGGGCGCTTGCTGGATATTTCTAAACAATTGCAGGGCTCACGAAAAAAAGGGGGCGTGGCCTAACTTTGAGGGGGTAAAAACAGGGGGTACAACATGCGAATTTCAAAAATTTTTTTTCCGGGCATGTTTTCTCACCGAATGGCAGCCCCTGAGCATGAAATCAATGCCCCAGGTGAAAAGTCCGTCTGGGTCGCTTCCAACTTTCTATGGGGGGAGGATTAACTAGCAGCAAAGCTGCTAGTTAACCGTCGGGTCAATGAATTCGTTAAACTAAATAAATTTTAACGCTTTGCGTTAAAAAACTCGGCCGTAGGCCGTCTAGAACATAAAAAACACCACTTTTCCAGGGCAAAACCCTTAAAAACACGTTTTTGCGTTTTGGCGCGAATTCAAATTTTAAATTTCGAAAATTTTTGGTTTCCCCATCCTAACTTTTCGAGACCTATCGATTGAGCTATCACTCGCCTCTGGCTAACGACTGGATGGTGAGATCCGGATGCTCACATCCGTACACTTTTACGAACTCTCTATGGGTAAGGGAATATCTTTTTAACTTTAGCGCCTTTACTGCCAACTTTTCACACCACTTTTTTCACGTTTTATGAAACTGTTTTATGAAATTTAACGAAAATATGATCTGATTCAAAACTATGTTTAAATTGGCGCCAAGTTTATATTGTGTTGGCATTCTGTTGTCTATTTCTTTAAATTATTTCCAGCTTTCCCTTGCTCTCTCAACCTACTCATTTGCTCGTCCATTTGCTGCCAGTTTTCTAGTTATTTCCAGATTTTTAGGACAGTTTCGTGAAATTTGAGGAAAGGTATGATTAAAAATTTTACTTTGAAGAAAATGTCCTAGCTTAGGGCATTTTCATCTGTCTTGCTAAAGTTTTGAGTTATTCTTTGATTAATTTATGAAGTTTTCAGAAATTCCGACAATTGAAAAAAAATGCGCAGATCAGCTCGACTGGCCGAAAGGCAGGCAAAGATCGCGAGTGAAGCTGCGCGAGAACCAAAAGCAAAGAAAATTCGATCGGACGACAGGTGAGCTTTTTGTTATTAAAAGTTACTGAAAAATTTGTTTGAAAACATTGTTATTTGGTGGTAACATTTTGAACCAAATTGCGTAAACCTAAAAAATTTCAATTTTTGCCAAAATAGACAAAAATGAACAAAGCTCTTTTTCCAATTAGATTGTATTTTCTTTTGCCAATTTGAATAAAAGGATAGAATGCAAAAATTGAAAATCTGATTAGCCTAAATAGTAAGATATACTGTCTTACACCCTGCAGGAGTGGACCACCATTTATTTAAAAAACTGAAAAATTCCGAAAGCGAAAAATGGTTTTTGGCTAAAATTTTTGTTCTTTTAAAGATTTTCCTACAATCCGTTCAAAAGCAATCCTTGGAATGTGAATACTCTTGAAAATTTTTTGTTTTTTGACAAAATACCTTTAGTTGATTTGTATGACTAATCTCATACACTGCGCTACCGCTTTATTCTATTAAAATGTTTAGAAATCATAGGACTCTCGAAGTGAAGAACGTGCGCAGATCAGCTCGGCTGGCCGAAAAACGGAAAAAGCTCATAAATGAGGCTCCACGAGAACCAAAAGCAAAGAAAAGTCGATCGGATTTCAGGTGAGTTTTAATTTTAAAATGTTAGTGAATCATTTCCTTTTTAAGATTACAGTAAGTTAGTCAGTAAATTAGTGGTTCGTTTTGGGTTTTCAATCAAATTTACGGTCAACAAATTACTTTTCGCCAAACTAAGTTGAACTAAACTAAAATATAAATTTCCATTTAGGACCACAAACGTCGCAACAATTGATAACGGTACAATGGTGGAAGTATTCAAATACCTGAATTATTGCCAGCTAGCCAAGAACAGCCTGGTTTCCAAGAGGTTTCGTGACCTGATTCAAATCCACAGACATTCTTTTGCGCTCCTTTACGTCGACACTATTGGCATGGTGAGAGCTTTATTTGGTTTATATTTGTATGGGGGATACGGGAATACCACGGACGCTAGACGGGCAAATATCTTTTAACCTCTGACACACTGGGGCGCTAGTACGGAAGTCATGTCCCCCAAAATCAATAGGGTCCCCCTATTGATTTTTTGTAAATTTCTTCACTCAATTTCATACCATAGGGTCCCCCCTATGGTTTTTTCCAAAAAATTTTCGAAAAACAATTTTTTGTACAAAAAACCATAGGGGGGACCCTATTGATTTTTTTAACAGATTTTTCAAAAAAATTATTTTTCATACCATAGGGTCCCCCCTATGGTTTTTTTCAAAAAATTTTCTAAAAACAATTTTTTGTACAAAAAACCATAGGGGGGACCCTATTGATTTTTTTGACAGATTTTTCTGAAAAATTATTTTTGATACCATAGGGTCCCCCCTATGGTTTTTTCCAAAAAATTTTCGAAAAACAATTTTTTGTACAAAAAACAATAGGGGACCCTATGGTATGAAAAATCATTTTTCTGAAAAATCTGTCAAAAAAATCAATAGGGTCCTCTATGGTTTTTTGGTAGGTGTTGATTTTGGGGACATGACTTCAGTACTAGCGCCCACACTGGGAATTTGGAATAGACTTATTGATCTCTGTTTACCCAAGTGAATGAAAATAGTTCCCAAAAGTACTTTTTTGTCGCTTTAACGGTATTGGAATAAAGATTTGGATTAAAAATTTGCTATTAGTTTTCCAAATCCGAAAATTTCCAGTTTACACTTTCATTATTTTGGCATTTGTCCAAACCCATCAAATTATGATAAAGTTTAATATTTCCAGGAAAGGAGCGACGACCATCTTGCAACCTTTAATATCTTCAATCAAAAATTATCTACTAAAGAACACAACGAGTGGATCATTCGCAATGGTTATTCGAAACGAGTTTCACTTGAGGATCGAGTTTTGGGAAAGCGAAGGACAAAATATGAGCGCAAAACTTACCAGCTTAGTGCTTACGCAGATTATAACGGTAAGCCAATGTTTCACCTTTACTTTTGTATACCTCAAGTGAGATTAGAAAAAATATTTGGAACAGTAGAATTTTTTATAACTAAAGACCCCAAAAATATTTTTAAAATAAAAAAAATATTTTGGACTTTTTTTAACTAAAATATTTTAAAAATATTTTTTTATATTTAAAAAATATTTTGCATATTTTGGGAATTTTACTTATATTTTAGTAAATATTTTGGCATTTTTGGACAAATTTTGCGATTTTCTGGCAAAATTTTCGCGGCGGCCGAAGGCCGCCGCGAAATTTTTTTTGGCGGAGAAATTTTACCTAAAAATTTTGCCGAAAAATTTTTTGTACGAAATTTTTTTCAAAAAATTTTTTTTTATTTTGCCGTTTTTTTCCAACATTTGTTATATTTTGTTGAATTTGAGCTTTTAATTTAGTCTGGAGTAACAATGAAGGCTAAAAAAGCAGAATTAAAGTCTAGAATCGGCAAAAAATAGTTATTTAAAAAAATATTTTTTTTAAATATTTTGCGATTTTTTTTAATATTTTAATTAATTAAAACCGGAATTAAAAAAATATTTTTGGGGTCTTTAATTATAACAGGGAGCATTCATTGTACAGTCAAGCCTGGGTTAAGTTCCACCCCCAAGAGGCAGCCTACAGGGTGGAACTTAAGTCAGGGTGAAATCAATACAAAATTGCTCCTGGACACCGGTCTCAGGTGGAACTTAAGTGGGGTGAAAGGCTTGACTGTATTATTTTTTGTCATTTTTCCGGCAACATAGGGCTAGGATCCACTCTTACCTAAACCGCAGTGTCTGCGTCACACGCCGAATAAATTTTTTTTCTCAGATTTAGCTGAAATCGCGGATACCCCCGTTTTAGGGTAGATTTAGTTTGTGAAATTTTTGGTGCCTTATAAGGAATGTTCGGGAGCTTAATCGTAAGATCATGGCATATTTAAGCCGGAAGGCTAAACCTAATCCAGAAATAAAAACAATATGCCCTTATAAGGGTTATTCGGGAGATTATTATTCGGCAAAAATAGGACTATGATACTAAATAAGCAAACTATTCTAGAAGAACTATTCTACAAGATTTATTCTGTCCAAAAACGACAAAAAACTGCTTATCTTGACCGAAAGCCTTTTAGTTCCAATCCATCGCCGAACCAACACCAGAACCACCGTATTTCTTACACGCGCAGAACTCCATCCAAAGAATTGGCCTTCGTTCCAGCATTTCGTTCGCCTTCTCACAGACCCGTTCGTTTCCATTCGCTGGATAGAACTGACCGCACAAAACGACGTCTTAAACTTGATGACCGGAGCAATGAACCCAGATCGCTGTCGCATACAATGTCGAGGATTGACCTTTAATCTCGAAGGAGACGCTCAGAAATTCATCAGTTGGGTAAAAGATCACGTGTGTTGTTACGAAATTCACGTTAACTATAAATGTCACAATAGCGGTTCGGATTGCGACAAAGAGTTGGTTGATCTCTTTGTGACTGGCGCTCCGTGTACATCTGCCATTATGGTCCAGGATTATGACTTGCATAAAGTCATCGCCGAATTTGTGCAGGTAAATAATTTTGTTATAAGCAAGTTTTTAGCAATAGTCAATTGTATTGAATATCTAGGCACTATCTTTCCCTTTAAAACTCAATTCATTCGAAAAATTTTTTTGTCTCAGATTGAGCTGAAATTTGGGGAGGCTTGGGGCTTAGGCTGCTGTGCAGTCTTAGGCTGAACAGCCCAACGAATACGAATTCAGCGAAAAAAATGGGCATTTTCATGTTTTTTGGACATTTTTATATGATTTTTTGAAAACGGGGGGATTTTTACCTAGACTCTAGTTTCTTCTGAAAAGATGCGACCCGGACTTTTTCTCAAGGTTTTAGAGACAAAAACCTCAGAGGGATTAAAAACATGGGCCCATGGTCAGGTGTAATGTCTTGTGTAAAACCGCGAATTTGAATTTTTAACTTTTTTATATGGGTTAGAATCGATGTTTTGCAAGGTGTTCTAGTCCTGTCGTTTAGAGTCAAGTAAAAGAAAAATTACAAATACTTTCCAAATGCTCATTTATATTGTTTATACTTCTAGAAATTCATGGATCTCAAAAGCCAGAATGAATACCAAATGGTTGGGGCTATTCAAGGAAAGATCGCGGACCGAGAAGTCATAGAAGTGCTCAAGCGTAACCATATCCAATTTGTCAAAGAAGACGTAAAAGGTCGAGCCGGCGGCAGTACTGAGCAAGTCATTGAGTTCGTCAACAGCGATGTCGGAAAGAAACTGGAGCTCTCTTATCATTATAGTCTCGAGAACGCAAAATTTTATTATCAATCGTGTTTCTTTCTGCATTGTAAAAATTTGTGATTGTAACTATTGTTTGTGTTTGGAAGATTGTTCGGAGAAAGAATAGGAAACGGTTTCTGTTTTTGCTTGAAAGTGGGGTGGGCTTCATTATGGGGGGAGGCCTTAGGATTCGAATGGAGTTTCGTGCACTATTCTCTGCACTCTCAAATGCGGTAAAATCTCTCTGGCTTAACCCTTAGGCATTCTCACACCATTCACTATACCTTCACTGAGTAACTGTATGGCCTCTCCTTTCTATAATTCTCTAAACAAAAAAGGATAATGCGCGCCTATATCCTGACCGGTGGCCGGAGCTATCTTTCCGAGTCTGTGTCCATGCATCAATGAGAGTCTAGGTAAACCCCCCCCCCCGGTAAACCCCCCCCCGCTCGCCATTTTTGCCATAACTTTTTACTGGAACATTCTAGAAGGATGAGTAATAGCTTAAATGGAAGCTAAGACTCTGGGCTACAAATCGGTATATTACTTGCCACATCTCGATTCAAGATTCTCGAGATTTAATTATTTTTGTCTCAAATTTTCGAATTTAAAAAAAAAGTCGAAATTTTGAGACAAAAATAATTAAATCTCGAGAATCTTGAATCGAGATGCGGCAAGTAATATACCGATTTGTAGCCCAGAGTCTTAGCTTCCATTTAAGCTATTACTCATCCTTCTAGAAGGTTCCAGTAAAAAGTTATGCCAAAAATGGCGAGCGGGGGGGGTTTACCCATTCCCCATCAATGATCAGGAGCAATGGGAGTGTTGAAGCGTAATTTTGCCAGCTTTATCCTGAAACGAGAATGGGATGATTTTGATCTCTTCGAGTTGGTAAAAAATCCGCTATTCTCTGTCACTTTCCAAAGTGATCAGAGATTACAAAAGTTATCGAAAAATGATTTGCATCCAAACGGGAGTGCTGGTTTAATGACACGAAAATGTTACGGCAGAGGAAAATATGTTATCAGGTAAAAATTTTACATATAAGGCGGAAATGAGTCATATACGAATTTCCTGATTGCAATTTTTTTGCTGTGAAATACAAAATTTTATAGTAATGCATTTTAATGTGAAATGTTCAAAATTTGTTCCATGTTTCCTTCAATATCCCCACAGGGGTTCTCTTCCAGTCATATCGATCGAGCCGGGTAGATTTTCCTAAATTCCATTGAAATTCGGACTAAAATTCGCAAACTTGAAATAAAATGTTAGAGAAGTGGCAATTTTTCCGCAAAGACCTTTTTAGGCATACGAATACACCAATGTTTGCCGGAAGAAATATTTATTTCAAAAAAGGGTGCGCCAGCTGAACACACTCAAATGTTAAGGAAGAGGGAGCTTTGTTATCAGGAAGATATTTTATGGGAATGAGTCAGAAACGAATTTCCCCAATACGAATTTTTATTATTTGCTGTGATATAATTTTGTCAAGAAAGATTTTAGTGTGAAAGTGTACGGAATGTTAACTGTGTTTTGGCCAGTTATCCCAATGAGAATTTATGTTCCAATAATTTCAATGCTCTACCTTGAAATAAAATGTTTTGAGAAAGCAATTTTCCGTAATGCTTTGAAAATACTGAGAAGATTTTGATATCAGAAAATGATTTTATATACAGTCGACTCTCGATATACCGCACACATCGGGTCTGGCGATTTTGTGCGGATAATCGAAAGTGCGGTTAATCGAGGGAATTTTGTATGGAAAAAATCATTCCCTTGCAAAGTTGTGCGGATAAACGAAATTCCCTGTATTCTTTGTCATTTTTTGAAAATAAAAAATAAAATTTGAATTCCCGCTCAAAAAATTTTGATTTTTTTACTAAATTTTGACCGATTTTTGCAAAATTTTTACCTAATATGGCAAAAATTTTGGAAAACTTTTCGAAAAATTTGATAAAAAACAGGAAAATTTTGTATAAAAATTCAAATTTGCGCCAAAAACAGAACCATTTTTCTTTGTGCGGATAAACGAAAAATTTTACTTGGAAATTTCACTTTGGTTCCGCAAAAACCTGTGCGGATAATCGAATTTATCCGCACAAAATGCGGATAATCGAGGGAATTTTGTATGGAAAAAATCCGTTCCAGCCAATTATTGCGGTTAATCGAAAGTGCGGTAAATCGTGTGTGCGGTAAATCGAGAGTCGACTGTATCTCGGAAGTTTTCTTACGCATTTTCACTATCGCGCCAGTCATATTTTCATTTCAGAATCGCGACAATGGATAACGGAACGATGGTTGAAGCGTTCAAATACCTGAATTATTCTCAGCTGGCCAAGAACAGTTTTGTTTCCAAGAGTTTCTGGGATCTGATCCGGACCAACCGATGTCGCTTGGCACTTCTTTACGTCAATCATATCTCCATGGTGAGATTTTTTTGGCGTAACAATTTTTATTTTACAGAAATTCTGGTCACAAAATTTCTTGTATCAAAATTTGCGATAAAAAGCTCTAAATCAATTTAGGGCAGTTGTGTCTCCGTTGAACGTACTGTCATCGAAATATTCGGCCAAAAGCTTTCTCCTGAGGCATACAACGAATGGGCCATTGGCAACAATTACTCGAAACAAATCCCAATGGAAGGTCAAGTTGCCCGGATGCAAAGTACAGAAAACGAATGGAGACGAACAATTTATGACTTTAGGGCTGGTGCACTTTATAAAGGTATTTTATCAAAAATGCTGCGGGCAAAACCCCCCCCCTCCCCGCTCGCCATTTTTGGCATAACTTTTTACTGGAACCTTCTAGAAGGATGAGTAATAATTCTCGAGATTTAATTATTTTTGTCTCAAAATTTCAATTTTTTTGAAAATTCGAAAATTTGAGACAAAAATAATTAAATCTCGAGAATCTTGAATCGAGATGTGGCAAGTAATATACCGATTTGTAGCCCAGAGTCTTAGCTTCCATCTAAGCTATTACTCATCCTTCTAGAAGGTTCCAGTAAAAAGTTATGGCAAAAATGGCGAGCGGGGGGGGGGTTTACCGGGGGGGGGGGTTTACCCATTCCCTTTTCCGTTTCAGATCCAAAATATGGTCGAGGTAATGATATATCGACTGCATTCTCCGCAAAGGCAGAACTCAACCACGAGAATTGGCCACTGTTCCAGCATTTCGTCCGCCTTCTCATGGATCCGTTCATTTACATTCATTGCATGGGATGGGTCCCTGAAAAAGAGGTCTTAAGTTTGTTGTCCGAAGCAATCTGCCCAGACCGAAGCCGTCTCCACTGCGAACAATTGGTCTTTAATCACCGAGGCAACGTCGAGAATCCCATGAGCTGGATAAAAGATCATGTGCTGTGTACGGAATTTCTATATATTGACGCCTATTGTCCAGAAAATTGCGATGCAGAGCTCTTGGATTTCTTTATGACTGGCGCGAATTGCGCATCCGAGATTATCGTCAAGCATTATGACCTTTCCAAAGTTCTGGTCGATTTTATCAAGGTAAAGCACTGTTAACATACAATCACGCTAGATTGAAAAAACCACGTTTGGCGCAACGAAGAGAAAGGGAACAGACCAGAGACAACTAGAGCGTTTTCCCTTCTTTTATTTTGCAGAAAAATGTTGCACAAAATTATCATTCAAAATCGCGCCTTGCCGCATTTGATAAAGGGCTTAAGTCTTTTTCCCTTCCACGACATTTTCGCCTTTACTCACTTTTCTAGAATGTTCCAGAAGTGGTTCCATTTTAGTAGCAATTTATTACCAAGTCTTCATTTTGAGCCACTGTTAAGCTTAAGCTGAGTGAACAAAAACAAGTTTGACTCAATTTTAACCGCAAGCCTAATTGTTTGTGTTTAGAAATTCAAGGATCTGAAAAGCTGCGATGAATACAACGTTGTGCAGTTTATTGAATGCAAGTCCGCGGAGAAATTGCTTGTAGAAGAATTTAAGCGCGAACATGCTGAATTTGTCCTAAAAGAAGAAATTGAGAATGGCATTGCTACGCACACTTTTGAGTTTGCCAATAACGAAATCGGAAAGATATTGAAGCTCAATGTCATAACACAGTTGGATTTTTTCTTGAATGTTAATTTTTTTTGCGTTTGGAATATGAGAAAGGAAGACACTGTTTTCTATAGTACATTCACATGTAGCTTATTGAACAAAATGTGACTAGCATTTTGTGAAATGTGAATACTGAGCACAACTCTGGGTTCATCAATGCCCATATTCCGTCAAAAAATTCGATACAAACGCAGTTTACAATGATTATTCTTATCTGGTTCTTTTTCTTTATCAAAAAATTTTCGTAAAGTAGTATTATTTCTAATTATCAGTTGAATAAAATGATTTACGAAAAGCAATTCATTTTCAATGCAAACATAAAATACCGAAAAACATACACAACACATAAAACGAAGAGGTCTTTAGTGGTATTCACAAAAAAAAGTTATTCGCATATTCGAAATCTGATTTTTCTAGTACTTGTACTTTGTGGAGTAGTCCTTCGGCGAGGTGACCAAACCGCGACCCTTGCGCGCTCCACGGTATACCGTTTCGATGATGTCGATGAGCTCTTGTCCGTCTGTGACCGGCCAGTTGATCTTGTTGTTGTTTCCGGTGCCCAAGTCGACCATAATCTGGAAGATCAGAGATTTGTGATTGGCTAAGATGGTTTATGAAATCGGAGACGGATTTGTCAAAATTGTGTGTCATTATACAAGTTACCCATGAGCACTGACAGTTATGGGGAAAAACTATCATTATTTAAAGGTTTTTACCATTTTTTGGCCAAAAATGGGCTTTTTGTAAAAACTGAATTTACTTTGCATACTATTTTCCGTCTAGCTAGGTAGGAAAAGTGAACTCAGAAAAATTATGTTACCTTTAAAAATTGGCAAAACCTGGGTTTTGTTCCAAATTAAAAAAATTGAAAGTTTGGCCAAAAGATGGAGCTTTCTTACTTATAACTCGCCCATACCTAATGCAAAATATCGGGATGGTACCTAAGCAGACTTGACTTTAATGGACGCGGTTGATGATAATAGTAATATGATAATAATAGTATTGGCGGGGGGGGGGACTTTTCATGGGGCAGAATTTGGTGCTCTTTTCATTATGTTGATCATAAATCTGATGTTACTCATTATATCTCAACTTTTTCTCTAGTTTATAATGGCACATTTTTTCAAATTTGCAATTTTCTAACCAAAAAGTGCCATTCTCATGAATTTTTCATCAAAGTTTGACGAAAATGGCACTTTTTGGTCAGAAAACCGCAAATTTGAAAAATTGTATTGAGCCATTATAATCTAGAGAAAAAGTTGAGATATAATGAGTAACATCAGATTTATGGCCAGCATAATGAAAAGTGCCCTAAAAATGGCATTTTCATCGATAATTTCGCTATTGTGAGGGCCCCTATACCGGAATATTGATACAAGATTTAGCTTATTGTAATTTCAATCATCCTACTGTAATAAAAAAATCTTACAAAAGCTTACATGCTTGTTCCGGAAAAAGAACATGACAGTTGTGGGATCGTACAATTCGTACATTTTGTTGAAATCCGGCACTTCGCTCGTGTCCACCAGATAGATCACCGCAAAGTTCTTCACCTTGTTCGCGACTTTGTAGAGAGTCTATAAGCTTAAAGGATTAATACAAGTCACAAAAATTTATAGAGACTAATAAAGAAATGACCTAATCGTATGGTCGCCACTTAACACACGGTTCATACCGTTGTTCTAGACAAATATTCATTAATAAATGAGAAGACAAGTCGGAAAACAAAATCGCATTTGGCTGTAGAGACTTTATTTTCCAGGTAGGACTAAAATTTACTAGAAATTTCTTTGCAGAAGCAATGTTTTTGATCCAGATTTCTTACAGTATGAATATGGAAAAATTGCGCCTCTGCGAACACTTTTGGCCATAACTTGGCTAACCTAACGCAGGTATCTTCTAGGTAAAAAGTTCCCTAGGTGTCTTGGCTACCTCGGATATGCTATCAGGCTTAGGACTACAGTATCGTAGAGAGTCAGTATTGCTTTCCTAAGCTTTAAGCTAAAAGCTTAAGACCAGTCTTGGCCGGTAAAGTCTCACTTTCCACCCCCCCCCCCCAAAAAAAAAAATCAGTTTCTTACTTAAAATGGCCATAATTTTTGACACTCAAGCTTAACCTTGGTCTTAAAATGTTTCTAGGACTTAGGCGAACAACTTAGGCTTAAGCGTAAGCTCGAACTTAAGCTTAGGTCTAAGCTTAGGGTCTCTAGGGAACATTTTAAGCTATCACCCAAAGCTTAAATCTAGGCTTATTTATGGCCACTTAAAGAAATATCGGGTGGAAAGTGGGTATTAGTCGTCTTGGCCTAGCTTAAGATCAATCTTGGCCTAGGACTAAGAAAGCCTAGCTCCAATTTAAGCCCTTACTCTAAGCTTAAGCTATGATCAAAAATGTTCGCAGACGCGATACCCAGAGGACCACGAAAATGGACCCATAAATTTTTTCGATCAGCGCTATGAGTCTTATCACAGACAGGTAGTCACTACAGCCAACGCGTCTCACCTGGCTTGACTAACAATTCTAAGCTCAAGATGAAATAAAAAAGTTTACCTCGTCCATTCGCATGCAAGAAGGATCCCAATCGTGCCCGAAGCGAATGACCACCACGCGATCTTCTTCGGCCAAAATGGCTTGGTCCACTGAAAATGTTTACAGTTAGATATATAGATGTTACGGTCAGATATAAGAGTTGAGAAATTTTTTAAGAAAAAGATTTTCAAAGTTCAATGATCAAATTCAAACCAAAGAACGGACCACCTTAATTTTTCTAGGATTCCCCAAGTCCCTCGATAAAATAACGGTTAAAGAAATTTTCTTTTCAGAGACAAAATCCGGGATCAACTGAGAGAAATATAAGAACAGCGCCAAAGCGAAAATATTAAAAAATTGGACAACTTTGTCAATAATTTACCAAAAATAAGCACAATTAAAAATGAGCCAATCTAAGAAATGAGCAAAGATCGAAATTGGCTAAAAAGGATAAACCTAAAGGTAATGCCAAAAATCCCGGAATAGTGAAAAAAATAACCTGAATCTTAATAGAAACAATCTAACAGTAATAAGCTTAACCACTCACATAATTATCAAATTATGTACGCTTTTTCCTAAAAATTTCTTGTCGCTTTATGAAAAAATGTTCAGCTTATCGAAAAAAAACCAAAAAAATACAAGAACGGGTCATATGTCACATAATCTAGATGATTCTCGACAATTCCACAGGAATTCCCCTATCTAAAATTGTCTAAAAACTAACTTTCCTATATAAATTCTGCCCCGGGCACCTTCCAACATCCCCAAAAGTATTGGTCGGAGCAATAATCTTGACAAAAAAACAAACCTTGCCAGCCATTGCTCAAATGCGGAAGCATATACGACATCCTGGATGTGTTTTGAGTTGTCTTTCAGGAAAAGCAGGAATGAAAAAGAATCAGAGATTCGGCTTTGGCTTGGGAAGAATGGAGATTTCCAAAGCGACAGAAATTTCGACCGTATATCAACGAAAATCGATTCAGAGGCAATTCCAGTCGGGACAAATTCTGATTTGAACGGGGAAATTGGGAGAAGCCAATCCTACAAGCAAGAGAGATGGCTCTGAACCAGACACATACCGTATTTCCTTCAATAGAAGCCACCTCCCAATAGGAGCCCCCCCCAATATAAACCCCTACAGAAAGAGAAATAGTATGTAAAAATGAGAGGTTAGAGAAAAAATTTGAAAATTTTTGGGACATTGAAAAATACAAGCCCCGGGGCTTCTATTGGAGGAAATACTGAAGTACCGAGGGGATCCTTGAACGCCGCACACAAAAAATTTGGCCCTATTCTTCGTGGCGGGACCCAAAAACCCCTGATTTCGATATGTCGCGGCGTTTTTTGTTTTATATAACAAAACCAAACAAAGTAAAAAAGTCCAGAATACGCAAAAACTTTGCGGATCACAAAAAACGCATTTTTTGGGAAACACCGAAAAAACAAAAAATTTGGAAAAAAATGAGAATCTGGACGAATACCGTAAATCCTCCAATAAGTCCCCGGGGGGACTTATTGTTTCGTAGGGGGTCTAGGGGGGGACTTATTTGAGGGAGGGGACTTATTTTTTCGTGGCCGCGCCGAAGGCGCGGCGAAAATTTTTGGGACTTTTTGGCAAAATTTGGGAAAATTTTTGAAAATTTAAACCAATTTTGAATTGGCGCCGAAAAATTTTGGCCAAAAATTTGAATTTTTTGGATTTTTGATCGATTTTTCGGCAATTTTTTGCAAATTTTTCAATTTTTTGACAAAATTTTGTAAAAAATAGCAAAATTTGCAATAAAAATTCAAATTTGCGCCAAAAAAT
Source organism: Ditylenchus destructor (assembly GCA_022814885.1). Classification (NCBI taxonomy): domain Eukaryota; kingdom Metazoa; phylum Nematoda; class Chromadorea; order Rhabditida; family Anguinidae; genus Ditylenchus; species Ditylenchus destructor. The sequence continues at coordinate 62,604 of JAKKPZ010000106.1, read as the reverse complement.
TTGAAATTGCGCCAAAAATTTGAAATTTGGAAAAATTTGGAAAAATACCCATTTTAGGGGGGGGGGCTTATTTAAGGGGGGGGGACTTATTTGAGAGGGGGGGACTTATTGTTTCGTTGGGGGTCTAGGGGGGGACTTATTTGAGGGGGGGGGACTTAATTGAGGGAGGGGACTTATTGGAGGATTTACGGTAGTTGAGTCTGTAATATCAGATTTTCTAGAAACATCCTTCTGGTAAGTATTGTTGTACTGTAAGTATTGTTTTTTCTTCAGACAAAAAATCAACAAATTTGTTAAAATTTTAAACTTAATTTTTGAAACTCTGAACAAAATTTTGAATTTGAATCAATCCTAAAACTTAAACTTTGGGAATTCGCATTCACGCTCACATTTTTATCAAAGATCCAACTTTTTTTCAAACCAAATGTTGTAAAAAACAATAAAAAACTTGTTTTCATTAAGAAAATAAAATTTTGGTATACGAAAAATTGTTATACGAAAAATTTTCAAAAATTTTAACGCTCATTAAAAAAAGAACCGTTTCTACGGACTCTATTGATCAAAGATCAGGTCGTTCTCTCATTTATATGCAGCTTCCCTCTCTAAACGAACATGTGCTCCATTGGCCTAGTGGATAAGGCGTCTGACTTCTAATCAGAAGATCGTCAGTTCGACCCTGACATGGAGCTATCATTTTTATTTTGGCCCACTTTCGGCATAAGTCATGAAAAAGTCACTAATCTGCTACTAAGGCTGAAAAAAATTTTATTTTCACATAATTTTGGCGAAAAATGCAACTTTTTTTGGAACAGAAAGAAAAAAGATCGAGATTCTTGAATGACTTAGACTTAGCTCAATTGGTTTCAACTCGAGAATCCCGACCCTGTCTATGAATCATATCAAACTGTCCCACTTTTATTAATTGACAAATTCTTAGTTCAAAGTTCAAAGATCATAAATAAAAGTACAACCAATAACAATAAATTCCACGCTTCAGCTCCGTTCCTTTTCTTTCATCCTTCCATATCGCCGCCTCCGGCCCTCGGGCCACTGCGTCGGTCGGGTCCCGCTGCAACTTTCGGCAGGTTCGGGTAAAGGTGCGCTTTGGCGTCGGCGCCAAACTTTTCCCATCCGACCCATTCTTTGGTCTTTTCAGTCTCCTTTTGCTTCTTCTCGCAGAGTTCGTTGAAATATTCCAGCAAGTTGATTTGATCTGAAATTTGCAGGTTAGTAAAAATTTTGGTAAATAACTTTCTGGATTTTAGAGTAAAAATATCTGAAAATTAAAAATTTGACAGAACCTGTAAAAATTCTGTAAAATTTTTGAAAGCGTCCCTAAGAGAAAGACCAAATTCCTTCTGGCATCCAAGCATAGCTCCTCAAAATTTTATCTATTTGGGTCAAAAATATCACAATATAAGCTTAGCCACTAGTATACAGTTATCCACTCTCTAAATTTACTCCCTTTGCAAAATTTGATCTCTCTCAATCGATCCACTCACATTATACTTCTGGAACTTTCTAGAATGTTCCCAGAAGTTGATTTTTAACGAGCATGTAAGGTGTTTGCTTGTAAGTAATAGGCAAATCCTCAGGGCGTGTGCTCATATTTTTTCATCTTTTACCTAGCGAAATCCAAGCCAAAAATTTGAGCCACAAAAGTGCAATTCTTTTCACCCTTACCTCCAGCCTTTTGCAAATTTGATCCAGGCGGCGGCCTTTTGAACCTTTTCTGCGGCTGCGGAGAATTGCTCCGACTGTTCGGCGCCGTCAACGGACTGCTCGCTCCGGAAATTGACTGCGGCGGTGCCAAATTTCGCTTCCTGAAAATCAAAAATTCCTCCAGAAACTTTTTGAACAATTTTTTAAAAATCACATACGTTCCCGCATTTTTCTGCCCATTCCGTTGTTTCCTTCCGGCCGACTCCGCTGGCGAATTTTCCCGGCGCCGTTCCAACCGGACTCCGGAAGTTTCGACGAATGTCGTAAAAAGTTGGTCGTGTTCGGCGGAACGGTGCGAAAAGTTTTTCATCACTTTGGCCAATTCCTCGAAACCGATCCGGTATTGGTCGTCTCTGAAAGTAATAATTGGTACTGGCCCTATCCTAGTATAAGTGGCCCCCGATTTCACGGGCAAAAAAGGATAGGGGGTACCCTATGGCTTGAAAAATCGTTTTTCTGAAAAATTTGTAAAAAAATCAATAGGGTACCCCCTATGCTTTTTTTGCCTGTGAAATCGGGAGCCCATTATAATAGGATAGGGCCATTGGTACTTTTTTAGTTCCCCCCCCCCATCCAACGGGGGGGGGCGGACTAAAGATTTTGTAAGCCATTTTTCATTAGTTCCCCCCACACCGCAAAATTTTTTTATTCCAGACTTTTCAGGGTTAAATAATCTAATTTTATCTGGAAATGTTCTAGAAAAAATTCCTAAAAAATTAAAAAACCTTTCATAAAACGTTGCAAAAATTGAAGAAAACCACTTTGTAGAATGTTCTAGAACATTTCCAGATAAAATTGGAAAATTTTACCCTGAAAAATCTGGAATAAAAAATTTTTGCGGTATGGGGGGCTAATGAAAAATGGCTTATAAAATGTTTAGTCCCCCATCCAATTTTTGGGCCTGTGAAATTTTTTTCAAAAACTATAGGGAATTTTCGTCCGCGAGATAAAAAATTTATAAAACCTTAAAACGTTTTGTTGAAAATTTTGTTAAAAATTGCGCAAAATTACACAAAACTGGAGGTTAATTTTCAATAAATACCTTCAAAAATTCCTAAAATTGCTTACTTTGAATACCCCTTCGGCAACAGGTTACATTCCAAAGTCTTGAGAGTCAGAGCCTCGTTCCCACCTCTTGAAGCGATCAAAGTATAAATAAACTTTTTGCACTTTTCAAGTTCATCCGGACCGATTTTGGAGAGTTTCAGTGTCGAGAAAATCGGTTCAAATTTCTGAAAGCAGAAGATTATTTTCGAAACTATTTAATAAGGCTTATGATGACCTTTTAGAATGCTTCTAGGATTGATCATTGAACTCTTAAAGTGCAAATTTCATTTGCTAAAACTTATATCTAGAGATCAAACATCAGAACTAATTATCAAAAAAATAGTACTCCGGAACCAAAATATTTTCGCCGAAACCAAAAATTTCCAAATGAACATCAATGATCATAGATCACTGATCAATCCTTCATTCCAAAGGTCCAGCCAATAAAATTTGCTCACCTCTGCGATGTTGAAAATGAAAGATTCCCGAAGCGATGTTGGGAAATATTCAGTCAATTTCGCTACATTTTCCCTCAGCTTTTGGTTTTGTTCAAATTTTTGCGCAGCAAAAGACGAAGATGATTTTTGGGTGTTTGGAACATTCGGCGTCGGGACCAACGTTGCGGCGTTCATCAATTGGATCATAGCGGAGTAGTTCAGGTCGGATTTTGTGAACTCATCCGCGCCGGTCCGCTTCTTTGTGGTCAGAGCTCCGTTTAGAGTGGCTGAAAAGGTCACATTTATGAATATCTGTATCAAGATTTGGATCAAGAGTGATCTTTGATCACTTGATGTTTGATCTTTTGTCGCTTAGCAATCAAAAATCTCAAAAAGTTATTCGAGGAGCCAAATATTCTGAGCCGGATTCCCCAAAAATCTCAGGTAAGTTCAATTTCGATCCCACTGGTCCCAAATTCCGGCCCTATATAGGTATAGGCGTGTCCCTAATCAATAGGGGGGACCCTATTGATTATTGCAAAATTTTTCCGAAAATGATTTTTTTTAGAATTTTTTGCCAAAAAAACCATTGGGGACCCTATGGTTTGAAAAATCATTTTCGGAAAAATTTTGCAAAAAAAATCAATAGGGTCCCCCCTATTGATTTTTTTCCTGGACACGCAAATACTCATATAGGGCCCAAAATCCACTCAAGACCAACCTCCATCTCCCATGGCCACACATTGAATGATGAGTCCTCCGGTGATCTCGTCTTTGCTCAGGTAGTGTGAAATCAGCTTCTCTTTAATGTTCGGCTCGATCTGCTGTCCCTTCGGGGTCGAACTCCGGTCCACCTCCAACATGACGCACTTTCCAGACAGAACGAATGACGTCAGACATACGGTCGGGCGACTGTTCACGTAGGCTGGAGTGAGCAGGCACGAGCTTTGCAACAGTGGGAATTTGTCGCTCTGAAAACGACGTGGAATTATTTTTGGCATATCCAGATAACATTACAATGGCTTGGGAACCGGTCAACCCCCGCGGCCGTGTTTGGCATAACTTTTTACTGGAACATTCTAGAAGGATGAGTAATAGCTTAAATGAAAGCTAAGACTCTGGGCTACAAATCGGTAAATTCATTGCCGCATCTCGATTCAAGATTCTCGAGTTTCAAGTATTTTTGTCTCCAATTCTCGAATCGATTCTTTTGAAAATTCGAGAATTTGAGACAAAAATAATTAAATCTCGAGAATCTTGAATCGAGATGCGGCAAGTAATATACCTATCGGTAGCCCAGAGTAATAGCTTTGATTTAAGCTATTACTCATCCTTCTAGAAAGTTCCAGAAAAAAATTATGGCAAAAATGGCCGCGCCGGTTTTGACCCGGACTCCAATGGCTTACCTTCAACTTCGGCCCAGCAGTGCACCACTTAAGTCGGGTGGTGTTGTACATCCCACTCTCGGCCTTGTTTAATATTTTAGAGTCCGGAGCGAGGAATCCCAGCGCAGCCAACTGAGAATGCGCGTTTCGGTGGTGCAGAAGTTCGACGTCGTAATTCACGGATTGGCCTGAAATATTGACAGAGTTAACAGAAATCGATAAAAGTACAAATGTACTTTAAAGATATGGGAAAATTTATATGTCAGCTTCAACCAGGAACATAATCTGATATTTTTTTAGACTTGTGGCCATAAATGGTCCTTAACCTGGTCTAAGTAGTACTAGTGGTCCAATTTGGACCAAGCATCAGATGTTTGATGCCTTGAAACCCATACATTTTTATCATCAACGTTAAAACATGAATCATACCTTGCTGTGCCTCCTCTTTCATCGGGATTCCCGAGACTGTGGTGGAAATCAAGTCATAAACGTCCTGGAGTACTTTGTGCATCGTCGAAACTAGTTGGGGCCGGCAGGAACGCTTATCAAACAGGAGTCCAGGATGGAGGATGTCTAAAGTTCAAAATTATCTTCAAATCAAAATTTTCAGACGCAGAACTTGGCATGCCTTTCCCAGCTTCTGAAAAAATTTCTCCCACATAATAAAATTCAAATGTTTCACAGCGTTTCAAAACGCCGTAAAAAGGCCAGTCGACATTTCCTCATTTGTGTCGGTTGCGGCGCTCGTTACGACCCGAACTAGGGGGTAGGAGGTCATGATAATGATCCTGACAAAAATTGTAGTTCATAAAAAATAATTTTTAAATTCCCGACATTACATTTTTTCGAAAAAATGACACTTTTTTGACAAATATTTGTCACTATTTGTCAAAAAAGTGTCATTTTTTCGGAAAAAATGTAATGTCGGGAATTTAAAAATTATTTTTTATGAACTACAAATTTTGTCAGGATTCAGAAAAATATACACACTACATAGCTAAAGTGGGGTTATAAGGTGGAAAAATCGAACCATTGACCTCCTACCCCCTAGTTCGGGTCGTAACGAGCGCCGTAACCACCCCAAACGAGGAAATGTCGACCGGCCTTTTTACGGCGTTTTGAAACGCTGTGGTTTCCAGAAGATTCCGAAATGTCCTATAATGAACTACAGATGAAGATGATGAACTTTGTGCTCCGGAAATTTTACAACGGCCTATTGTACAACCGCTAAAAATGGGCTTTTTAAGGGGTCTCCGGCAGAGATTTTGTACCCCTATGGGTTTTCGAACCCGCTAATTCCGAATCTGAGATACCCTTCTATACTACCCTTCTATAATTGCGCCGTTTTCCGCACGCACGGTTTTATTTTCCATGCTTAGCGGGAAAGTAACTTGGGGAAGTTGCTTATTAGTAGGGTGCGGATTTCCCGGACATGTCCGGGAATGTCCGATTTTGCGACTTCTATCAAAATTTTCGGACATGAAATCAATAGGGTCCCCCTTTTGATTTTTTTGGCAAAAGTTTTTTTCCGAAAATGATTTTTCATACCATTTTCCCCCATGGTTTTTAGCAAAAAAATTTTTTTAGAATTTTTTGCCAAAAAAACCATGGGGGACCCTATGGTTTGAAAAATCATTTTCGGACAAAAATTTTTGCCAAAAAAATCAATAGGGTCCCCCTATTGATTTAGCAATTTTACTTGTCCGAAAATGTCCGATTTTGTGTCCGAAAATGGCTTTTTTCATGTCCGGAAAATCCGCACCCCAGTTATTAGGGTCGACTTAGAAGAGACCCCAGAAAAAAGGGCCGGCGGATCTGACCATTGTATTGCGAGTTACCGTTATGACCTGGGCGCAGCTGGGGGAGGCTGGGACGCGAGTCGCGCAGGCGAAAATGGGCGCAGCTGGGGCTGGCTGTGGGGCGAGTGGCGCAAATGTAAGGAGGCATACTGATATAGGGTTTCTCGGCGCCGCCGATAGGCGGCGCACGCTCCACTAGTGAAAATATTTTTACTCAACAACAAACCTTGAATCCAGATAGACAGTTATATTTTGGGTCGTTGCACCTTTCGGCGTTGAGCACATTCACTACGATCAATTTGACTTTGTCGACCACCAGAAAACTAAAAACTCATCGTGTAGAATACTAATTATAAAGAGAATGAAAGACTTACTTTTGATTGCCCAATAGTTTTATTGAATCATTCCGCATCGTGATTTGTTCCGTTATACTTTCATTGATCGAATTGTAATCCTCGCAACTGAAAAGGAAACATTTTATTGATATAATATATACGATGATATAGACATACGTGTCTTCAATAAGCCTTAAACTTTAAGGCTTAGAGGCTCTTCTTAAATTTTGAACAATCTTGCTTAAAGCGAGCAAAAAGTAGAAATCTGGCATCAGATCGGATTCTCGAATTTTATGCAATAAAAATCGGAATATTGCAAAATATTCGGAAAATTGAGAAAATTTTGTATTGAGATTTTATTAGATTTTTAATCAAAAACTCAGCTCGGGTTTCAGTTACTAGCCTCCTGAAACAAATTTACAAAGTGCCATTTGTAAATATGCCATTGGCCAACAAACAGCTTTCGGTTTGCAAAAATTAGATACAGTTATTGTATCGAAACCAAGCTTGTAATTTTTCCTCAGAATCCAAATTTTTGGCCCATTATTTCTTGATTTCTATAGAAATCAGAATTTGTAAATCAGAAGCTTGATCAAACATCTTAAATGGTACTTTACTAAAAAGCCAGTGTCTGTCTGTCCGTGACTGGGGTGGCGTTTAAACCCATTCCGGGCCGTTTTCGACCCAGATAATGTCACCCTTATAGTAATTACCCCCCATAAATCCGCAAAAATCGACTCAGATTTGGGGTCGACATAGGTCGAACAGGTCGAATCGGGAGTCGAAACGGGTCGAAAATGGCATTTTTGCCCGATTTCGGTGTGTAATACATGACGTATAGGATTTTCGGGGTCGGGGAACACGATTCCGACATTTATTTTTGCCCCAGGTATATCGGTGGGGTCGAAAAGTGTTCGACATGGTCGAAAATGCTATTTTTGGTCGTTTTTTATGTAGATAATGTCTGCTAAGGGGTTTTCGGGGTCGGGGAACACGAAATCGACAAAATTTTGGGTGGTCGAGCATTGGTCTAACAGGTCGAAACGGAGGTCAGAATGGTCGAAAATGGCATGGGGCGACGGGGGAGTCTACGGCTGGGCCGGGTGTTCACATACAGGGGACGGACGCCGCGATAGCGGCAGCACGGGCAGCTAGTACGTATACTAGAGGTCTACATCCTTCTAAAAAACTCCTCTCACTTCTCAATACTGGTCAACACAACGATTGTGCCTCGATTCGCGAATTCGTGGCTGTAATCCGTTCCCTCCACAACGCTGTCCTGGATCTCGTTGTCATCGACTGCGCCTTTGTCCTGCTGTTCATTTTGGCCCTTGCCAGTGAGTTTTCGGAATATGCGACATCCAGGAACGGTCTTTTTCCAGAACTTTGGGTCATTCGGAGATAGGATTTCGGACGAATCGCTCCTGGAAATTTTTATGTAGAAAATGGTACTTTACTAATTTGCTGGTGTCTGTCAGTCTGACAGTGGACTGCCGTTTCCACCCCTTACAGGCCACTTTCGACAGAGTGGTCACTCATCACCATTATAGTAAACACCCCCACAAATCCGTAAAAATCGACTCAGATTTGGGGTCGAATAGGTCGAAACGGTGGTCGAACGGGTCGAAAATGGCCTTTTTGGGTGATTTAGGCGTGGGTAATGTCTGATAAGGGGTTTTCGGAGTCGGGGAACACGAATCCGTTTTCTGTATTTATTGCAGGATGAAAGAATCCGGCACTTGATTAACTCTCAATTTCAGTCTAAACTATCAAAAAATTCCAATTTCTCTCCCGTTAACTCATAAAATGAACCGTCTTTTATATTTTCTCTGACATTTTGTGGACTACTTTTCCCGAATATTTTTGTTTAGTATAAGTAGTTCCATACAGCGGAGTACAATTTCAGCTTCACATTTTCAGCTTGTTTTATTTAAAATTAATCGGAAAAAAGAAAATTCCGACATAAATGTTTACCTTTACTTGTTACTAACTGCATTTTAAACTTTATGGCGACACATTTACAAAACTGCTTCGTTGAAATGGTCGAAAAATGCCCTTTTTGGCCGGTTTGGGTGTGTAATACATGACCTATAGGGTTTTCGGGGTCGGGAAACACGATTCCGACATTTGTTTTTACCCCAGGTATACCCTAGGGGTCGAAAACTGTTCAACATGGTCGAAAATGGCCTTTTTGGGTGATTTAGGTGGGTAATGTCGGCTAAGGGGTTGTCGGAGTCGGGGAACACGAATTCGACAAAATTTCGGAGGTCGAACATAGGTCGAGGAAGGATATTATAAAGAATAAATACTGATTTCCTTCAGCCCTGCCCCATAGGAGCGGATGCAAGCCGCCGAAGGCGGCTTTCCGCGGGTTGTGGTGGCCAGCCAAGCCGGCCACCACAACCCGGAACCCGATGAACCATACAGTGTTATGTATGTTCGCGCGCCGCGACCGCGGCGCGAATCGACTATCCCAGAACAATTCCAAACTTGTTGCCATCTTTGTTATCGAATTCCTTTTTCCTCTTTTCGCTTTCGGAAATGCCCTTTTGCTGTTCTTGAAACGCCGTTTGTTGGAGAGGCGTTTTCTCGCTTATGACTTCCACGGCCATGGAAATTCCATTGATTATTGAGCATGATGACGCGTCGCCGGAAGATTGAGGAATGTCGCAGGTCGCCAAGGATTTGAGCAACTGAAAAGTGCACTGGTCACATGGTTTGAAACTATTTTTGAGTGAAAAGTTTAAAGTACGTAAATTGAAACATTTCACGAGTTTAATTTCAAGCACGAAAATTTTTTTGAAAAGCTTTGGATTCATTAAAAAAAATTTTTTGAGAATGTTAAGCGATATTCTAGAATGCCGTGGAATGCTCTGATTATTGCTAATTTTTTTCTGGAAACTAATGAAAACCCTCTAAAACTGTCTTCGATGCTCTCAAATTTTTCTTTTAAAACACAGCATAACTAGAATAATCTAGAAGAATGCAAGTCCAAAATTTACAATGTTCTAGAAAAAAAATTACAATTAAAAGCTAAACTTGTCTTAAGAAGAAGTATTCTAGAACAAAGTTCCAGAAGCGCCCTACAATAGTGCAATATGGTCCAAAAATTTCTAGACTATTCTAGAAATATTCTACAACATTCAAAATTTCAAACATCCGCTAAAGAATTCCATTACGGTTTTGAAAATTCATAAATTTTTACAACCATGTTTCGTCATTTGTAAATTTTCTAGAACATTCTAGAACTATTCAGCGATAATTCGTAAAATAAAAAATAACCTCAAAAGCGCTGACTCACCTCTTCGTACCGAATGAGCTCATCTTTCCACGGCGGCGTCAAATATCGACCGGCAAAATCCGAGACCACAAACCGGAGCTGCTTGGTGCCTTGGGGGAAAAGATCGGTCAGGATTCGGTGAAATTCCAGAGACGCCTCCACACTACAATTCCAGAGAGTCTTCTTCAGCTGACTGCTTATCTGCGCACCTTGCTCGTCTTTTATTTGAATCGAGACGCCCTAAATTCAAACTTAAGCGTAAGATAAGAAACTAGTTAGAAGGATTTCGTAGATCTGAGCCTAAGCTCCAATCGAGCAGTTACTCAGATATGCTTTAAAAAATCGAATGCAAAAATTGTAAACCAGAAAGAATTATGTTTCAAGGATCTACGTAATATATCAGGCCGTTGGTCCCCAAAGTTCGCCTTGAACGGAGAAAGATTCCATTACATTCCTTATGAAATGAGAAGTGATCTATCTGATTAGCTCAATGACAATTACGCGGCAGCGAACATTTAAGATCTCGCGCAGGCTTAAAAGATGAGTAATGGCTCAAATTGAAGCTTAGGCTCTGGCCCCTACAGAATGAGTCATTACTTGTATCTTACGTTTAAGTTGAAGACCAAATATGAACTTGAAAATTTCGGATTCTGTGTCCATATATGGTCACACAACTCATCTCAAACATAAACGTAAGACACAATTGATGGCTCATTTTGCAGGCCAGAGCCTAAGCTTCAATTTGAGCCATTACTCATCTTTTAAGCCTGCGCGAGATCTTAAATGTTCGCTGGCCCGTAATTATCAGGCAGCTGGTTTCTTTAATATCGACGCACTCTCGGATCTTTGCTATCCCATACGCAGGCCCGTAACTAGGGGGGGGGGGGGGGGGGTTGCAACCCCCCCCCCCCGAAATTCGGAAGCTAAAAAAAATCAATAGGGTCTCCCTATGGTTTTAAAAATTTTCTCAAAAATTTTGAAAAATGAATCCCTAAGAATGCGTTTTTTTCACTTCTCAACCCCCCCCTGAAATCTCAACCCTCCCCCCCCCCCGAAATTTTTTTCTGGGTACGGGCCTGCCCATACGCTAGGCAGACAGAAAAGGTAAATTTACTAAAGACATACCTGGGTCGCTGGTGCCGCAAAATTTGGACTTCTATCCAACACGATGACAGTTTTATGGCTCGCTCCCTCCACAAGTTCTCGGTTAATCAGCATTTTCCTGGATCACAATATTTATCCTGAAAATTACAGTGAGAATGATAAAAGGGCAAGATCAGGTATGAACATGCAACAAATGAACATTTACACGAAATGCAACATTTCAGGGCATACGTAATAAAATACTTTATTTCAATTTCAAAAGTGATATGGCAATAAGGAAAGTTTCAACTACCGTAAATCCTCTAATTAATCCCCCTCTGGACCCCCAACCAAATAATAAGTCCCCCGCCCCCAAAATGGGTATTTTCCCATTTTTTCAAAATTTCAAATTTTTGGCGCAATTTCAAATTTTTTAGCGCAAATTTGAATTTTTATTGCAATTTTTACTATTTTTTACAAAATGTTGAGAAAAAATTGTAAAAATTGGCGAAAAATCGATCAAAACTCCAAAAAATTCAAATTTTTTGGCGCCAATGCAAAATTGGTGTAAATTTTCAAAAATTTTGCCAAAAAGTCCCAAAAATTTTAATTCCCCCTCAAATAAAACCCCCCTCAAATAATCCCCCCTCTAGAACCTGACGAAATAATAATTCCCCGGGGGATTAATTAGAGGATTTACGGTATTATTCAAGTGATGTTCTAGGTGAATGCCACCATATTGTCCACGTAGGTCTTGCGGTATCGCCAATACTTTGCTCGAATCGGGTCGAGTACTTCCAATTCGGCCAACACCTGAAACAAATGAAAGTTGGGGCATGCAACATTTTGTCCTCCGCGACACTTAGTCACCTTAGTTCCCTACACAAAAAATGCTTCTAGAACGTTCTAGAAGGCAAGTGATAGCTTAAAATGATCCCAGAGTTTCATAATGCCTTAAGCCTAAAAATAAGCTTAAGCTTGAGGTTAAGCCTAAGTTTAATCTTAAGATTAAGCGTAGCTTTAAGTTCGACCGTACTCTTAAGTCTAAATACAATACTTCCCTAATCCGATAGGGGGAACTAAATATTTTATAAGGCAATTTATTTAGTTTATACCCATCCCCCATCCTACAATTTTCGCCGAAAAATCCATAAAGTCCCCCTATTGATTGAAAAATCATTTTCTGAAAAATTTTCTAGAAAAATCAATGGGGTCCCCCTCACTAGCGCACCCAGGGGGGTACCGGGGTACGTACCCCCACCCCCCCCCCAAAATGGGAAAATTTGAAAAAATGAGTGTAAATCAGTGCAAATTTGGGCAAAAATTTGGTCCGGTACCCCCCCCCCCCAAAATCCAAAAGTTGGTCGCGCCCTCCACGCGGTACCCCCCCCCCAAAAAAAAATGGCCATTTCCACTGAAACGTACCCCCCCCCCAAAAAAAATCCTGGGTGCGCCACTGGTCCCACTATGGTTTTTTCGAAAAATTTTTTTCAAAAAATTAATAGGGGGGACCCTGTGGATTTTTCGGCGAAAATTGTAGGATGGGGGGACTAAATAAAATCGCCTTATAAAATATTTAGTCCCCCCCCGGGCCCATCAGATGGGGGGGGGCTAAATTTGTACCAATCGCGCTGGATTGAAATTATTCACGTTTATATTTCACAACAAATACGCAAAGCCGATCAAAGGAATTTGCTTGACAAGGAGTCACAAATTCAAAGGCGGAAATTCAAACGTGAATAATTTCAATCCGGCGTGATTGTACATTGGCCTAAGGGAAAAATGAGATCATCGCGAAGTTTCTGGTGATAAAAGTGCTTACAAGGTGAGCTTGCTTCACGCTCTCTTCCACGTGTTCCTTTTTCTCAATCTTCTCCACCACCTGATCCACGACGAAATTCCTCAAGTGAACGGATTTGCTGGGCGGCTGCTGAGTGTATAAAAGCGAAGCGCAGAATTCGTTCACATCCGGCCTCGATGTCAGTCCTTCATTGATTAGAATTCTGAAAAAGAAATTGTTGAAAAAGTGGTTGAAAAGTAAGAAAAGCAAACCCCGCCAGATAAGCCCAAGAACTTTCGTTGTTTGGAACCTTCTTGATGGCATGGAGCGTGAAGCTGAAATTAGAAGGTTCTAATTTGGAACATACAATCACGCTCGGTTGAAAAAACCACGTTTGAATTGGCGGTTTTGGCGCGGTTGCGCCAAACCACTTCTGGAACATTCTAGAAGGGTGAGTAATGGCTTAATCGAAAGCCCACAGCCTCAACATTAATATGAGCCATTACTCACTTTTCTAGAATGTTCCAGAAGTGGATTGTCGCAACAGCGCCAAAACCGCCAATTCAAACGGGTCTTTTTCAATCCAGCGTGATTGTACTTTGTATATCTTAAATTCGTCGAAAATTCTAACACAGTTTCTAGATAAAAATTTTTCTGGATGTTGAATTTTTGATCTATGGTTTCTTAAAAAATGACGACTTACTGTACTTCTTTGTCGACATACTCCTTGTTCTTAAAGCCCTCGCTGAGTTGAGACACAATAAAGTATCTATAGTTCCAGGCAGAGTTGTTTCGAAGGTCTTGCGCCAAACAGTACGTCGCAAATTCGACTTCGTCTGTAGAGAAGAGGTTGAAGTGCTGGACGATCCATTGTCTGAAATTGAGCGATTTCAGTTACAAAACTTGCGCAAATATAAAATAACTTTTATATTATTTTTTATTATTTTCCTTTTTTTCGTATTTTTTATCTTCTTTTTTGTTTTATTATTACTCTTATACCATCCCCCTGAGTTAAAACTTTTCCTAGTATAAAGATCCTATTGAAGACAGTTATGTCACCTTCTATAAAAAATTCTAGAACAGTTTAGAAAACTATAGTATACACCGAATAGAACAAAAAAATGTTCAACAAAGAAACAAACCTGTACTGCCAGGTATGATAGTTTTTCGAGTCATCTTGCAGTTGAGTCGCGGTAAATTCCAGTTCTTGGCTGTAATCTTTGCTCATCTCAACCAGCACTCGTCTGTGATGCCTGAAAATGAAGCTTGAGAATCTTGGAACAAATTTGGAGGAATATTTAACAATAGCTACAAGGAATGCCTCAAATGGACTGCTTCAAAAAATGAACTAAATTGATCCCGAAGTTACTATAGAAAAATAAATAAAAATTTGCTAACACTCTAAAAATAAGTATTAAAAAACAGTAAAAATTAGTTCAAACGGCTTCTTCTGTGTTCACAGTTATTCTATTAACAGAATGTAGCAGAAGATATTAGAGCTTTCTAGAAGACTTCTTAACAACCTAAGATGATCTAACATATACTGGGTGCAAATTGGGCAGGTGCATAACGGTTCTGCTCCCAAAGACCTTCTGACCTTTCGCTCAGAAACCTAATTAGGACCAATCTAGCAAACAAAAAACAAATACAATTTTCGTGATCAAATTCCTATATTGGACCTGTTACCTGGACCACAAGGAAAGAAAACAAAAATTACCATATTTGATAGTTCTTCGGATTCTCTGCGGTCATTTCCTCACAGAAGCGCAACTCTTCGGCGATATCCTTGTTCAGCGCTTTCAAAAGGTTTCGTCTATACTGCCTGAAAGCAGTAGTTTTTAGCAAAGTAAAGTAAAGTCAAAAATTCGGTTCTTTTGGCTTATCGGGGGGCGGGGGATTTCATATTTTTATATAGCCAAAAAATCAATTTTTGAAATATATATGTGAAAAAAATTAATAGGGCCCCTATGGAATTTTTGAAAAAATTTCCAAAAAAATTTTTTTCTCAAAAAATCCATTTTTTCATACCTATGGTATGAAAAAATAATTTCGCTAACAAATTGTGAAGTCGCTAAAAAATCAATAGGGTCCCCTATTGATTTTTTGGCTATATAAAAATATATGAAATTCCCCCCCCCCCCGATAAGTCAAAAGAACCAAAAAGTCCAACCAGACAGAATAATTAGCGGCATTGAGCATGGTGCACGTCTTGGTCAGCTCGAGCGCTCGCTCGCTCATCTCGTTCTTGCTCAGCACAGCTCGCAAGTAGGCAAAAGCATCGAAAACTAAACCAGAAAATGAGTAAAGTAATGGTTTTTCAAACAAAAAAAATTCTTCATAGAAAATTTCTGGAAAATTTGGAGAAATCCTGACCGGAAAATTTTCAATTACATATCCTAGCACTCAAAATAGTTTCGAAGCGAACGTACATTCCTCTGAAGCTGCAATCTTGATGACGGCGTCCTCGCGCTCGCTGTTGTAAATCGGCTGAACATCCTTCCATTCCGCGCGATCTCGGTACAGAGGTATCGGCACTGGGTGGTCCATGGATATTACAGTTGTGATCCTGAAAGTAAAAAATATTTAGATTCGTCAAATTCGATTCAAAACACGTAATTGAATCAAGAATAGCGATGAGTAAAGCTGAGATGACTAAGAGTTCAGAAATCAAACAGATCGAATATCTGGAACCGGATCTTCTACTGGAAATTTTTTATTTTAGGAATGTTTGGAATGTGAACAAGTTGACGATTTCACAACGAAAAACGTAATCTTAAGCATAGCTTAAACTTAAAAGCCGAGTGTGTCCCACTTCTATACCAGCCTAGTTTTAAGCTTACAAGGAACACTCACCTGGGGAAACGCTCACCTGGGGAAACGGTCCCAACTCCCCAGGTGAGTGTTCCTTGTTAGTCTTCTTTAAGCATAGACCTAAGTAGTACAGATTATACTGAAGCATAAGCCTAAGTTTAGACTTAAGCTTAATCTTAGGCACGGATTCGGCTTAGATATGAGAATAAGCTAAAACTTAGGTTAAGTTTCCGGATTCGAGCCGCAGGCCCGAAATAGTCACATGCTATCTTACTCCCGAACATATAAAAGAAGAGACTAGATGTAGCTTAATGCGCGTCAGCGCATTCTAATAAAAAAAGCGCTTACAACACACGTACCCCTTAGTATAAATCCAAAATTAATTACAAACTGACATCCAATCAACTAAAAAAATGGCGGTAGAGCAGCAATTTATTTCACTTGAATTTGTTTAAAGAACAAATTCAAGCAAAATGCCAGCGCTTTGTATTTTTGGCGCCAATTCAAATGACTTTTTAACTGCAATGAATTTCTGTGAGAGTTTTTTGTGCTCTGCGCTGCTTCTTTTGGAAGGCGAAATTGTGCGCGGAAAAGGGTATTTTGGAAAAAAATTATTTTGGCACATAAAAAATTATTTTTGCGGGGTCGATCCGAGCTGGTGGAGAGTTCTGGAAGTGGGCCACCTCGAGTGCGTCTCAGCGTCGTGGTCCAAAGGGATAGTGCATATACCGTAAATTAATCCCCCGGGGGAATTATTATTTCGTCAGGTTCTAGAGGGGGGATTCTTTGGGGCCAAAAAATTTTCGCCAAAAAATTGA
Organism: Ditylenchus destructor; assembly: GCA_022814885.1. NCBI lineage: Eukaryota > Metazoa > Nematoda > Chromadorea > Rhabditida > Anguinidae > Ditylenchus > Ditylenchus destructor. Next base: position 46,107 of record JAKKPZ010000106.1, on the reverse strand, counting down.
ATTTTTTGGATTTTTCATCGATTTTTCTGCAGTTTTTCCTAAATTTTTCATTTTTTTTGGCAAAATTTTGTAAAAAATAGTTTTTTAATAAACAATAGCTTTTTACAGCTCTTATGGGCTCCAAAAAATTCTAGACGCGTTTCGATACTTGAAACTTGTGTTCGTGGAATTGAATTGGGACAACAAATTATGTTGATCCACCTGGAAAATGGACGGTCTTTCTTTGGACTGTGTGCGTTTCAAACAAATTCACGCAAAGTCACGTGACGAAATTTTTTGTAATCATTTCAATGTTTTTAAATATTCAGAATGCCTTATTATCATCGTCGTCCGCAATCTTGTCTTTTTCTTCTGAATAATTCACTTTCATGAAAAATCAACGGTGTATTTAGCCATACACTCGTCATAGTCAAAAAGAGCTCTTGGTTTGTAAAAAGTTGAGAAAAATTTGTTAGAATTGCATACTCGAGGCTGTATAGTCATCGAGCCTAATCATCCCAAACCAGATGATTATATATTCTTAAATGCCTTTGAGGAGCCATTTTCTAGGAAGAAAAATAGGAATGGATTTTGAGATGAGCAAAAACAAGAAAGGAGGACCACGCCCCAAATCCAGGATTTCCGGAAGCCATAAAACCCGGTAGTCGCAAATCTTCAGCTACCGGCGAAACCGGTACCAATCGACTCCTCTCACCGAGAGGAAGCGATTGGTGTATCACACGTGTGTCACGACTTAGCCTAAGCCTAACGCCTAATATTAAGCCTAAACAACTAGCCTAAAGCTTAAGTTTAGCTTACCCCCCTAGTGGAACCCCCCCCCCAAAGTGTTTTTACCCGATTTCCCCAAGTGTTTTTGTATTATTTTCATAGTATTAAGTAATTTATTAAAATGTATGGAATAAAAATTTACAATACAACTAGAATTATTTTCTTCTCTGATAGGAAAAAGCATGCAGTGTGGAATGAGAAAACTTGGAAGGCTTGAATCATTAAATTTTGTGCACTGCATGTAAAAAACCTATCAAAGAAGATGATTAGAAATCAGATTTGTAAATTAAAAACGATCTTGAACTCATTGGCATTGGACTGTTTTCAAGCGACTGGTTCTCATCAATTGTTGAATTGGCCTGAAAAATAAAGTACATTTGTTCTAATTGCCTCAGGTGAAAGTAAAACAGGACAAAAATAAAGAACACCTACAGCGAGAGTTAACACAATTCTGAAAATAAAATGTATGAAATATATATATATATATATATATATATATATTGTTGTAGTTTACCTTGAAAACCAATGTACCTTAAAGCTAATTAAGCCATTATGCCTTAAGCTATTAAGCCAAATTGTAAGCTAGCCTCAGAATACATGTTCGGATAAGATTTTCAAGATAAACTACAAGATAAACATGACTAAACTAACAAATCCAGAGCAGCATTGAACCGAACCGCAATTATCCTTTTCAATACCGCATAACCGACTTGTATCCTTTGGTGTACCTGAAAAATATAGAAATTTGTTCTAATTGTCTCAGCAAAAAGTGTTACACTTACAGATTTTCGCGTTACCACACTCCTGAAAATAAAATGTATGAAACAAAAATACCGTAAATCCTCCAATAAGTCCCCCCTCAAATAAGTCCCCCCTAAAATGAGTATTTTTCCAAATTTTTCCAAATTTCAAATTTTTGGCGCAATTTCAAATTTTTTCGCGCAAATTTGAATTTTTATTGCAAATTTTGCTATTTTTTACAAAACTTTGTTAAAAAAATTGAAAAATTTGCTGAAAATTGGCGAAAAATCGATCAAAAATCCAAAAAATTCAAATTTTCTCCAAAAAAAATTTTTGGCGCCAATTCAAATTTGGTTTAAATTTTCAAAATTTTCCTAAATTTTGCCAAAAAATCCCAAAAATTTCGCATCCCGCCTTCAGCGGGGCGCGAAAAAAAGTCCCCCCTCAAATAAGTCCCCCCCTAGACCCCCTACGAAACAATAAGTCCCCCGGGGGACTTATTAGAGGATTTACGGTATGTGTTGTGGTTTATCTTGAAGACCGGCTTATCTTGTCGCAAAGGCCAGGCCCACGTTCGGGTCCGAGCCCTTAAGGCCAGCGGACCCGGGCCGTATGGACTGTCCGAAAGGGTTGGAAATCTGGCCCGGTGGCCCGGACCGGTCGGGTCAAGATAAACTGGTTTTCAAGATAAACGTTTCTTAACCTACATATCCGGCACAGCAGGTTTCACCAGCGTAACAGGTATCCCATCCATAGTGGCATTGTGACACAACCCCTCCTGGAAAGTTATGAGCGTTATTCGCGAAAATTGTCGTAAAAAAGTAACCGGGTAGATACCAACTGGAATGGGGTATGCGATATCTCGAGTTTCAGCCTTAAGCCTAAACCTAATTTGGGGAGCCTAAGGTTCATTTACCTTTATTTGGGCACAATGCCAATACCAACGGATTTTGCTCGGGAATGACCCTTACGATCAGATTTTTGGCTCATTCTGACCCTTGGGGTATAACTAAGATAGGAAGCATGCCTAAGGCTCACGCCAACGAATGAATCTCGAGAAATCGTATATCCCCAATTGGAACAACCTTAGTTGTCTTTTACCCAAAGTTACCTAATTGTCGTAAAAAAGTTACCTACCCAACAAGCAAACGGCAATCAAAAGTCCGAATAAGACTGCAGTGTTCATTTTGATTTTGAAGGAAAATATCTAAAATACCGTAAACGTATTTTCTTATATACGTTACAATTATTGAATAGGCGAAATCACAATAGGTCTAATACTCTAGCAAAGTTTCTGACAGGATACGGTAAAAATCCTAAATTCTCAATTCGATACAAACCCAGTCCCAAATACAATAATGAAATCAGATCGTTACTGCACCTCTATATATAGTCTTTACTCCCACAGGAGAATGCCCTTTTATCCGGATATCACGAGAAAACTTTTGCGATCGTGGAATTGAATTGGGACAACAAATTATGTTGATCCGTCTGGAAAATGGACGGTTTGTCTTCGGATTGTGTGCGTTTCAAATAAATTCACGCAAAGTCACGTGACGAATCACTTCACTTTTTATTATTATTCAGAATTCGTTATTACGGATATTTGGTCTTTGTGTTGACGATAATGATTTGTCATACATTTTTCACCGTTGCTTTTTTCGTACAAGCCTAGTTCTATTGATAATTGCTTGGATAATTCTATTCCTAAACCTAATTTGGGGAGCCTTACGGTTCATTTAGCTCTATTTGGGCACAATGATCCTTGAATTGGGACAACAAATTATGTTGATCCACCTGGATTTGGTCTAGACTTTGGTCCTTGTATTGACGATAATTATTTTGAGGAGTGTATGGAGAATGCTGTGAGGATTCTAAATTCTCAGAGAGAGGACACAACTTTTGTAGTTATTCGGTTTGTACTTTTAGTCAGATGCACTTTTGCGTTCGGAATTTAATTTCACAACAAATTATGTTGATCCATCCGAGAAATCGACGGTCTTTTTTCGGAGTGTTTCAAACAAATTCTTCTGTTTTCCCAAATAAATATTCATAAAAAACATTTTTAAATTTTTGTGAGATTTGAGAGAAGAGAAAGAATAGAGAGAATCTGACTTCAGAGGCCGTTTTTATCTATGAAAGTGGCAAAAATAACGTCATATTCGTGTTCCCCGTAATTTTTTGGGTAAGATAGGGCCTTTTTCATAATTTTTCGAGAAAAAAATTTTTTCACGTTTTTCACCTGGTATAAATAAGTAAAATGTTTTTTCAGGTTTTTTGCTACCTGGTGAAAAAAACGAGAAAAAACTTTTTTCTCAAAAATTTTGTTCGAATGCCCACAAGATGTGGGTAAATCCCTATCCATCACGTTTCATTAGGTGAACTCTTCAGGTGAACGCTATTTTTGCCACTTTCATAGACAAAAACGCCCGAAAATGGCCTCTGAAGTCGGATTTTCTCGCATTTTCCTTGTAAAAATCCAATTTTCCGTATCATGCCAACTTTTTTTTTCGGGTCGTATTCGGAAAAAAAGAATGGTACCGTTCAAATGCCCACAAGGTGGGCTAAATTCCTATCCATCACGTTTCCCCAGGTGAGCGTTGCACCAGGTGAACATTCCTTGTTAGAGGGACCCGATTACATTGCTGGCTTTAACGGTTCTTCTAACAGTCTCAAGGATTCCGAAAGCTAATTTGTGACCGCACTCAAGCCGGCTATTTAGATGACGTCTATATTTTATTAAACAAACAATACGTGGATGGAAGATTAAGTTCGATGACACATCATTCAGAAAACTGGTTTCAAACAAAAGTTGTTGCTTTTTACTACTAATTTGTAATATTTTCAGAAAGCCGGAATAATTCCTCTGACAAAGTTGTTCATATAAGAGTAGTTCGAAATTGTCACCTCTAGGAGCATAATGTTACATTTCATGCTTTATACAAATGTCTCAAAATAACTAAAAGATTTTCCCAAGACTTGAGTGTGCGGATCGTTCTTGCCGCACCCGAAAAGGGCATATGGCACCAAGGAGAGTAAAAAATAATAATAGAGCAAAAAAGGGTAAATGGTCAATCAGCAGGCCTAATATTCTTTAAATGCTCATAACTTAGCTTAGCCTTAGCCTTAGGGTGATGGATCAAAATTTTCCTAGGATTTAGGCGAACAAGTTAAGCTAATCATTGCACAAGGCTCGAATCTTAAGCTTGAACTTAAGTTTGGCCCGAAAACCTATGCGATCAAACACCTGTAGGCGTGCGATCACACCCTTAGGCTTAAGGCTTAGTCTTAGGCTGAACAACCGTTACTTCGAGAGTTACGGCCATTTTTTGATTAGGGCTGCGGATGGATACACTATCCAAAAAAGCGCCGCCGAATACCCTCTGGGTTCTAGAACCGTCTAAAAGCCGATCTGTTCGGCCGGAATAATTTTTCCGGGATGCCATTACAAATTTTTAATACTCAGCACAAAATCATAATGACGTTTCTGAAAAAATCTGATAGTCAGCTGCAGTTTCTTTCCAATGTCGTTATTGATAAACTGAAAGCAATGCTGGACATTGCCCGAATAGACGTCATCCCCGGATTCTTCTTCTTTTACGATAAATTCGGCATAGTTGCTCTTCAGTGCTTCCCAAACGAGGTCCGAGACACTGCCCCGAATAGACTCAACCATTCGACATTCACCGCAGGTTTTGAAATCCAAGAACTTCTAGAAAATGAAAATGAATTTGCAGTTGTTACTTTTCCTTCATTTAACCAAGATCCGATATTTATCGGAAAGCCAAGTGAAAAGAGCAAAAAGAGAATCTATAGGGTTGTTTAGCTGGGATTGACATTAAGCGAATTCAAATTCACCCTTTTTGGCGCCTTTTGGCGCTGTGTTCTACGGAAATAATAAGTGTTTCGAGGCTTTCCAAATAATCCCGAGTTAATATGACGGAACCTCTCCATAGTAAATCGACCCTGCTGAGTCCAAATTCGGGTTAGGGGGTTGTAACCCCCCCCCCCCCCGAAATTCGGAAGCCAAAAAAACAATAGGGTCTCCCTATGGTTTTAAAAATTTTCTCAAAAATTTTGAAAAATGCACCCCTAAGAATGCGTTTTTTTCACTTCTCAACCCCCTGAAATCTCAACCCCCCCCCGAAATTTTTTTCTGGGTACGGGCCTGCTCTTACCTAAACCGCAGTGTTTGTGTCACGGCCCCAAAAATTTTTTTGCACGCTAGAACCCCAAAAATTGCGGATACCCCCATTTTAGGGTAGGTTTAGTTTGTGAAATTTTTTTCAATCCCCCTGCACACACCAAAAGGGCGTAAACAACCCCCTTTTACCCCCGGGGGCCCAAAATGGAAATGGCGCCAACTTACCGAGTTCCCTCGAAACCGGACTGAATGATAACTCATTTTGTAGGTCTCGAAAAGTTGCGTAGGGAATCCGCTAAAATTTTACGTCGGCGATCACAAAAAAGTGGCTTTTTTCCCAAAATGTGGCATTTTTCCCGTTTTTTGGAATTTTGCCATTTTTTTGGAAATACTCACGTCCACGGCGACAGCCGCGGGTTCTCACTCCTTTACCTGCACTAATTTGATGACGGCATCAGGAAGTTCATAATTACTTATGCAAATTTCGGATGTGCAATGAGCTCCAGTTACAAAAAGATAAAGCAACTCTTTCCTTAAATGGCGACAGTTCCTGCCTACAGTAATTAGAAGTTCGTCACATCGCACATGTTTTTTTATACAATGGATGGACTTTCGACCGTTGTCTTGAAGTTCAATGGACAGTTGCATACATTGGATGCGGCTACCATATGGGTTCATTGCTGCGGCCAACAAGTTTAGGACATCATCTTGAGAAGTGAATTCCAAATAGTAAATGTAAATGAACGGATCGGTGAGGAGGCGGACGAAATGCTGAAACAAAGGCCAATTCTCGTCGTTGAGTTCTGCGCATGCAAGCAGCGCGCTCGTACTCCCGGAAGGTGAACAACAATTTTGATCTAAAATCTAGAAAATATTAGTTCGGGTTGTTTACTTTTATTAGATTATTTCGGTACTAGCTTGGGAGGAGCCGCTACGCGCCTCTAATCTTCAGTTCCCCCCTTACCACGGGCCTGCGGCCCTCGATCGTTAAAAGATTAGAAAAATCGCCAAAATTGCGAAATATCCAAAAAAGCATCATTTTTTCGAAAAGTAGGTGTTGTTTGACTCAAATTTTGAGCCATTTCTTCCTAATAAAAGTGGTCTAGAAAAAAAATACGCATACCCCAGTTTTGCGTCCAGATTCTGAAAAACATAAGAAAAAATTTCAATTCTGAGAAAAAATGTGTTCCCAAGACCTTTTAGAATGACACTTTTGACGGAAAATTTTTTGCTCTTTCGCCACTACTCTTGTTTCGTTTTTGTAATCACATGAATGTTAGCCAGTGATAATAATGTAGTACTCGGTGAGTACTACCAACTTACTAATATAAGTTATACCCTATATGGCTTTATATGAAAAAAATTGGAGTGACGTATCCGGCTTAGGCGTTCCGTGCCCTTTTAAGGTTCACTTTTGTCTAAAAATCCATCTAAAACATCTGAAACCCCCGGGACCATAAAATCCCTGTCATAAAAAAACTATTTCACCGCGCGGAATCGAACCTTCGGGCTGGTGCCTGCGCCCCATCGCACTCGGCTCAGAAAAGCGTTACAGAGAAAATTGTGGTTTGGGCCCACAAAAATTCAGTTTTGTCTAATTTTGTCTAAATTTAGATCTCAAGTCGGTCTAAAAACCGGTTCAAGCTCTTCCTTATGGCCGACTTAGTCCGTAAGGGAAAAAACCGAGCTCTATAAGCTCTAAAAACTCGATTTAGAGCCCGGAGAAAAAAATCTAGACACAATCCTAATACTGTAATATATACTGTATTTATTCTCTTTCTCACGTTTCTTTATAGTGCATATTAAAAACGGATACCTTTACAAAATGCATCAGCACAAAGCTCATAAGCTTTGCGCTCGGATTTTTTTTTGCGTTGACATTTGCAACGATTTGCATTCCAAACGACCCATTTGTTGCATTTGTTGGAATTTGTTTTGAGTGTTCGTGGAATTTGTTTAGAGTATTGGTTCCAAGCGACCCATTTGTTGTACGCCTCAAAGTTGTTGGCCTGAGAGAGCTGTTTATTGAATACTTTGATGGAAATAGGAGAGCGATCATTGATAAGGTAACGATTCGCGTCAAAAGCACTCTAAATTTGCAAACATTCAATTGCAATGAGAAAATTGGGTAATTGTCAGAGCAGTGTTAGAGGGCGACGCACTCAAAAAGTTTTCCTAGTGAAAGTTCTGGAAAGTAAAATGAGCAAATTCTTAAAGTAAACAAACTATTAAATTCGAGCTTGCCTGATGACTAGGGTGAGGATTTTCCGGACATGTCCGGGAATATCCGGAAATGTCCGATTTTGCGACTTCTATCAAAATTTTCGGACATGTACATCAATAGGGTCCCCCCCCCATTGATTTTTTTGGCAAAATTTTTTTTCCGAAAATTTTTTTTCAAACCATAGGGTCCCGCCTATGGTTTTTTGTCCGAAAATGGCTTTTTTCATGTCCGGGAAATCCATACCCTATTGATGACTGTATCAAAAAAAATTGCCAATCAAGTTGTCCGAGAAATTTATGTAAAATGAGGAAAGATTCCTGCTCCGAGGAGTCGGAAAGCTACGAGGGAAGTAAAATCCAGGTTGAACCTGGCCGGGGAATGGTTGGTGCATAAAACAAGCTTACCCAATGCCCAAAAAAGTATTGTGCGGGGCTGGTTTTGAAATAATTATGGTTGATATCTGAAAAGTATGCCTTGACTTGTCCTACGCCAGCCACGTAAAAGCTGTAAACAAGTCACAAAAAAGGCGTCAATTTGAATGGGGGACGGCATTCGCCGTTTTTGGCTTTATAGATACAGTTTTAGAGTGTAGAAAGATCACACAAAAACTGTTTTAGTAAAGCCAAAAACAGCGAATTCGGTCCAAATCAGCCAAGAACCCGAAAATTCCATTCAAATTGCCGCCTTCTTTGTGACTTGTTAACAGCTTTTACGTTGCTGGCGTAGGACAAGTCAAGGCATACTTTTCAGATATGAACCATAGGCATACAAATAAGTAAAAAAATTAGAGTCAAAGTTATTAAGTTCTCACCATAAAAACACGCCCTACGCGAAGAAGTGCCAACTTCTGCCTGTGGGTTTGAATCAAATCTCGGAACCTCTTTGAAACAAGGCTCTTTTTTGCCAGCTGACAATAATTCAGATGTTTGAACACTTCCACCATAGTGTCGTTGTCCAATGTCGCGATATTTGAGATCCTGGAACATAATAGAATGATATTTAGATATTTATATCTGTTTAAATACCGTAAATCCTCCCCTTCAATTAAGTCCCCCCTCAAATAAGTCCCCCTCTGGACCCCTTACGAAAAAATAAGTCCCCCTCAAATAAGTCCCCCCCCCAAAATAGGTATTTTCCAAAATTGTCCAAATTCAAAATTTTTGGCGCAAGTTCAAATTTTTTGGCCAAATTTGAATTTTTATTGCAAATTTGACTATTTTTTACAAAATTTTGTCTAAAAATTTGGTAAAAATTGGCGAAAAATCGATCAAAAATGCAAAAAATTCAAATTTTTGGCCAAAATTTTTTGGCGCCAATTCAAAATTGGTTTATATTTCCAAAAATTTTCGCGTATTTTGCCAAAAAGTCCCAAAAAATTTCGGGGGACTTATTGGAGGATTTACGGATATGATTCAAAAACCAGTCAAGAACAAATTTTTAACTTGATTGGAAAAATTCACTTAAAATTAAGATATCATATTAAAAAATGCAAACTTTTCAGGCACATTTGATTTAGAAAAACTCACCTATTGTCTGATTGGCCTTTCTTTGCTTTCAGCTCTTCCTCAGCATCAGTCTTGAGATTTGCATCCTTCTTTTCTGTGGATCCGCGCATTTTCTTTGCTTCAACGGTTGTGGACTCTAAATACTCTGATAAATTATAAGAGAAATCCAAGTTCTAGCCTAATCATTTAAAGCAAATCGTTTTTAGCATAGCCTTAAACTTAAGCCTAGGCTTAAGTTTTAGCTTAGATTAAAGCATAGGTCTAGGGTTTTAGACTCAAGATTAATCTTAGGCTAGGTATGGCTTATGTGTAAGAATGGTCTAAAGTGGAGCTTAAAAATCGAAGAATCGAAAGAAAATAAAAAAATCAACAACATTTTTTCTATGATTGTGCAAAATTTTTTTATAAAACGCATATATAAGGGCCTGGGCGAACATATTTTATAAGAAAATTTTAATTACTCTGTTTTTTACGCAAATTTTGGGAGCTCAAAGTTGGCATACTTGGACGTTTTTAGGCCAAAAATGTACTTTTCCTAATTTTCGTGGTAGGACCAGGCAAAACCTGAGCCCGGATTTGAACACGCAGGGGTCGATTTTGGGGGCCGCTACACACACCAGTTATCGGGAGGCCCGATAATATGGTTTCACGCATTCTGACCCTTCCGACGCCGATGTGAAGAATGAATTTGAAGAAATGGACAACGAAACGCCAGCACTATATGTTTAGGGCGGCAGTTCAAACGGGTTCTGAATGCATAAGAGGATTCTCACGGAGGATCGAAAAGGTTATGGGTAAATTAATTAAAACCGTCAAATTCGGCCCCAAGAGTCCTTTTGGTCATAACTAAGTTTTGAGTCACTCATATTGAAGCTTAGGCTTAGATCTACAAAATGAGCTATCAATCACATCTTACTTTAAGTTTTAGTTGTGTTTTGACCAAATATGGTCTTGGAATTGAAAAATTGGGATTCTGTAACCATATTTGGTCAATGATCTAAGCCTAGGCTTCAATTGGAGCCATTACTCAAAGCTTGTGCTTAAGTTTGAACTTAGTTATGACCAAAAAGGACTCTTGGGACCGAATGTGATGGGACCGAATTTACCCATAACCATCTGAAATGCTGATTCTTTTGGTAAATGAAATTATGCGTGGAAAATCTTCCAAAGTTTTTTACACATTCCGGATTTTCGTAAAATGTCTACTTTCATTTGATACAATTTATGAAACACATCACACTTTTTGCGAACATATCCAAACTTTTACTAAAAGTTTTCTCAGGGCCTAGAAAATCCTGGACGTAGTCACCTTTGCTTGAATAGGGTTATACTTCTGTTCTATCTCTGGCCTACACGTGCCATTACAAATTTGATTAATAACTGTCAGCACAGAATCACAATTTAATATCACAATAACAATCAAAAATTCTGGTAGGAAACTAAAAAATACTGAAAAGAACGTCTTTCGCTTGAATCATGGACTGTCTTTTCAATCCCGGATCTGTATTAGCCATTACAAATCTTTAATTGTCAGCATAAATTCACAACCGAAAATTTCAAAATATCTGTTATTATCAAATTTGAAAGCAATCTGCAATTTCTTTCCAATGTCGATATTGACGAACTCGAGAACGTGCCGAATTGTGCGAATATTGCCATCACTATCTTCGTGCTTTTCTTCTGTAACCATAAATCTGGCATAATTGCGCTTCAATCCTTCCACCACACTGTCCGCAACAATGCCTCGAATAGACTCGACCATTTCGCGTTTCTTGAAATCCAGGAACTTCTGAAAATTTAATAACAGAGTAAATATGCAGTGCTTTCATCAGATTATACCAGGGGTGTGTTGATTGGGTACTACCGAATCATTAGGTACTTCTGGACCGAATAAAGCATGTTTAGGCCCGAAAATGGGCCATTTTTGAAAAAACGGACAGCATTTTGACTGTAGTCAGAGTGAAGTAAGAAAGAAATCATGTACCGTATTTCATGTACCATATAAGGGGCCCGGGCCCTTATTTTCAATGTCCCTCTAGGGGGCCTTATTGGAGTTGGGCCCTTATTCGAAGGGTCCTTATTGGATGAAATACGGTAATCATCACTTTCTCAGTCTTTCTACTCTGCCTCGCCACTTTCTAACTGTCTGTCGTCTGATGTCTCTGATAAAGAGTTTGGTGGTACTGGTGCTATTTCACGGTACGTGACATTTTGATAACGGACGTTTTGATAACGGGACATTTTGATAACGGACATTTTGATAACGGACATTTTGATAACGCTATCAAAACGCTTAAAATGATCATAACTTAGTTCAAGCTTAAGCTCAAGCTTTGAGTGATAGCTTAAAATGACCCTAGGATTCAGGCGAACAAGTTTAGACTTAAACTTATGCTTGTTTGGCGCCTTATAAGGGTTGTTCGGGAGCTTAAGCCTAAGATTAAGTCCCTTGGGCTCCATGTTGTTCGGGGCCCCAAGCCTAAATCCTTGTTTGTCGCCTTATAAGGGTTATTCGGGAGATTAGGTTGTTCGCCTGAATCCTAGGGTCATTTTAAGCTATCACTCAAAGCTTAAGTTTGAGTTAAGTTATGATCACTTTAAGTGCAAATGCAAATTTTGATAGCGTTATCAAAATGTCCCGTTATCAAAACGTCCGTTATCAAAATGTCCCGTTATCAAAATGTCCGTTATCAAAATGTCCCGTTATCAAAACGTCCGTTATCAAAACGTCCGTTATCAGTTCGGTTTTTAGGGGTTCTGAATCCAGAAAAATGCTTAGTAGCCGTCAGAAAACATTTAGCAACTTTAGATCGAATACTTTCATTGCATCTGGTATAGAAACTGTACTTACCTTTATAAAATGCGACAGCACTAAGCTCAAAATCTATCCGGTCGTATGGATCTACAGAACTATGTGTCCTTTGTATCCCGGCAGCTTGACCTTCAAGTGGCATTTGTTTCGAGAAATTGTTGCGATCGACCCACTCGTTGTATTCTTTGGGAGAGAGCTCCTTCTGGAATACTTTGATACGAGCGCGACTTGAATAACAGGTATAAAGTGTAATACGCTGAAATAATATGTATGTGCCAAATATAGGAATTGTAATTCACTCTGTAATCAAACATTCTTGAACATACATAAGAAGAACCGGTCAAAACCCCCGCGGCCATTTTCACCATAACTTTTTACTGGAACCTTCTAGAACGATGAGTAATGACTCAAATCAGAGCTAAGATTCTGGGCTACAAATCGGTATATTACTTGCCGCGTCTCGATTCAAGATTCTCGAGATTCAAGTATTTTTGTCTCAAAATTTCAACTTTTTTTGAAAATTCGAGAATTTGAGATAAAAATATTTTCTTTATTCTTTCACATAATGCACTAAAGGTTCACAACAAAGAACACTAATATAGTGCCATTCGGTTACAATACAAGAAAATGGTAATACATAATGGTGATAAAATATGAGATTCTGCCTGAATAATGGATTAACAGTATAAGTCAATCAACATAATTCCAGTACATGCAATGTAACAATGTTATATATTTGTATCTCGAGAATCTTGATCATTACTCATCCTTCTAGAATGTTCCAGTAAAAAGTTATGGCTAAAATGCCTGCGGGTGGGGGTTTGACCTTGTCTCAGCAAAAAGGTCACTTGTTGGAACCGTTATTCACATATTATGTCTGGCCACAGAGAGCATTACGGCTTCGGTAAAAACCAGTCAAAAACTTTCTCACCATCCAAATTCTGTCGACGTAAAGAAGAGCCAAGCGATATCGGTTCGTGCGGATTATATTCCAAAATCTCTTCGAAACAAGACAGTTGTATGCTAGACCGCAGTAATTCAGGTATTTGAAGACTTCCACCAACGTTCCGTTATCCAACGTTGCGGTTTTTGAGGTTCTGAAATGTAATAATTGGGGATTTTTAGAATAATTCGAATGTTTTTGAAAAACAAAAAGGTTTTTCGCGAAAAGGTTTATCGTTTTACGAAATTTCGATCCACCAAAACTTCAACCATAGCCGGAAGAATCAGTGGGATTTCCGGTGCGCTCAGATTTTCGGTTCTTGGTTTGTCATATTCCATTCTATACTGTTTCAATACCGTTTGAGGAACACTCACCTCTCTTCCGACCTGTCTTTCTTCGCTTTCGGTTCCTCCTGAGTTTCATTCTTGGACTCTGCCTGCTTTTCGACCAATTCAGCTGACCTGCGCATTGTCTTTGCTCCAGGGTTGTAATTTCTGAACGCTTTGACCGATTAAAGAAAAATCAAAGATATTCCGGAGTAAACACGGAAAAAATTTTCAAACACTTCCCATTAAATTTTTTCATTGCAAAATATTTTACAGCAAATAATAAAAACTCGTATTGAGGAAATTCGTTCCTGGCTCCGCCTCCATAAAATCTTTTGATAACAAAATTTCCCCATTTCCTCTGCCGGAATATTTGAGTGACATTCAACTGGCACACCTTTTTATGACAATACCTGCTTGGTAAACAGTGATGTGTTCTTGGTTTCAAAAGTTTGTTCTTTTACGTTTTCCAATGAAGTATACAGATTGATGTTCCACAGCACCGAATGCGCGACTAAGAACGGAGTCTACTCCATTAAAAAAAATGGGTGATTTGACGATTTGTTCTGTTTATAATGTTGATAACGACGCTGATGATGACGTCATTATCAATGTCACTGGTAATTAAAGTTAAATTGACGAAAATTATGAAAAAAGTTTTATTCAAGAAATAATGCATGAGAGTAATTTGATATGACAAAGCAAGAGATACATGAGAAAAACCCATGAGAAAAATGGGTGACATAAATCGATATTCTGCAGGATTGAGAAAGATTGAAGCCATCCTGGCTTCGGTTTTTTTTCATTCTGGAAGTAGCCACTTTTCTTGATTATGAAGTCTTTCTTTCTCTTGCCTGTATAACCATTACAAATTTTTAATTGTCATTGCAAATGTATTAAATGTCGGTCCACCAATGATATGTTCAATATTTTCAGTAATCTGCAACTTCTTTCCAGCATCGTTATTGACGAACACAAAGACTCGCTCAATGTTGCCAAAAACTTGGTCCATTTCTTCTTCAACGATAAATTCGGCATAATCCCGCTTCAACACTTCTATGACTTCTTGGCCCTCGATCGTTCCTTGAACAGATTCGACCATTTGGCATTCATCACTGGTTTTGAGATCCATGGATTTCTGAAAATACAAACAAATGTAAATGTGCAGTTGTAAATTTCCACTTAGTAATTCAATAGCCAAGTTTTTCGAATCGATTTATTTTGCCGAATTTGTTCGGATAACTGAAATTCGGATTACTAAATACGGATATAAAATCCGAATTTGAATTGGGGGCCAAAAAATATTGGCCAAATTTGAATTTTTTTATTTTTAAGTATATTTTTCCTTATTTTTGGGAAATTTTGCCCAATTCTTGGATAATTTAGCGTAAATTGGCAAAAATTGGACCAAAAATAGCAAAAAGAATAAAAAATATCTAATTTTTGACCAAAAATTTGAATTTTTCTGAAATTCCAAAAAATCTTAAATTTAAAAATTAATAGGCGGACCCTATTGTTTTTTCGCCATTTATTATTGAAATTAGTTCAGATAAACGAATTCGGATAAACGTCTGAAATTTGTATTAAAAAGTCTGTTCAATTCAAATTCAATTCAAAAACAAAACAAAAATTACCTGCACGAATTCGACTACCATTTTTGTAGAGATACTATAGTCTAAGTTAATTTCGGGTGTACATTGCGTTCCAGTCACCAAAAGATCAAGCAACTCTTCGTCGTAGTTTGATTGCCTGTTGTTTCGAATTCGAATCTCGTCACAGGACACATGATCTTTTACCCAACCAATTAATTTCTGAACGTTGTCTTTGAAATGAAGCCCGAGTTTTTTACATCGTATGCGGGCACGATCTTGATTAATTGCTCCGAGTAACAAGTTTAAGACGTCGTTTTGAGGAATCATTTCCAACAAGCGAATGAAAATGAATGGATCCGAAAAAAGGTCCGAACGGGCTTAAATCTTAGACTCTCGCAATGGGGCTGTAGAACAGAAAATAATTATAACATAAATAATTTTTAGGCCCAAAATGATCATTTTTGTCAAAAAGTGGTCATTCTTTCCGGTAAAATAAAATCAAAGATTTCCATACCTTTATAAAATGCACTAGCCCAAAGAGAATAAATATCTCCACTAAATTGTGCGCTTTGCTTCCCAACAACATGACCATCAATTGGAATTTCTTTCGAGTAGTTGTTGCGATTGGCCCATTCGTTGTATGCTGCGGGAGAGAGCATTTTATCGAAAATTTTGATGCGTGAGTTGCTCGTGACGAAACTATTATACTACAAATTAGGGGTCGACATGGAATTTGTCGAGCCCGGAGTCGAGCTTTTGGAAAAAGTAGATGTTTTTTCCAATCAAGTTGAAAACTTTTTTTGGCAGAATGGTAGAGCAGCCGAAGTTACACAACTTTTGATTTGGGACATTCTCGGTTTGCAACAAAATAACAATGTTATTGACCAAAGCTCGAATAGCAAAAGCTCGATTTTTTTCTCTAACCAAAAAGTGTATGTTGGGAGAATTGATTTTTCTCTGTTGTTTACAAAGTGACGTCATCGGAATTTTTTGCTCCTTTTTAGACAACTAAATTATCTAGGTTAACGTTCCTTTAGATTTTCCAACTTCCTTCAAAAAATTTGAAAAATGGCCGAAATTCGCCAAAAATTCGACGAGAGAGTGCGCCGACCCCTACTACAAATATTATTACTATATATTGGCCTGTATATTATAACTCAAATAAAAATTCTCACCATGGTAATACGATCGACGTAAAGAAGTGCCAAGCGATGTCGATTGGTTCGAATGAGATCCCAAAATTTCTTTGAAACGAGACTGTTCTTGGCCAACTGACAATAGTTGAGAAAGTTGAACGTCCCCACCATCGTGTCATTGTCCAATGTTGCGATATTTGACATTCTGAAATATAATGAGAGATTTTCTACACACAAAATTTAAAAAAAATTCTTCGTTTCCACGGTAATAATTTCTAAACACTTTGATCAATTAATGTATAAACAAAAATCCTTCCACTAATATTGTCTGATAGAAAAGGAAAGCGCGCTCGATTTCAAAAGGAAGAAATGGAGCCGAAACGCAGTAATTGGGTCAATTCAAACATTATGCCGGAATTCAAATGCAAATTTTTAATAGGTCCCATAATGCGCAATGGATATAGAGTCGATAACGGTAATCATGATGTTGATTGTAACTTTAGTAGTACTACTAATAAAACAAAATGCAAGCATAATCCAAAAACAAATCTGAACAATGTTTAAGATTATTGATTGGAAATGTATTTCTCAAAAAAACCATTTTTTAACTAAAATCGCCTCAGACACTCACGGTGCATTTGTAAAAGTTGTTAAGCCAAACCATAAATGGTACTTGGATATAATATATGTTTTTTTCAAAAAAAGACTAGGTTTCAAATAACAAATTCGAACAAGAAACTCACAGACAGAAAAGTTGCGCAATAAGAGCGGTAGAGCAATAGAAGAAAATTTGATTGGATGGAGAGAACCAATCTGAAGCACTGGGCAGCAAACCGCCAGCATAATATAAAATTGTGGCCAATCTGCTATTTTGAATCTGCTATTTTGAACGCGAAGGAGTACTCTAATTATTAGAATCTCTCCTGAAAACTGTGCTATGAGTCATGGTTAAAACAGAGTTATTACTCATCGAAAGTCGAAAATCTCAAATTTTGCCGAGGGCATTAACTCCTAGGATCCTAGTTAAGTCCTCCGCATACCCGTCAAAACCTACAAATACACTCTTGAAATGCCAGAGTGACAATCCGTCTGTTGACTAGTGCGCTATCCGAAATCCAACACTTTTGATTTTCAACCTAGATAAGTTTCCACAAAAACCGCTAATCCTTCTCCAAACTGTTTTTAATGTGTTGTTACATCGAATTAGTGCACCCCTAAATATATAAAGAATTGTAAACCTTGAACTAACAATTGTACAAATAACATTCTTTACTATCAACAAATTATATGCAGTTAATTTGTCCTTTAGAATTTTGTATTCTTCGACGAATCGTATAAGATCGTTCTGAACATCTCAAAGTAATGTTAGTCTTGGCAAGTGACCTCTCCTTCAGTGGTCTCTGTGATCCAGTCGCAATATTCCGACACTCGCGCGTATACAGCTGAAACAGTAATAAAAAATATGGGACATCTAAATAAAAAATTTCTTACCTGGTTTACCCTGATATACGTCAACGTCCCCGAAGCTGCAAATTCCAACCTGCATATACTGTCGTTTGCCGTCAGCTCTATTCGGATTTTGGATCGAGATGGGGCTGCCGCTATCTCCCTATAAAAATATTTCAATATTAACATCTAATCAACGTGACCTACGTGGTACACGTCCACTTCTTTAATTCCTTTGCCACAGAGAGACTTTGCCTCAGTCAAACATTCCTCGATTTCCTTATAATCTCTGAAATAGACAGAAACACGATAATTTCTAACGAAGCATCTGGCACTCCATAAATCCTCGGTAAGAGGAGGGAATTTTGGCACTAAATGGATATTATTTTTTTTTTTCATGTTTCGTAAAGATTTTAAAAAGTGACCCAAAAATGAATATTTTGTTTCCAATGAAATCATTGAAATGTTCTAGGGAAACCTCAGATTCGAATCAAATACTTCTACATCAAACTTTTGACTCCAACTCTCACCGGCGTAAAAAATTTCTACTGCGGGCTATATTTGCCCAGTCCACTTCTGGCTATTATTTGCATTTCATTTTACACTATTAATTGTATTTTATTTGCGATATCAAACAAACGTTTCTTTAGTTACATTCTAACTAACAAAGGAAAAATGAAGAGTTTAAATGAATGAGTCTTTCCATTCGAACATTCTAGAAGGAAAAGACGCTTCTTCCCATACTACGCATAATGTGCATTCAAATTACCGCTCATTATTTCTGTTAGCGCTTTGTTCTTTAGAATGTAACTAAAGAAACGTTTGTTTGTTATGGCTAATATATTGGGTTTGATCTTTGATTTTTGAACTTTTTCCTTTAAATCCTGGAAAAATCCAAATTTTAAAAGGAAAAGTTCAAAAATCAAAGATCAAAGTTCAAATCTGATCCCGGATTCGGACTCAGCGGGGTCGATTTACTGTCCAAGGGTTCCATCATATTGACTCAAGAGTCATTGTAAAGCCTCAAAATACCTCATATACTGTATGCCAAAGGCGCGAAAAGAGGCATATTCAAATCGAATTTCGTCTTCGTTGTTTACTCCTATTCGCAAGTCGTTTGCAATGACCCAATATTTATCATTTCGTCAAGATTTTGACGATCGAAGACTTACTACTGCATGAGTTGTAGGGATGAGTTTTTGAGTGTGTGTCTTAGTGGAAATTCAGACTTTTCGGTCTGAGTGCGTCACTCGTTTTTTACTAATAAACACTTTCAATATTTCGCCTTACCTTCGGCATGTTTTCTCCAGCACAAATTTCGATGTTCCCCAACGAAGTTTTCCATCGTAATATTCTGGAGTGATTGGAGGAGGTCCAGGGTAAACTAAAAGAACACTCGGATTAAACTAATCGAAAATCTTGTCATACATTTCTTTGCTCCGTATCCGCTGATGAGCGCCACGTCTTTTTCCGTTTCTTTGAATGACTTCTTGAGGCAAAGAGGACGCACATTTTTCGTGAAGTTTAGAGACTTTGACAGCTGCAATTATACTATACTGTAGGATGTGTTCCGAAAGAAATATTTTCGACTTATGAACCAAATCTCAAGAGTATGTCGCACTAATATAGCGCACAAGCTGGCAAAAAGTCAGAATTTATATGGAAGACTGCTGGATAGACTAAGCCGAATTGTCTTTTGTTCACTAACCACTGTGGGCATTTAAACCGGGCTTAAGCACAGGCGCATAGGATCTCGCGCTCTGCGCGCTAACTATTGCGTTGTCTTTTCGGTGTGCCGCACACTAGCCCTTATTTGACCTCCTCTCAGCATATAATAAACTCTTTTTTAGGCCCTATTTGGGTTTTAACCAAAAAATACCTATATACCAGCTGCAATTATACTGTTGCAGTCGAATCTTCGAATAACGCCGGTCTCGGGACCGGATAAAATCAGCGTTATTCGGGGGGCGTGTTATTGGGAGGTTTTCAATCAAAATTTAGATTGACGTTAAATCGGCGTTAATCAGGGGTTTTGAATATTTAGACAGTAAATTTGAATTTATTGGCGCGGATTTGAACTTTTTCACAAAGTGTTGCTATTTTTTTACCGAATTTTGTAAAAATTTTCGCAAAAAGCGCCAAAAATATTTCGGAAAATCTGAAAATTTTTAAATTTTGTTAAAAATTTTCTAAAAGTGATAAAAATTTCGAAAATTTCTTCAAAATATTTGAAACGGCGTTATTTGGGGGCGGCGTTATTGGGAGGGCGCTACTCGGGGTCAAACCCATACGAATCCTTTGACGTAAATCCGGGACCGGAGAACATCGGCGTTAGTCAGGGGGCGTTATTCGGGGGTTCGAATGCAAAATGACGGGTATCATTTTCACAGAAAAGAAAGATTTTCACAGAAAAGAGTGTGCCAGACAAACAGAGACATGTTTACGTAAACAAGTGCGCGTATGTCTCTCTGGTACACTCTCTTATTTTCGTAAATTTGTGACGCACATTTGTGTAAACATTGCATTGGGCGCACAAAATGATACCCGAAACATTTTAGAGAATGTAAGTCACGTAACACTTCAGTAACTAACTCAAGTTCAGGGTGGGTCTGATCCCGGATTTGAGATCAGCGGGGTCTTTATGTTATTTATTCTGTACTTTATAGGGGTTCCACCATCCTCTCTCTAAAAGCCGTAAAACATGAGTCTGACTCAGGAGGCTCGTGTGGATTAGAAGGACTAGTATTCAATACAAAGTTTCACCTTGATTATAGTAATGTCATGAATTGCCACACGATGGCAGCGCCTGTAGCCTGGATGACGAATAACTTTGGCCGACGGAATGCTGATGGCACTACTGTCCTTTTCGTCCGCAACTCCTACGCTTACCGTCACTGAGTGCCCTGAAGCAGCGCAATGGCCGGCTGTCAGAATGTAGTTGCGAGAAATGATCGAGGCAGTACATCCACGTATAGGTATGAAAGCGATCCATGGAAGTTGGCCCTTTGTCGCGACAGTGCCGTTTATGACCTTAAATTAGTGTTCACATATCTGATAGGGTTTTAGGTTTATTGTATTTTCATTTCATTACTAAAATATTGGAAAATTTTGCATTTTCCATAAATTTTTTAGGAGTGTTTAGAATTTTTTACCGGAGAATGGCTGAAAACATGTTTTCAGGGATTCCACTTTATCGCAACATAAACCAATCTATGACTCACCCGGTGATGTGAGGAAGACGGCGGATCTTCCGAAATGCCGCACTCAAACTCTGGCTCAGCGCTAGCGGCCAAATGGAAAATATCAAAGGCGACAAAAATAACGGTAGTCAAGAAACAAATTTTCATTTTCGTATTAAATGGATAGTAAAAAGTTGCATTTTCGTCATGCTTTTATATAAAATTTTAACAAAAGACTTCGAATTCCGATGGCTTTGAAATTTTTAATGTTTGATCAAAATGCGTAAAAGTCAAACAAAAGAATGTTTCGTTTCTTGACAAGGAAAGGTATAGAATGGAAGAAATGTTTCATGTTTCCGAGCTCCCACACAGATGAGAACAACATCCTGGAATTTCGAATTATGAAACAATCCGGTCTCTTACTATTTTATTTAAAATTTTATATGAAACACCGTAAATCCTCTCAAATAATTTTCTCAAATAGTAGCAACGTATTTTGTTGATAATGCGATATTCTTTTTCGAATAAATCCATAGACGATACTATTTATATATAAAAAATTTATACAGTCTGATGTCAATTGTCTAGAGATGAGACTAGACAGTATCTGAGTATAGTACTAGACTCTGTGTCTCGCGAGGTGGTCGTTATGATAGACAATCTACTTTTTTGATAGACATTCTACTTTTCTGATAGATATTCTATTTTTTGTGATAGACAAATCGTCGTTAATCCGAGAGTGCGCATTTTCGCAGCATGGGAGTGTTATTTTCGGTAGTTTCAGACTCAGGGAAGACGATTGACACCGGTTTCGGGCTGATATCGAGGGGGGCAGATATCCAAGTCTGGCCTCAATTTCTAACGAATGTCCTGACGATAATTAGTCAGCGACCAAGAAGCTGCTAAGTTGCAAGGTGATTTTTCTATAAATTCAAGGAAAATGTCATTGCTAAAAAATTGAAATGTCCAACCCGGATATAGCCCTTATAAGCCCTCTGGGCTTTCCCTAGGGGGCTTATAATGGGATTTTACTGTATTTTAAACTTAAAATTTGAGGCAATTCATACATACTTCATGTCTCTACAAGAAGAGAGAGAGAGAGAGCGTCGATAGACATCACATCGATGCGACATCACACACTCAATGACCTGATAACAGAATAGTCACCGGACGCACATGTGACCTGTGCGTTTTCTCACTCTATACATTCGTACGACTGTTATATTCGTACGTCAGACATGCAATGAAGTATCGACCCATCTCACTTGAGTAGACTGCGCGCTGTGCTAAAGTTTAGTCTGTAAATAAAATGTGGCAGTAGGATCGATTGAAAATCTCTTTTCAATATTCTGTTCATTTTGCGAAGTAAATATTATTTACTGCAGCAATGATTAACAAGTCTATACAAATTTTGCTAATTTGGATTGTGGCGATAACAGGTAAGGTTTTGTACATAATATTTTGTACATAATATACCGTAAATCCTCTAATTACTCACCGGGTGACTATTAGTTCCTTAGAGAAGTAAATATATCATTATCGATTTTGTTGTCTAACGCTTTGTTGTGAAATAGAGAAAAAAGATTCCGGCTCGTCTAACTTTTCGTTCACTTAAGCTTTACGTTTGATCTGAAAATGATCCTTAGACTTAGATATAGGTTTAGGCTTAGACTTATAGTTAGGCTTAAGTGTAACCAGAATATTAACCTTAATAGTGTAACCTGAATAGTCGATTTCGGTAGGGCGAGGTCCAAGGATCATTTTAAGACCAAACTTAAAGCTTAAGCTTACGAGGTACGAAAAGTTAGATGGGCCGGAACCCTATCGAGGATCAACTATACTATCCAAGTACTAACAGTTCCTCCAAAGCCAAAAACATCGAATTCCCTCCAAAATGGGCTAGGCCTGTAAAACCCGATTCAAATTGATTCAATTCAACTCATATTTTATGACTTGTTTACAATTTTGGGTTAGCTAGCGTACAAACAGGGACTTTACTTTTGAGATTTGGCCCATACTGACAAAAAATGTCCACATAAAAAGGGCAACACTTTACACATTTTCATAAATTTAGGCGTGAATAGCATTCTTTTTCCGTTGCGTGTGAAAATCATCCTGGACAATGAAGCTGACGCAGTTTTGTTTGAGACAATCCAAGTCATTGAGGGACAGTTTTATAGCTGTGAAGGAGTCATAGAAAATATGGCGATGAAAATCAAAGAATCGGAGTATTTGAACAATGAACAGAAATACGAACTCTCGCATGTCGAATTCTGCGAAAAATTGTTAGTGGAGACATGTCGAACAGTTAAAAACGAAGAGAAATTCCAAGTGCTAAAAGTAGAGAATGCCATGTCTTATCTGCACATAATAAAAATACACGTCAAGACCAAATCCGGGAACCAAACGCCCAAAGCCGACGAAAAAGCGAAAAAAGTAGAGCAAAAAGAAAAGAGAATGCCCCATTTTCTAGCTGTAATATTTGGCAAGAATGGGTGAATTTTTATTCAGGAAACAATATCATATACCGTATTCTTTGTGATTTAGTTCCATTTTCTCCCTTATATGCAATAAACCGGATACCGTATTCTCTCATGATTTCGCTCCTGTCGGAAACTATTCACACCCCACTCCCAATTTTTCCATATAGTCAAAAATTGATGTAACGGTCATCTGGTGGACCATTTATTGCCGGTCCAGCTCGGATATCGACGGTGCCGGCAATATCTTTTAGCACTTGGTCACTAAATTTTCACGTATATTTGGTATCTAGCACGGGGAACCGGTCAAAATGCCCCCACTGGCGGTTTTTGCCACAACTTTTTACTGGAACATTCTAGAAGGATGAGTAATGGCTCAAATCAGAGCTAAGACTCTGGGCTACAAATCGGTACATTACTTGCCGCATCTCGATTCAAGATTCTCGAGATTTAATTATTTTTGTCTCAAATTCTTCAATTTTCAAAAAAAGTTGAAATTTTGAGACAAAAATACTTGAATCTCGAGAATCTTGAATCGAGATGCGGCAAGTAATATACCGATTTGTAGCCCAGAGTCTTAGCTCTGATTTGAGCCATTACCCATCCTTCTAGAATGTTCCAGTAAAAAGTTATCACAAAAATGGCCGCGGGGGGTTTTGAACGGGGGGGGGCATTTTGACCGGGACTCCCTAGCACGTACATTTGGGACCTAGCAAGGGACACTTTTCGTATGATGACAGACAGTGAGACGGTTACTTTCCAGCTCGGTCGCCAGCAAAATTGGACGCGTGGCAGCGTCTGCTAACCAGGGCTGGGAGATCGGATCGGATCGGTTTTTTTGGCCTTTTTGGACCGATCCAAGCACCCCTAAGAATGCACTCGCCACGAATTCAAATTTTAAATTCCCGCCGGCCGTGCCCGATAGGTCGCGGCCGGGAAAAATTTTAGAAAATTTTAATGAACCACCATTCCAAAATTACAAAATTTTCGCCTGCGGCGCTATTTGGTTACCATTTATCCTGCAAGAATTTTGAATATTTTTATATGAAAATCGCGAAAAATCGAATAATTTTTGTACCAAACCGGGAAAAATTGAAAAATTTTCGCCTGCGGCGCTGTTTTTTCGTTCTTTCTCCATTGGTTTTCGACAGTGATTGTCGTTTTTAGAAACTAACAGTACCGATTTTGAGCTTAAAACGCCAAAAATTGAAAGTTTTTATATGAAATTCGCCAAAAATTGAAAAATTTTCGCCTGCGGCGCTATTTATTCTTTATTAATTCTGTTATTTTAAAATTAGGTAAAAGTAGTACAATTGTACAAATTCATGAAAAAAACATAAATTTTGGCATATTTTATCAAAAAATTGCAAATTTGACCCACTTTTGGGCATAAACAACAAATTTAGATGATTTGGGAAAAATTTTGAAAAACAGCCAAATTTGGTGAAAAATTTTGGATCGGATCGGATCGGAAATATCGGGTTTTTTGGGGATCGGATCGGATCGGATCGGGTTGGCGGTCACCAGGTATCGGATCGGACCCGCGATCAAAGTTCCCAGCCCTGCTGCTAACGTCACATCAGCGTGCGCATATTGACCCGTCTATGTAGTACACAAGCATAGGCTTGCGCGCTGCTGAGAGAGTAACCGTTACACTGTCTGCCATCATGCGAAGCGTATACCCCTTTTACCAGGAGAGAACCGAAAATCGCGGACTGAGACTTTTAAATTTTGAATTTTGCCGCTCGTTGGCGATTCGTTTCTCTTATATTTTTTAGCAAACGGAAGTTAGATAAAGCGAGATTATTGGCTTTATTTTGATTATGTAACATATTTAGATGTCTAGATAGCATCGAGAATGCTTTATTTCACTTCCGTTTGCTTAAACATATAAGAGGAACGAATCGCCAACGAGCGGCAAAATTCAAAATTTAAAAATCTCAGTCCGCGATTTTCGGTTCTCTCCTGGTAAATGGAGATTACCCACCTTTTAACAAGTCACCTTTCGAAATAGTGAAGGGTATGGACCAGGGGTGCATCCGGGATTTCGAAAAGCCGGACCGGATACCGGATAGTGCAAAAACACCGGATATTGATCGGATACCGGATATCCGGATAACCGGATATTTCAATTTTTGGCGCCAAATTTGAAAATTTTTTCCAATTTTGGTGCTTGGTCCAAATTTTTGAAATCGTAAGCTTATTTGGCAAAAAACACCGGATAACCGGATACCGGATGCAGCCCTGGTGTGGACCAATTTATTAACCGAAAATTAATCAATACATTACAGTGCGCTGGGGTCTCGCGTTTTTGCTCATACAGTCGTCTATACGTCACCATTGAGATTAATTAACTCTAATAAGGCCTCATTCAAAATTTTTTTACCAATATCTAGACGAGTCCTCTGTCAAGAAATGTCCCTATTAAAATTTATGTGAAACACACTTTAAAACGAATAATAGAGATTTTGCGTTAATGACCTTCATTTGTTGGAATGGTTTTTTATGTCAGTGTGTGGTGAACGAGGATGAACTTCCAGATACGCTAAGGAAAGAAATTTGGGCCCTATATGAGTATACGCGTCTTTTTTGCCAAAAAGAACCATAGGGGGGACCCTATTGATTTTTTTGAGTATTTATTCAACATTCATTGTTAACAGTAATGATTCAAATAAAGAACATTCTAGAAGAACGAGTAAGTAATTAATGCGTCGGATATATTTTCTTAACAGTTTCCACAAATTTATCCATGTAATTCCATATTGTGCCATGGCACAAGAATGTACCATGGCAATAAAATGTGCCATGGTAAAATGACGTACAAAGAAGAAAGAACGATGTCGAAAAATATCGTTCAAATCTGATAAGACTAGAAGCAGAACAAAATCTCTCTGAGTTTGTGAAATAAAATATACGCCAGCTAAACATTTTCAAAAAAATCAATAGGGTCCCCCCTATAGTTCTTTTTGGCAAAAAAGACGCGTATACTCATATAGCCGAAAGTTGGGTCTGTTCCTAAGACTTTTGGGTTTATCCGATACATTTTAACATCGAAGAATACTTGACGTAACGTAATATTATCGATTCGATTTGATTCGAGCCAAAAGTGAGAAATAAATATCAGAGATATCGCTTCCTTTCCAAGCGGCCCAGTGGCGTAATTGAAAGCGCGTCGGTCTACGAAACCGGAGGTTGCAGGTTTGAGCCCTGCCTGGGTCATTTAATTTTTTCGAAATTTTAAGTTTATGACCACCAGGCGCATTCCACCGAATTGGATGAGAATTATTAGGATCGCAAAGTTCCATACGCGATTGCTCTAAAGTGGGATATCCTGAGAAAAAAAGGAATTCGCAAATTTATGTAAGTTATATGCTTTAGAAACTAGAGAATCTGCACTTTTCAAAAATATACAACTCGGTTAGTTAGCAGGCAGGCAAAATGTGGATGATTTTCTTAAGTTACTTTGCCGAAAAAGTATTGATGTAAATTTCCGTGAGATATACCCACTTCTCCACCAAGGGATACATTCGGGGGTATTGGCCCGGGCTTATATAGTAAGGGTATATCGATGATACTTTTATTTAGCTTAGGTCAGGCATATTTCTAAGTAAGTATGTAAAAAACTTTTAGACCCATTTTGGCCAAGAATCGCAACCTTTCGTCGGTAGGAAAAATTTAAATAGGCATAAGTAAAGGTCATATAAAACCTGAAGTGTCGGTATGATATTCCTTTGTACCTCTACTGTCAGAATAAATTTCACCCTAAAGGGTTTATTCCACACAACTTTCCCTCTCTAATCGTCATTCCTGCTATTGTTGTTCCTGACACTATTTTGCACAAACCGTTAGTTTTTATTTAATTACCAATATACAAATGACACAAAAATATCTAAACAATTGTCAAAACTTGAACAAAACAAACGATCAAAAGTAATGTTATCGAAGCTTTAAAAGTCCAAGTATCCGAAGTCTGAGAATCGAATCGCTCGAACAGAGGCAATGTTTTGAGAGGTGCCTGAATAATTTTGATAAAGCAAAGAAAAAATGAACTAAAAATTTTACGTCAATTTGAATGGTCTTTGGTCCTTCAAATTCAGTGCCCGTATTGACGTCGCGCCATTTGCCTTCTGGAAGGAAAACGGTCCTATTGGTGGCAGATTTCTCCATGACAGGTGCCACGAGTAGACGATCGCCCACCAAAAATTGGTCGGAGCAGTTCAGCGCTTCTGGCAGATCACTCACCCACCACATCGGTCTGAACGGAAAATTACTGTTAAGTTAAAGTTTCGGTGAATGGGTGCTAGTGCACTTTAAGGTGTGCAAGAGCAGACATTTTGAAACAACGTTCTGCTATCCCGCAAACCACGTATATTGCACTTTAAGGTGCGCAAGCACAATGATTTCAAAAAAATGTTTTACTATTCCAGATCAATGTTTGGGTTCAGTTTTAGGCTCAAGATAAAATAGAAAGATAATAAAATAAAAAGACCAGGAAAGACATTAATTTTTTTGATAGGTCCTTCAACGAAAATTCGCACTCGCTTACTCTAAATTTCTTTCCAGGTATTTTGTTGGAAAGAATACAGTTTTTAAATTTCTGCTCTCGGATAACTTAAAGTGCACTATTACAGAAAATGAATCGAGAATCAAGCAAAACGGAACCAACCGAATCACAGGAATCTTTCTTTCCACAGACTTTTGACACTGTTCAATTATGTAGTGCGAATACTTTCCGCGCAATTCGAGAACGTCTTTCGCTATTTGGATTGTTTCGCTGTCGTACTCCCATGGCGCGAAGGAAAATTGAAGTGTCAATAGGAATGCGCTCGCCTTAATTTATTTTTCACAGTCTAATTTTCATCGGAATTTAGCCAAAAGAATACTTACAATCACGCTGGATTGAAAAAGACCACGTTTGAATTGGCGGCTTTTTGGCGCGCTTGCGCCAAACCACTTCTGGAACATTCTAGAATGGTGAGGAATGGCTTAATCAAATGCCCAGAGACTCAAGATTAATATGAGCCATTAGTCATTTTTCTAGAATGTTCCAGAAGTGGTTTGGCGCAAGCGCGTCAAAAAGCCGCCAATTTAAACGTGGTCCTTTTCATTCCAGCGTGATTGTATATCGAAATTTGACTGAGGAAGAAAACATTAAAGTACAATTCTCACCTGCGTCCACCTTATAAACAATTCCTTGTTGGGCCTGTTCTTAATTACAGGTGAATCATCACCAGCGTCGTATCCGTTTCCGCCGATCATATCCGGCAATCCCCAAAAGTAGCCATGCAACGAAGAGATAAGGATGCTCGGGATCAACGTTTGTAAACCCATTTGTTTCCTAAGGATATGAAGTATTCTTAATGCTCTGACAGATATTGGAAGGCTTAAAAGTTTTTGCCATAACTTTTTACTAGACCATTCTAGAAGGATGAGTTATGGCTTAAATTAGAGCTAAGACTCTGGGCTACCGATCAGTATATTACACGCCGGATTGATTCAAGGTTCTCGAGATTCAAGTCATTTTGTCTAAAATTTTCACTTTTTTGAAAATTCGAGAATTTGAAACAAAATTACTTGAATCTCGACAACTTTAAATCGAAATGCGGCGTGCGATATACCGATCGATAGCCCAGAGCCTTAGCTCTAATTTAAGCCATTAATCATTCTTCTAGAATGTTCCAGTAGAAAGTTATGGCGAAAATGGCTGCGGGGGTTTGACCGAGACTCATTCTCAAACGACCTTATATATCATGGGTGCTATGACCAAAGTGATGAACAAAGATAAACTCAGTGATGTTAGTATCTATGGAAAAACTATAGTATAGTTTACTAGTTTGGATATTACTATTTTAGTAGTTTTACCAATTCGAAAGTCTGTCCAATGTGCGCAGAAATATTGACAGTTCTTGAGTTCCGCTGCCCACTCTATTCTCCACGGCTCTTCCGAAACGCGCAGCAAATTTTGCATAGGCGCGAGTGTAATCGTTAGGCGCTGATCCTTGCGACAGACGAAAGTCTTTCGGTAAAAATACAACTTCTCCGGCATCGAATTTGAAGGTGTAGATTCCATTCTATAACGTACAATTCTGTTTTAGATGTCACGTCTGGCACTCTGCCTTCTGCTTCCTTTGTCTTTTCTTCTGCCGAAGAACTTATGCCGCTATCCTTCTGCCTTGATCAGACGGTTAGAGATGTTCTAGCTGGTCAGAATTCAAATACAAAAAGTGACGTTAGCCTAAGCCTAAGCTGAAAACTATAGAACTCTTTGTATGCTAAATCAAAACTTAGTGTCTGACCATCTAGAACATCTCCGATTGTCTGCTCACACAATGATGGCGGCACGGGTAAAAGCCAACGGGGGGTTCCAACTGGGGGGGTTACGATATCTCGAGATTCAGCCGTTGGTGTGAGCCTTAGGCATGCTTCCTACCTTAGTTAGACCCTAAGGGTCAAAATGAGTCAAAAATCTGATCCTAAGGGTCGTTTCCCTGCAAAATCCCTTGGCATTGGCGTTGTGCCCAAATAGCCTTAGGCTTAGCCTTAGGCTGCTGTTTAGGCTTAGGCTTACTTTAGGCTTAGGGGACTTAGGTTAGGCTTGGGGCTTAGGCTGAATCTCGAGATATCACATACCCCCCTAGTTGGTACCCCCAGTTGGTATATACCCTGGCGGCACCTGCTCTCTAGCAGAGTAAAAGACAAGGAAACAGTGATCAGAATGCCAGACATAAAAAACTGATATAAAGGTTTATAGCTGGTCGCCCGAAACTGAATACCTTGCTCCTGAACTTTTCCAACTCGCTAGCAAACCAATCCGACCCTTCTGGGTTCGTAAAGTCGATCACATATCCGAATCCTGCAAATAGCAAATTTTCATGGATAATCCGAAGCCAATCCTAAAACCGCTGACCATCCCACCACTTCGTCACTGCCGCTACTCCGCTGCTATTTTGCACATAGTACTTGTGCAAGTCCTTATTTGCCGCATTTTCCGAGTCCAAATTTATGAACGGATGCGTCCAAATGGTCAGCCGGGTTTCGTTCTGGAATTTTTATGTGTGCGAAAATGGCTTGAAGTATGAGAGGTATGACAATAAATGTTTCAAAAATTGTAAAAATTTTCAAAAACTCAAGAAGTGTATCAAAAACCGAACAAACGGGCATTTGTTTCAAAAATTTTCGAATGCGACGCACTTTTTCCTTCCATTTGTCGTTTTGTATCACATTTTTAAAAATTTTTAAATATTCGCTCACTGAAGAAACAATTTTGAGATGTTTGCAAATCTTCAATCATTTTTCGAAATAGAGTACCTTTTTCCAAAAATTTTAAAAATTTTTGAAAATTCACTTTTCAGAGCCAAATTTATGAATATTTTCATGTAATTTCTTTTCTAGAAAGAATTTTGGCCCTGTCCTATAATAAGGTGTTCCCCAATTTCACAGGCAAAAAAAAACCGTAGGGGGTACCCTATGGTTTGAAAAATCGTTTTCTGACAAATTTGTCAAAAAATATCAATAGGGTACCCCCTATGGTTTTTTTGCCTGTGAAATCGGGGGCGCCTTATAATAGGATTGGGCCAGAATTTTTGAGATGACTTCAAATTTGTGGAAAGAAAACTTACATCGTTCAGAGTTTTGATCATATCCGCAAAATTGGGAAACTTGGTGTCGTTTATCTAAAAGTACATCTTTCTTCTATGGAAATTGTCCACAAATCAGTTTCATGCCTTCAAATCTCCGTAGTGACTGGCCCATGCATCATCCAACTCTAACTGAGACATGGGAAAGCCATACTTTTTGATCTTGGCATGGAAATCCAGAGTTTTCTGTTGAGTGACGTCACTCCCATATTGTGCCCAGGTCGACCAAATCGGCTTTTCGATCATTGACTTGTCAGGAATGTCTAAGTTTGGTTTCTATTCATGCTTAGAAAAACCGTTATGATATTACCGATAGGTGCTTTCAGATATTTCTTGAAGGTCCTGGAATAGAATTCCACGAAAGATTTGCTCCGTTTTCCGGGATCTTGCTTATCGACCGCAATTTCGTACTCCAAAAATGCGGATTGCTGGTTCACTGGCTAAACATACAAGGGAAGGTCTTGAGTGAAGAAATTAAAGTTTTGGTTTTGGTCTACTATGCCCAAGAGCAGGAATTTGGTAATATTTTTTGGATTTTCGGAAACTTCCTGATTTTTCCAATTTGTGTAGGCTTTTTATCCCAATTTCGATCGTTTATGAAAAAGATTGTAGAAGTTTACAGAAATAGTTATGCCTAATATGGATGACATCAAGTAAAGAAATCTAAGTGAAACTGAGTGCTAAAATTACCTGAAAATAGGAATACGGCGGTCGACTTTCTTGCGCTTGCACTGTAAGATTTCCGTGGATCATTTGGGTCCAAAGAGGGACATAATCGGGAACTGTGATCGCAATTCGCTAAATAGTTCATACTAATAAAGTATCATATAAGAAAGCTTTTTACTGCCTAAGTTTAAAAAGGTCATGTTTCAAAGCTGTTGTTGCCATAGTTATTCTATGCAAAATCTTGCACTACCATCAAGGGAGATTAATAGGTAACAACAAAAACTGACCTCTGAACTTATCCAGTAGCGTTCCTGACCGCTAATCTCATCCTAAATAACAGAATAGTAGATAATAGTACATACTTGGCAGTGTGTAGCAAAATTTTCCTGCACTAATCTCACGCTTACTGATATTTCTTGCAATATGAGAAAAATTCTCTTCCAGAAAAAATGCCGGCTGAAGTCGGTCAAATATTGCAAAGTTTAGCGAGATGCGAAACCTATACTGGTATAGATCCTCGGGCAAATGCCCTTCTATAATGGCGCCAGTGTCCGCGCGTCGTAAATTTTTTTTCCCACCCACCACCAAAATAACTTGGGGAAGTTGCTTATTAGGGTCGACTTATATGACGAAAAAAATTTACCACCTGAGTTACCTCCCTTCTATTCAAAGTTACCGTTATGACCTGGGCGCAGCTGGGGGGAGGCTGAGACGCGAGTCGCGCAGGCGAAAATGGGCGCAGCTGGGGATGGCTGCGGGGCGAGTGGCGCAAATGTAAGGGGGCATACTGATATAGGGTTTCTCGGCGCCGCCGACAGGCGGCGCGGAGAACTCTACTAGGAAGAGAGCTCCACTAGTGGAAAGAAATTGGCCTAGAAAAATTATGAGAGAAATTTTCTGGAAAAAAGACTTTTCGTGGGAAAAAGAAGACTTGTTGTAAATTTTGTGGAAGAAATGATATTTTTTATGGGCTTGGCTAAACCTATTATATTGTTCCTTAAATGAAGCCAGTAAGCATTTTTTATTTTCGTGTAAAATGGAAAAAATTGTAGGTAAAAATGTTGGCCTTTGTAAAATACAAACATGGAATAAATCCGCCGTAACATGCGGACTGAGTCCGTATCCGTTATTCTTAGGATCCAGAGGCCACATCTGATTGGGTTGAGTAGCGCCGCCATACCTCAATATAACTCCTATTACAACCTCAATACTTTGTATGACAAAAAGTAATTTACCATTTCGGTTGTACGACATTGTTTTCGTTCACCAGCGTGAAAGTATCCTGGAAAAAATATTTTTAGTAACATTTTTGGAATTCTGAAAAGTCGCATTTTATGCATAAATACCGATTTTTCTATTGAGGAAGTCCCGAATAAATTATCCGATGAGACATTTTTATCAATCTTCTTTGAAATTTTGCACAATTTTTTCTAGAATATTCTAGACCTGGGGAATTCAAATTTGACCAATTAAACCAAACCCTCAGGTGGTAGAGATGTGCCTGTGGCGGAGGTTTCTGCCATCGAAATCTGTAGACATCCAATGACTCATCTTCGATAAAATCCACGCGAAGTCTTGCTCCATTTGTATACGGAACTTCAATGTATGAATCATACTGAAGAATATTGCCCGCAAGTGATGTCTCATTGAAGGAATCGCCCAGGAAAATGTTCAGTGCAAAACTGACAGTCGTCCATAACTGCGCCGAACGACCACCGTCTAATATTTCCAGCTTATTTAGCTTCATACCTGTTCGAAATAGATCACCTGAATATACGTAATTTTATTGGAATTTCAACAAATATGCGAAAGTACACTGAACCCAAACTAGATTTGTTGGATTCTTTAGAGCAAGGGACACCGTATCATTACAGGCAAAAAAAGTTATATATGGAAAGTGGTATCTGTAGGCACCCAGGCCCATACCCAGAAAAAATTTCGGGAGGGGTGGAGATTTCAAGGGGGTACTTGTTTAGTCCCCCCATCCGATGTGGGGGACTAAACAATTTCTAAGGCATTTTTGTTTAGTTCCCCCCATACTACATTTTTCGCCAAAAAATCCATAGGGTCCCCTTATTGATTGAAAAATCATTTTTTGTAAATTTTGCAAAAAAATCAATAGGCTCCCCCTATGAATTTTTTCCGAAAAAATTTTCCGGAAAAAAAATTTTTGCTAAAAATCAATAGGGTGACCCTATGGATTTTTGCCGAAAAATGTAGGATGGGGGAAGTAAACAAAAATGCCTTATAAATTGTCCCCCCCCCCATCCGATGGGGGGGGGGGGGGGAACTAAACAAGTTGAGAAGTGAAAAAACGCATTCTTAAGGGTGCATTTTTCATAATTTTTTCGAAAATTTTAAAAATCATAGGAGGACCCTACTTTAGCTCCCGAATTTCGGGGGGAGGGGGTTAGAAAAATTGATTTTGTACTCCAAAATGTCTTATTTTGACCTTGGTGTTTTCCAAATCATGCGAAAAGTTTGCAGGATCAAAAATCACAAAACAAATATGTCTTTATAGACCCTAAAAAAGTAAATCCCTAATCTAGTATTCTAATAGGAATGTCGAATATTTGCTGGCGACAACCAAAAAAGAAAAATTATGCAACAACTGAAACAGTTGAACGAACAAAATAAATGTTCCAAAAATATCCGTTATTCCTTTCAAAGGTATTCCTTATCAGAAAATATGTAGTGTGCGGTTGAGATCGAGAACAGTAAAATTATCTAATTGCTCCCGTCACATGGAGAGACTAACTTATTGACGCGTGCGTTGATTACATTCCTTGGAACAAATAACATTTTCGTGGACGAGATCGTTATCGCTGATGGAGAAAATTTGATTTTTGCGAAACAGTTTCATAACATTTTGTCCGCTGTTTAAAGTACATACACTTTTGATAAGAGTAGAGACGAAATTTTGGGGAAAAATACATGAAAAGGCGTCTCAATATGAGAGGCAGAGTTGAAATCAGACTATTTCCAAAATTTGTCGGCAGATGAAATCTGATAGAACATTGTGCCAACATGATAAACGCGCAAAGTTTGAAATTTATTACAGTCGAACCTCGATATACCGCATTTTGTGCGGTTAAACTCGATATACCGCACAGGTTTTTGAGAAACCAAAGTGAAATTTTCTATGTAAAATTTTTCGTTTATCCGCACAAAGAAAAATGGTTCAGTTTTTGGCGCAAATTTGAATTTTTATACAAAATTTTCCTGTTTTTCATCAAATTTTTCGAAAATTTTTCAAAAATTTTGCCAAATTTACCAAAATTTTTGCAAAAATCGGCCAAAATTCAGTAAAAAATTCAAAATTTTTTGGGCGGGAATTCAAATTTTATTTTGAAAAAATAACAAAAAATAGAGGATATTTCGTTTATCCGCACAACTTTGCAAGGGAAGGATTTTTTGCATACAAAATTCTCTCGATATACCGCACACCCGATTAACCGCACTTTCGATATACCGCACAAAATCGCCAGTCCCGATGTGTGCGGTATATCGAGAGTTGACTGTATATGGAATCCCTCATAGGTCCGCGAGCTGGGTGCGCAAAGTTGCTT
Source organism: Ditylenchus destructor (assembly GCA_022814885.1). NCBI lineage: Eukaryota > Metazoa > Nematoda > Chromadorea > Rhabditida > Anguinidae > Ditylenchus > Ditylenchus destructor. The sequence continues at coordinate 10,939 of JAKKPZ010000106.1, read as the reverse complement.
AAAAGGTCATGCATGGTATATCAAATATTGCTTGCTCTTGGGACCGCACCCACTCGCGCACCAGCGCAAAATTCCATAAAATAAATTTCAAATTTCGCGCGTTATGATGAAAAGATACGCTTACGTTTACGGGCTTATCGTATCAACATGACAAGATTGCAGAATCTAATATAAGGCAAAGCTTAGTTCGAGCTCTGCGAATAAGAACTTTTCGGAGAAACTATTCGTTTGAAAAAGAGTTGCTTTAGTATAGCGTAAACCTAGAAAATGATTTGTCAATTCGTAAAATTTTTACTTCCTCTTCCCAGCTCTCAAAAATGCAAATTTTTTATTTGATTCTTAACTAGATTGTTATCTTACCTCTTGTAGTATTAATGAAATTATTGTTATCGTTTCAATTAGGTAATTTTATTAAACTATAGGAAACATTCTCGTCAAATTGCAAGAAACTATTCAAAAAATGTTGAAAATTTTACCCATTTTGCTGTTAAATTTGAAAAATTTTACAGATTTTGACGAAAACTCGAAAAATTTTCGAGGGGTTGAAAAATATAAGTCCAGGGGATTATTCAAAAGAAAAACGGTAGTATGCCCTATCCTAAGAGGTACTCTGAGGCAAAATTCCTCAAAGGCCCGGAAGGAAATCTACTGCCCTGGTTCATGATCAGATCCGACCAGCTTCTCATGTCAAAATTTTTCCATCTATACAAAGTTCCGGACGACAAAATTGTTCAGGAGGAATTTTATTTAGACATAAACTGTTTTACTCGAATGTCACCAATGTTGTTTGGCTTGAATCCATGCCATCTATTCTTCTTATTTCCAGATAAAATGTTCCCTGTCTCTGTCACTGTGGATATTCTCGGCTTTCTCGATCGCAAAGAGCTGGAAGCAGTCAACCAAACAAACAGTCTGCACCACAAAATCGTGACTCGCTACTTCTCCAAGACCCCGCTACAACGCTATGACGTCATATCAGTGTGGCGAGATATCGACTCAGAATCTAGCTCCGGCAGTACCGTTAAATTGCAAAAGAGTCTTCGATACCGGAACGGTGTTGCGTCCCTTCCCGAACCGGAACGTTATCCTGTGGATTCATATTTACATGGCTGTGAAAGCTTCTTCCGACTGCCGTTCATTCGCTTTGAAGGTTGGTGTTAATTTTTGCGGTTTTGAATGCTTTATTTCTTAAAGTTTGAAAATTTTTTCCTTTCTTCAAATTTATGTGGAAATTGCTTAAAGTTTTCTGAAAGCTATCAATTATTTCAAAAATTTAGTCCAAATGTATGCTCAGAAAAACTGCGCTCCTAGAAAGGATAGGAATCATGGATATGGAATTCGAAAAAATTCAATGGTTTTCTCTATTTCGGTCTGCCGAAAATGGGCTCGTTTTCAAATTTTCTTTAACAAATTTTTCATTTACATATTCTTACACCTCGATTCCCCTTAGGAATGCTCATCTTTTTGGCATCTACTGATGAGATTCGACCAACGTAGTACTAACTTGGTTCTAATCGTCTAAATTCAACTAGAGATCATAGGTTAGAGCGAAAAAGATAACTAAAGAAAAAATAAACTTTTCATGAAAATTCGATATGAAGTTTCTGACCGAGATTCCAGGTTAGAGAAGTCAGAGAAATTAGAGATCAGGGTTCATATTGAGAGTTACTAGAGATCAGAAGTAAGAGAAAAAAGCATACTAGAGATCATAGGCTAGTGCGAAAAAGATAACTAAAGAAAAATATAAACTTCTCATTAAAATCTGATATGAAAGTCTATAAAAATTCCGCCCTCTCCCGGATTTAAGTTTCCCTCTCCGTGTTTCCGATTGTACGATTGTAATTCTCGAAGAAATTCAGAACAAATTATCAACAACTAAAATACTCACGTAATTCCTCAAATTTCAGAGATGTTCTTGACCTGCAATGATCCCAAAGACTATTTGAACTGGGCAAACGTATTCCGTCGCTTTCCACACGCTTTTCAGACGACAAAGTCGCTGATTCTTCACTTTCATCGCGATCCCCCTCAGAAATACCTTGCGCAACTCTTGAATTGGCTTCCTCTGCCTTCCATCGAAAGAGTTGTAATCGAGTTTGATGACAAGCGACCAATCTCGCCACTACTCTCTCGCCAGGTGACTTTTTTCAACTCGACCATTTTCGCCAATGCTCGCTCAGTGAGTATCGTTTGTCGCAAGAAAACGGGACTTCTCTTCCCTCCCTCCGACATCATCGAATGGCTCCACGCGCCGCATCCCTCCAAGGAACCGAAAACTTTGCATATTTCCAGAATGTATTCGCCTCTCGGATTGTCGCTGCTTTTGGGAGGAATGAAGAAGGTATGTGTTTATTTTTTATGGCTTACAGAGTTTATGGCTTTAAGTCTTTCAAAATTTGTTTAAAATTCACTCTCTAAAAGGAGACAGACACAATTGGCAATGAGCCAGAAATTCTAAATTTCCCTCCAAGAATTTTCACTTTTTGGAAATCCGAAATTTCCATTCCATAATTTCTGTGACTACTGTATTCCTCTAATTGAGCCCTGGGAGCTTAATTATTTCGATACCCCTCTTAGGGGGTCTATTATAGGATACCTCTTACTTTTACGCACTATTTCTCTTTCTCTAAGGGCTCTATTATGGGGGGGGCTCAATTAGAAGAATCATTCAAGTGGTGCGTATAGGACCAAAATTCTAACGTTGTTAGTGGTGTTTCTGGGACCACTCAAAAAGTTTTCCCGGGGAATAGGGGTGAAAAGACAAGGAAAAGGCCCTATGGAATGGTTCGCACGAAAAATATATTCCCCCATTAGAATTCTTGGTTTTAAGCTAAAATTTAAGCTAAAATCTCTACCGTGCAATTAACTATCCTTGCAATTTATTTGGATGATAAATTTGCAACATTTTGATTCTAAAGTACAAAGTTTGATCAAGATCCGATTTCAGATATTCAAAAGAGCGACCACTCCATGCAACTATTTGCTCGTTATCCAAGATTACATGGGACCAAACGTTCAGGAAAAACATCGCAATGCCAAAACCGGAGAACGTTGGACCATCAACGCTTTACTCAATCTTGACTGCATGACCATTCGACGCAAGAAACATGCGCAGATGTGAAAGAATTTTTACGTGTTCAAAGTGAATGTGTGTTATGACTGCTTAAAACTTATGCATTTGTTATGTTATGTTTTGAATCATATTTTCACTCTTATATATTATTTCGAATACTTTGTTGTTTTTATAACCAAATAAATTCCATGTTCCTCAGTATTGAATTTAATTTTAATCTACGTTAGACATCTACTGATGAGACGCGACTAACGTAGTTTCAGAATAGCTCTAACCGTCTAGCATTTAGCGTCGAAACGGTTAGATAATCAATAGCATTTTACATCTTTCCTTCGTAACCCAAAATCCTACTTTATATACACTGCGTTCCAAAATGATAGGGGCAGCGAAAAAAATCACGGTTCGAATCGAAAATTTCAGGCAATCACTGTGGGACAAAGCTAAAAATATTGCATTTGGCCAGTCTCGTTATTTGAGAATCAATTTTACCCGTATTCCCATCAATGTTCCAAATTTCTGAACCATTTCCTTAAAAATCATCATTTTGCACTGTTCCAAAATGATAGGGGCACCTGCCGTTTTTTACCTGTGCGCGCATGTTAATGCCTTATTTCACGTGTTTTTTGTTAAAAAATGTAAATTTGAAGTGTTTCAGACGAAATGGGTCGAGGAACACAGTTAACTGATCTCGAGAAAGGTGCAATCCTTGCGTTCAAAAGTCAAGGACAACAGTCGATTTTCGACATTTTTCAGGAAATCGGGAATTTTTCCCGTAAATTCTTGCGATGCAATTCCAATTCTTAGTCACACTGTTACTGACACGTTTATGCATTGTTTAAAACCAAAACTATACAACTTCCCCGAAATTTTCGATTCGAACCGTGATTTTTTTCGCTGCCCCTATCATTTTGGAACGCAGTGTAGTAACTTGTAAAATTTGTTATATTAGTCAAAACTCTATTAACAACATAGGGTGAATACAAATAATTGGATATGCAGGTATTTTCATTCCAACATTTTTATGCTCTATAGGGCGATCATTTAGTCTAGCAAAGTCTAATAGAAAAACAAAATAACAGAAAAGGCTTCGCTAATCACTCATAATTTCCTGTATTGTATGGCTTAAAATTTCGAAAAAAATTAATTGACCCAGGCAGGGCTCAAACCTGCAACCTCCGGTTTCGTAGACCGACGCGCTTTCAATTACGCCACTGGGCCGCTTGGAAAGGAAGCGATATCTCTGATATTTATTTCTCACTTTTGAGTATTGGATCAGATCTAAAATATATTCGTCTAGTATTCTTCGGAGTTAAAATTTATCGGATCAACCCAAAAGTCTCATTCTTTTGGGTTTCTTTCTATCAAAATTCCTTTCTTTTTATCAAGATATCTCACTTTAGAGCAATCGCGTATGGAACTTTGCCATCATTCTCATTCTCAGCCAACTCGGGGGAATGCGCCTGGTGGCCATAAACAACTTGATCGCTATGCAGCTTATATGTTGCGGGTCAATTTTCAATCGAATTCAGTTTAGAAGAATCCTTATCCAAATCCGTAACCAAAAACCATTCATAAATTTGGTTAGAAACACCATTTTAGGTCACAACTCAGTAATGTTCACTATAAGCCAAGCATCATTGATTGCTACCTCGTTGCTGACCGGATTTGTTTTGTGAAAACCGGCCACCAAATGGCTTGCGTAATCCTTGGATGTTGGAGTTTGATGTCATGGATTGTGAAACACCTGCTCCTTTGAGCTTATATAACGGAGTTCCCGAGTTGACTAACAAGAAGTGACATAGGGCTATTTTGTCTTGTTTTTCTTGGTAAAAGGTAACCGATAAAGTACAGGTAAATTGCACGTAAAATCATCTGCGCTAATACTGCTCCATTTTACCGTTTATGTATGTTTTCCGGAAGGCAAATAAGATAGCCCTGACGCAACCTGATTTTTTAGATGGACACTAGTAAGAATTACCTACCTTTTCAGAGTACTTTAGTGCTACACAATACCGACATACTCTTTATTCAGCTTGTAACGACTTTTGAGTATAATGAAAACTAACGGTACGAATAATCAATCAATCATAGCTTTAAATATTAGTACACTGCGATTTTTAGCAATTTTTTCTTAACTGCGGTTCATTTGTCATTCTTCGGCTTCCAAAATGTCCTACTGTAGCTCTTCCCATTCTTTCCAATGCCCTGGAGGGAGAGTATTGTTCGTTCCAAGCACGAGAACTATATAGTTCTCCGAATCTTTTACATCTCCCATATCACCTGGAAAAGCGCTCGCAATCGCCGAAAGACGATCCTTGATCTCACTGACCACTCCTCCAAGGTGAGCTCTCTTGCCTTCCTCATCCTTCACCTGACTCTCGACTATTGCCTCGAGCGATCGGCGATATATGTCGAGTCGGTAGTAGGATCGGATAATATTTTTGGCAAACTCCAGCTTTTTCTTTCGTTCTTCCAGAAAAACGGTCCCGTTTCCTTCACCCTCCACACTAACAGACAATTTATGCACTAACAAACCATAGACATCCTGCATAGACTCGTACATGGAATTCTCTTCCAGAATACTTTGCTTGGCTTCTTCGTCGAGGCCTTCCACATTTTCAGGATGGTATCCGGAATCTCCATCCTGTGGTACTTGGCATATTCTGTCTAAGAGAATTCTAGCATGTTTTGGGTCATTTTCTGGACGAATTGTCCAATAGTTGTATACTAGTCCGGGCTCTTTCCTGGTTATCACGGCTCTTCCTGAAAAAAATTGGATAGAATGAGACCTGGAAAATTCTCAGTGTCAATTAAATTTTTGATAGTAATTTTGGAACTGATGAATATGCCATTTTTGGACAAATGCTGATTTTTTATGGAAATGCTATTAAAAAATATGGCTAAAATTGGGTCTGCACTTTTACAGTTTTTTCCTACTTATTTTCATATTAAATTCATTTTCAGCTTAGTTTAATTTCAAGTGGGCAATTTCGACCCTTTGTTCGACCTTTTTGTTCCTTAGGGTCGACTCTTGATCGAAACTACCTCTAGTTTGGAAGACCCCTACGTCGAAAAAACCTTGGTCGAAAACCCTAGTGTCCAAAAGCTCGAGCGAGATACGGTCGGCGACAGATAGAAAGACCACAGAATGCAACAAACTACCGTATTCCAGGGAATACGGTACCGGATTAGAATAATTCCAGATTGAAAATGAATAATTCTAGCCAAATTTTCTGATTTTGCTCACTTTTACCGTTAATTTTGTCATGACTGGTTGAGTTATTGGGATCACTTTCAGCTCCATGCACCTGTTGAGAAGGCAGAAATACAAATAAGGCGATGACAGTTCCCAATCCCAGGATGGAGATAAGCACGAAAGATAAGCGTTTGTAGACGTCGGCCATCATAAAATGTCTGGAAAAAAGGAATCTTATGGGACAGTCGTTCGGTAAATTTTACAGCAGAAGTAAGGAAAAATTGAAAACCAAAATTTTGGATTTGGAGCCAGCTGTGATTTTAAAACCGTTTTTGATCATTCATTCTTCAAAGCCCAATTCGCCGTTTGTTTTAACAGCTGACTTTGGTCTGTTTGCTTTTTTCTTTCGATTTCTTTTATTTTTCAGTTGGTTTAAATCAGGAGAAATAACGGGTTACGTAAGCAGGGATTTATTCCGAAAGAGTTTTCTTTCGAGGAAGCATGGACGTTTTTTCCTCTAGAAAAAATATTTAAATACAATGGCCCACATGAAACACACCCAAAATATTGATTTTTGGTTATTTTAAGCAACTTTCATCGACAAAATATCTGAAATTTTGGCACTGCGCTAACCGATGGCCATGCGGCATTTGTAGGCAAGGTCTAGCTCTACAACATACTTTTTACAGAACAAAATATGCTTTGAAATTCAGCGAGATATGACCGCTCAAATTTGAGACATAAACCGAAAAAATCGCAAAAATCAAAATTTTCCGTTTTCCTGGTGGTGTCATTCACTAAAATTGTCATATCTCAGCGACCACCAAATGAAAAAATTTTCTGTAAAAGGTAAGTATTACAGCCGAAATTGCTCTACAACATTGCACAATAGGATACAGAATACCTCACTTTTTCATCAATAAAATTCATAAAAATACATTGGAAATATTTTGTGAGACATTACGCTGTTGTTTTATGAATTTATTTTGATTGACATTTTATTTTGATTGACATATTCAAAGTGATATGGAACTTTATTGACAACTCAATACGTTTGTTCTGGATTAAGGATGTATCTTTCGTAAATTTTAGACTTTGACAAATGTTTATAACTTTTCCTATTTTCCTTCTGATTCATTCCTTCATTGAGAAACAGTAAATTTTATATAGCGAATACGAAGGGACCGGGACATCTCCCACCCGACAACTCCTACCTCATACTAGAGAAAGTAAGTAGCGTGCGAAAGTGACCACGAAATAGTGTGTATCCCTAACCATTTGCCGTCCCTGAGCCCAATTCCCCTGCACCCCATTTTCCTTTGCGGTGGGAGATGTCGCGGGTGGGAGTTGTCGCGGAGGGAGTTGTCGCGCTGGGAGTTGTCGGAGTGCCGAATACGAATATGTCAGCTACTGATGGTCTATGTTTCATGACTCTAAAGGACATTTTTCCAGTCGATCGAAAAGCATATAATTTTTGGTGCATTACTTGTGAACTTCGCTTTCGAAAATTCGATACCTGCAAATTCTTCCTGCAAAAATTCCCAAGTGTCAAATTGGGAATTTTTGCAGGAAGAATTATATTATTGAAATAAAATATAATTTATTTCAAAAACGCTGCAAAACTATTGAGTGTTTTTGCTATAAATATCAATCTGAACATCATATCCAATCTCTGTCTCTTCCCAATGCCACCTCCTCCTCGGTCAAATCCTGAAAACACTTGCGCAAAGGTGTAACTGCAGGGAACACCTGGCTTAGAATTGGCCTCTGCCAACCGTTTTGTGCAAACAAACGATCAGAGTTGCGGCTTTTGTATTGTTTATTTGCCGTCTTTCCCAAACATTCCTTTGAGTTGCGCAGTGGTGAGTCAACAAGTCGGGTGACATACGACAAGTGAACCTTGGTTCGTTGACGAAAACACAACTCCCTTGGCAAGTCTGCCGTGCGCGGGACATAAAATAGCAAGGAAAGTATTTGGTGTTCGTCAGAAGTGCAAATCGGATCAGAAAGTTTCTGGAATATTCTAGACCAATTGTATTCGAACGTATTTGAAATCAATTTTGAGCTCTGGTTACTTTATTAAACCGAGAATCGCATATTGATTGAAGCAGGCGATGAAGTAACTGGAATGATGCAGATAAGGTACAGTCAACTCTCGATATACCGCACACATCGGGAATGGCGATTTTGTGCGGTATATCGAAAGTGCGGTTAATCGGGTGTGCGGTATATTGAGAGAATTTTGTATGCAAAAAATCCTTACCTTGCAAAGTTGTGCGGATAAACGAAATTTCTATATTTTTTGTCATTTCTGGAAAAGTTTTTAAAAATTTGAATTCCCGCCCAAAAAATTTTATACTAAATTTTGTCCGATTTTTGCAAAATTTTTCGCCATTTTGCAAAATTTTAGGAAAATTTGCAAAATTTTTGGAAAATTTGGTTAAAATCAGGAAAATTTTGTATAAAAATTCAAATTTGCGCCTATAACAGAACCATTTTTCTTTGTGCGGATAAACGAAAAATTTCGCCTTTCAGATTATCATCCACTTCAGCTCTTCTGCTAATTATACTCTACACGTCAAGAGTCACGTGGACGGTATGTTTTTGTGCAAACATCGCATTTTCAATTATTGTTTTGATTTCTACGAGTGTTATGGTCCTTATCCTAATGTTTACATTTAGAGAGTTTTTGCAAACAAACACTTGTTGGAAAGAATTGAAAATTTCGAAATATCTAAACTTACAATAGAAAAAAGATAGAAAATATCGATACAGCGTTGTGGTATAAAAAAGCTTATTTATGGAAGAAAAAAATGCCAAAAAACAAAAACAAATCTTTTAAACTGTTTTAACTTTTTTAGTCGCATTTTTAGTTTAAAACATATTGTGACAGTTATTTATCTCTTAGCAACTTCTAATCACATTTTTCCAGCAACCCGCTCATCAAGCAGGTGATAAAAATGCTACATTGCCCCAAGTCAACTCTAGCACCACCGTGCAAACATTGGAAGCACCAACTTTGGAGGTCTTCCATTTTGGAGTCAGGAATGAGACCGAAGGTACCTTTCATTGACCAAAGATTGATTTCCCACTATCCATTATTATGAGAGAAAATCTCTTATGACAAAATTTCACCGAGTTCCCACAGCTTTTTCTTCCCCAAGATTCTTTTTCGGACACCAACATTCTTGTGCATCGGAATGTAGAAAAATTTTTAGTTTCGGGAGACGAACCGAGCGCAGATCTGTATAAATTGGCTTGCCTAATAAGAACTCTACGCTAGACTATCCGTTATATATTTTTGCAGAATCCAACACAACCACGACTACCACCACAAAGGGTCCGAATGAGGAATCCGTGATTCACCAACTTTTACTTAAAATGTCGCCTGAGGCAGGATTAAGCCAATCTCCATATCAAGGAAGATGATGTGTTATGTGATAGATTTCGTTAACGTTTTGCATTTATTCTGGCAGATCATCTACAGTATTTTCCATTTCGTGTATATTCTTTACCTTAAATATCATTCAAGAAATAATAATTCACTCTATTAACTGTTTCATATTTCGCCAACTTATAATAAATCTTTATGGAATCGGATAAAGATAAGTGGTCGTTTCTTACTTTTTCTGAACTCACGGAAAATGTGGGTGAGCTTTCTACATGTTTACCCCATTTTTGTATAATGGATAAGCTACAGTCATTATATCGCAGATAATGATACATATTCCCAGAGTGACACCCACTTGCCTGACAAGGGATACATCAGGGGGTATTGGGCTGGCATATAAGCCTAAACTTACGATTGGCCTAAGCCGTATCAGTATGTCCATAGGCTATACGCTGGGGCCAATACAGTCTTCCCTCTCTAATATGACCCTATCCGTTTTGCCCGAAAAGGGTCATATTAGGGAGGGAGTCATAGTAGAGAGGGTCATAGTAGAGAGGGAATTTCCATACAAAAAAATCCATCTCGGCCAAAATGAATCATAGTAGAGAGGGTCAACTCGAAAATGGTCCAAATGCATAAGAAGTATTGTATAATCTTTATTAAACAAAACTATATTATACAAATTCACATAACAATAAATTATCACGATAAATTTAAATTTGTGCTGAAATATTTTGTGATACATGTCTGCTTAGTTGGCAATTTGGTTGATGTTTACTTTTCCAACGCGGCCCGCAATTTCTCTATTCCTTCTGCTACAACTGTCGGATTCACGCTTCCAGCTTCGCCATGGGTAAGATGTGACTTGATACCTAAAAATCCTTTTTATAGTAAATTTATGAACAATTCAATAAAAAATACCATTTCGATTTTTCCACTTGTCGAGCCAGCCGTGCGAATATTTCGTGTCTTTGATTCCCATCTTTTCCCCAAATTTCTTAGCTTGTTCTATGAGTAAATCATCCGAAATGGGAACGTTATGCGCGACCTATAAAAGAGCAAATGCAGACATAGTTTCCCCAACTGAAACCAACCTTATCGTTATTCCACAGCAGGAGAGCTTTGTCCAATTCAGGATGTTTGACGGGATTATGGCGAAATAGTCGATCATTTTCCATATTCAACCACTTTTCTTCTTCTTGCAAAATATTGCTGATTGTGGCACGTGCTGGTGCACTCTCCAGATTGAACTGTTTTTGAAGCACATCCGCTATTTTTT
>JAKKPZ010000105.1:0-200825 GCA_022814885.1 Ditylenchus destructor | reverse complement strand
CAATTGAAATTTTGCAAAAATTAGAGAAATTGCCGCGAAATTTTGTACCGGGGTTTTTGGACTCCGCTGAATCTGAATTTGAGGTCGGTTTTGATCTTTGGTTGACTCTGGTACTAGTTTTATATAAATTTGGCTATCGAAATTGGCAAACTGCCAGAAACGGTGCAGGCCAAAACTGACATAAATTTGGAATCAGCGCTGTCGATAACGCCCGGGTACAAAAATTCACGGGCAGTTTTTTCTCATTTTGTAAGAAATTTCTGTTGTTAGTCAAAGGAATTGATCATGTGATGTTTAGTTGGTCAGTATGTGGAGAGCAAAGAATAGCGGTTTTAATCTGAGAGTTAGCCCCGAGTTACTTATTTCAAGTTAAGTATTTTATGGAACATTCTAGGGCATTTGGTATGTGTTAGTATTCGTTTCAGAGTTGGTTAAAGATGATGCACGGTAAGTCTTACATACATAATTAAAATCTCTACCAATTTCGCCATTCGGATTGTTGTTGTAGTTTGTCATTGTGCCCTCACAACTTATTTGTCCGTCGTTTTCTTCTACACTGCATGTGTAATTCATGGAAACTCCCATAGAGCTCCCCGAACAGTGTATTTTGCCGCCTTGTAATTCCTCACATTCATTGCCTAAAACGTTTACAGTGATAAAATGTTGCATTGAGGCAAAATGAATCCTTCAGAAATACTGCATCCTATGGACTTTAAAATGGTTGCCACCCAAATTTACAAGCCCTAGGAACACTTACTACTGCAAAAATTGCGAAAATTTCTAAGCGAATTTCACAATTTAATCTATTTTTTTTTTCAAAATAGGAACATTTTTAACTAGTTTTCGGGTTAATTTTATTTCGAAAAAATTCAAATATTTTGGCCCATAAGCTTTGAAGGTTATGGGCCAAAATATAAGTAGCAGGGCTTGGTAGAACAAATCCAAAATTTTTGAGTAATTGCCCGAATTCAGGTGAGAGCCGGATAGCTCGAGCAGGCTTTAAAATTTTTTCGAACTCAAACTAGAGAAAAAAAATGGTCGGGTTGGATATTTATTATTTCACAGGTGATTTCAAAATTCAACAGATTTCAAAATTGTCTGTCAACATTGGATTAAGTCCCAGCCTGATTTAAGACCCAGTTTGATTTTGAACGGCCAGAAATGTATGGAAACTCCTTTAAAATTCTCTGAGTTATGTCCCAGTTATTAAGTCCCACCCTGAGCTTGTTCCCAGGAGCAATTTTGTATTGATTTTTACCTCACTTAAGTCCCACCTCTAAAAATTGTCTCCGGCCACCGCCATTGGTGGTCTCCGGAGTTCAGCCAGAATTTCGGATTTTTCTGAAAATTTCACGTTTACCAAAAAAGTGGCATTTTTGAAAAAGGTACAAAGTATCCTCTAGGGTAATTTTTTGCGTAGAATTCCGATTTTTGGTTATTTTTTCTCTCAGTGTCGATTTTTTGGCGAAAATATGATATTTTTTTGTTAAAAAATGTATTTTTTTATCAAAAATTGTAAAAAAGCTAAAGAAAAGCAAAAGAAAATTACAGATTTCTTCTCATAGATTGTTAACTTTATGCATATACATTTCTTGAAAATATGATAGTACTCAAAAACATGAGAAAATTTCCAGAAAACACGAGAAAAATAATCCATCCTGACTTAAGTCCCAACCTGAGATCCACCCCGTGGGGTGGGACTTAACTAAGTTGACTGTATATTGCCGAAAACAGGCTAACGCCTCCCATACGTGAAAGGAAACTTACTGATGAGAGCACCGAGAGCGGTGCGGGCAACCGCGGACAAGCACTCGGACCTACTGATTGTCAAGGTTACAAGCAACAGTGCAAGAAGGATTCGAGCGGAGACCATTGTAGCTTGCGGCTAAAATGATAAGCTGTAGTCTTCGCAAATCACAAAGTTCACATGTTGAAAAAAATATTTTGAATATAGCGAAAGACTTAGGAACAGTATCTGGGAGGGCTTATCGATTTAATTTTTTCGCCACCGAATAATTTTGCGGCTTTTTCAAAAGACCACTTTTCCGCAAAAATGCCTTTAATAAAGGAACCTTAGATTTGTAATACAAATCCTAAAATACTCCCAGGTACCAGTTATCGGAACTTTGCACTTTAAACTATGAAAATGGCCACTTTTTCGTATGAAATGCCGCGTTTGAAAATAGACCTAAATTCTGGATTCCAACACAAACAGCTGATCACAATAAAATTGACAGCTTTGGTGATTTATTGATTATTTGTAAGAGCTCTACCCATTAGACTGAAAATGGTCTTATGAGGAAGAAATGCCACATTAAATAATGATCAAAATTATAGGTCAACGCCATGAAATGAGATGACAAAACTCGTACTCTCAAAAACTCAATCTTATTTTTTGAACGCTCAAACGAGTTGAAGCAGGAAATGAGTTCAAATTTACCAAGTCAAAGCTGAGACTTGAACTAAATAAATAACGCTACATGCTCCAAACTATTTATATTCAACTTCCTTATGATATTACTTAAAAAAGAGGCATAATGGCCCGCTGGCTTTTGCCGTTTTTGCATCGGAAGAGCATGACTTTGAAACCAGCGTCCCACACAAACAGCTGGTCACTATAAAAATGGCAGTTTTGGTGATTTATTGGCACGTAAGGGTATTGGGATTCTTTTGCTTTCGAGCCATTAAACTATTTGTCTTATTGCTGGAAGAGGGCATATCCGAGAGTAGACAGTAAAGAGATGAGAGATATTTAGAGGCAAAGGTACGGCGATGAGAAGTGGAAATATCGGGCCAAAATATTTTGGAAAGTTATTTTCAGGATAACAGTACTCTTGAGTTAACCCTTGCATTTCTGAGATTAATCTCTGACGCTACATCTCTGCGGGTATATGTGAACATCATGTGCAGTCTGCTTGACTGGGTAAAAGACAAGACCATACAAAGTCATAGAGTTATTATTTTTAATTTTATAATGGCATTAAACAACATCACTCAAAATTAACATTATTTTAGAAAAACATAATTGGTTATTTTGGTTCTTTCTTAACCGCAAGAGAGAAGAGAGAACTTTAATGAGAAAGTTTAATGTGAAGAAGAGGGAACGTTTTTTTGTTTCTCTGCCGAAGCTCAAGCGTATCGCTTTTTGCGTCTTCCAAGTTGATATAAGCTACAATGCTTTCCACATTCAGCATCAGCTCTACGGACAACATCCGCAAGACCAAGAGTCGTCACTGCTCGGAAGTAATGTCCCGAGCAGCGATGACTGAGATTTTTACCCTCGGTTGGTCGTAATAGCCCGAGTGAAGAGAGCCTTGATGCATGTATGCATCAATTTTTGATGTGGGGTGTCATTAGTGACACACCTAATATTTATCGGTCATTTAAGACACACATAAAATATGAGGTCCTAAATTACTCATCCATGGTATCTTTGCTTGGATTCTAGTTTTTCTGGGGATTTGGGTGTGAAAAGTGTCAACGTTTATTATTTTATGCAACTTGTTTAAATTTTGCTTCCTGTGCAAGTCGTCGCGGGATATGCCCGGAGATCTTTACAATAACAAGTAGTCAGTATGTTGGCTTATATCGTCTTGGTGGACGTTAAAATTTCATCCTGTACCATATAACATATCCCTTTTCGTAAAATTGAATCCCGAAAAAAATAGACGAAAAATGGGCTATGGGTAAATTCGGTACCGTCATATTCGGTACCGCAAATTGGGTACCGTCAATTTCGGTACCAAACTAATTTGGTGCTTTCCCATTATCGGGGGGAAAACATTTATCGGGGGGAAATTTTTCATACATTTTTATATAGTAAAAAATCAATAGGGGGAGCCTATTGATTTTTTAACAATTGTATTTCAAAAATTTATTTAAGACAATAGGGTACCCCCTATGCATTTAAATATTTTTGAAATTTTTTTCCCAAAAAATCCATAGGGGGGACCCTATTGATTTAAATGAATTCTTTGAAAATACATCTTGTGAAAAAATTAATAGGGTCCCCCCTATTGATTTTTTCGCGAGATGTATTTCAAAAATTTTTTTTCAAAAATCCATAGGGGGACCCTATTGATTTAAATGAATTCTTTGAAAATACATCTTGTGAAAAAATTAATAGGGTCCCCCCTATTGATTTTTTCGCGAGATGTATTTCAAAAATTTTTTTTCAAAAATCCATAGGGGGACCCTATGGATTGAAAAAAATATTTCTGCTAAAATTTTGTGAAAAAAATCATGCGTTTTTCCCCCTTTAGTTTAGCTCAGAAGGGGCTAGCTCAAATCTGACTAAGCCCTTCTAAAAACGATTTTAGATGGGGGTTATCAATGTCAGATTTGACTAGTCCCCTTCAAAAACGGGGCCTAAAATGCATGGCGCGCCTTTGGGGCGAAAATATATTCTCAAAATCTTGAAAACCCACCTGGTAAGTGCTGAAGGCACTCTAAAAATGGAGCTCAGATTCAGATTCAGCGCATCCAAAAACCCCTGTCTAAAAATTTTTAAGCATTTCCGAGCAAATTTCACTCAAATTTCAAGATCACGCTCATGCTCAAGGGAGAGCTGAGTCAAAAACGGAGCTCAATTAAAGGAAGTACGGTAAATACCTTTGCTTCTACTTGTCTTGCAACGTGAATTTCATGAGGCGCTGTTTCCTTGAGAGTAGTAGCACACATTCGTTAATATCTGATTCAGGGCAGTAAAACAACGCAAAAATAGTAAAAATAGCATTCTATGCTAGAAATAACGTTTAGACGACCATTTTCGGCTATTAAATTAGTTTGGTACCGAAATTGACGGTACCCAATTTGCGGTACCGAATTAGACGGTACCGAATTTGACGGTACCGAATTAGACGGTACCGAATTTGACGATACCGAATTTGCGGTACCGAATTTACCCATAGCCGAAAAATGAGTTTCGTGTAAACGCTAAACGTCATTTTCGTTTGAATGGACTAGAAGTCATATAAAATGTTGTCACCTAAGTATTAAATAAAAATTTATTTTGATCGTTTTATTCTACGAACTGTATCAAAAATGAATGTTTCTCAAAGCAAACTTTCATTTCACAAAAGGAAAAGTATAAGAACAAAACGAGAATCGCCCAAAAATACGATCGTATTTAAAAGAGAAAATTTTTGGATCTTTCAGAACTTTCCTTGCATCATTCATGTGGCTTTGTTTTTACTGCTAGCCGCATTCAAAAGGAGAAAAATAAATGTGAGCAAGAGAGAACTTTTCTTTGTTTCTCTCTCGAATTCCAAGCTTATCGCTTTATGTGTCCATCAAATTGATATAAGCCATTAGTAGACTATTAATTATCGTAAAGATCTCCGAGCACAACCCGCGAAGACTTGACAGGATCGCCGCTCGGATGTCATTACCCGGGCGGAGATAGAGCGAATGCAGTAATAATAAAAAAGTTTTGGATGTGGGGTGTCTGAGTGACACCCCTAAAAATCTTCTAATGGGTTTAGAGCAGTTCAAACCAAGATTAAACCGTGAATTTTGGATCTCGTGATAGAGTTCGGGTCAGATGTATAAGCCTAAACATAAAAGGAAAACTTTGTGGGATGCTCGTAAACACGACACTTTTGGACGATGGATAAATTTTCCAGTGAATGAATACGGTGTAGGTGAATGTATAGAGTATCCAAATAGTGAGCCCATAGTTTGAATCATTTTAAACTGAAGAACATTCTACAGCGCACCTCTTGTTATATGGATCTTCATTAAAAAATAATTCTCGGTATCGTAAGCTCGAGAGTCCTCAGCCTCGAGGTCTAGAGGTCACACAAATACCTTGTAAGGTCTTCAATAATAGTTGCACCTCACAAAAGTGACATATATTTTTTATGTGTATGCTTATTAGCTTTATTTTGAGAATAATCTTAAGACTCTTGAGGCTATGTTGTTTACGACTGTTAACAGTAGTCTACTTTATTTCAATACTAATCAATATACAGTCATATATCAGAATAGAAATGTTCCTTTATTACATTATTCGCTGGCTCATTTCCACTTTGAATACAAAAAATAAAGTGAACAGATTCGAGAATCCATAAGGTCTAGCAAATATTGAGACCTGGAAATCTGTGAAACATACTTTCTTGTAAAATTGCACTTTTACAAATGTAACAAATTTTTCATTTATCTGCAAAATGAATTAATTTCCCGATCTCCGTAAAAATTTTCGAGTTAAGATTCGCACAAAGAAAATTAGTGAAATTTTCGTGATCACTGGACACAGGTAAATTATAACGGACTTTGCATGAGATGAGCTAAGAAGCGAAGATGGGGGCTTATTAAGGTCAGAACGAAAGTTAAGCCAATTATACCGGCCACAGTTGCATATATTTTGGGCGTAACAGAGAAAGGAAGTGAAAAAGTGCACCTGTACCGTTTCTACAGGCGAGAAATCCAACTCGGAGAATAGTCCGGATTAAACACTGAACTGATTCAGCTTTCAGTTTTGCTTAAAAATATTCGAGTTTGGCTAATTGAAAAAAATTTGATTTCCTACGAAATTTTTATAACAATTTTGATAGAAATGTTAAATTATTGGAGGAAAATGAGGCAGAAAACAAAATTTGAACTTTACTTTTCAGGATTTTAACTAAAAATTTGCAACAAATTCATTTTTTTCCGAACCATTTTCCGACTTAGATTATCCCTGTCCGTTAATTTTATGAATCCACTACATTCAAAATTAAAAATTTTTGGGCAAAAGACAAGAAAAATGGTACAAGTAATCGTAAGCAAACAGCGAATTGGCTAAAGGTATAATTATTTCCCAAGAGCAAAGGGGAATGATTTGGAACGACGCTCTAGTGCCAAAGGAAAAAGATACATTCCTGAACAGAAAAAGTCAAAGAGGAGATCCACCGTCGGATTTCAAATGTGTTAAACTAAAATTAACCTGTAATTTGAGAGTCACAGACTAGTGAAACAACTGCAAGAAAGCAAGACCGCAAGTTTAAAGGATATTTTCGCAACTTTTAGGCCCTAAGGTCTTTCGAATTCAAGGAAAAGTTCGTACATCCTAAGTTTTGTCTCACAAATTGGCCATTTTTTTTCTTGAACTACTGCAAAAATTCAGTTCTTAAAAATGACGAAAATTTTTAAATGATCAGAAAATATAATTGTTCATATTTGCACACTAATAGTAATGTTTTACAAATTTTGGCAGAAATTTCAATTTTTGTGAAAATTAGTCTTACAAAGAAAGGGAAGAAATTCAGAATACTGCTTAAACATTTCCAATGGATACTTTTTCGGATGCACTTTTAGTCTTGTTTTCATATAAATTTCCTTTTTTCGGGGAATGAACTTTATCTTCACCTTTAAGCTGCGATCTCGAAATAATAAATCTATGAGATTACAGGTGATTAAGAAAAGTCTAAGTCTAATAGCGGTTTATTATTAATTAACAGATTATATCTGACAATCAAAGGTATTAAATGAACTGTGGGCTTAATCTATGGGAGCGGAGCAATCAACAGAGGGTACAAGTGAGGACAGCGAAGTTATTGCTTAGAAATTGAGTACAAATGTTGCGATAAGCCGCCAAGATTGAATTTAGACAAAAATTTACGATTGCCTTTTTGCTTGGATTTTTCAGAAATCACAAACCTCAAATTTTTGAATTCAAGCATTCTTAAAACTGAAAAGCTGAAGAATTCAGTTTCAGTTATCGAACTCTTCAATTTTTGCCGGCTTTGTCGCAATCGCAAACTAACTGTTTTCAGACAATCAAATATAACAGGAAACACCTGAATTAAGAAAACCAACTTTATGTTGGAATGTCCACGAAAATGCCAAATACATTCGATGTTGTTCGAGAGTGAAATTTATATTAGGGAAGTTAGACGTCGGTTTGGCTGCTGGTCACTATTGGGGCTTGTGGCTGCGCATCGTCGTCCTCTTCTTTCTTTGTCGCGAACAATCGCTCCATTTTCTTCTTCTTCCTGAAAAATTGTAAACTGAATCACCTCGTTTGAACCTGTATTGAATTAGCTGTTTCTTGGATAAATATAAAGATAACTCGTCGAAAGATAAATCGTCGTTGTAATTTTTAAAAGAATACTTCAGGAGGTTCCGCCGTATGCTTAGAATGCTCTACAACGAACTCTTGGTCTATTAAGCTAGTTGCTAACTTTTGGCCCCAGAAAAGTAATCTCTTTCCCAAAGCACAGAAGATGCAATATTCAGTCCAATATTCAAGTTTAAATCAAAAGTCGGACATTTTTCTTATCACGAAAAAACAGGCATGACACGCGGGAAACCCAAATTTGAACTTCATAATTTTTTTTCTCGATTTTTTACAGTGTCCGGCTATTTTTTGATTGTTCCTACCCCACCGGACCGGGGTACGATCTAGCGATTTATGCTATCAAAATAGAGTATATCGCCACAAAAAATGGGTGGTTTACCCTATTTTTCCGTTGTTTCACAATAGGCGTTGCGAAATAACGGAAAAATAGTAAACCACCCATTTTTTGTGGCGATATACCCTATTTTGATAGCGGCAATCGCTAGATCGTACCCGGTCCGGTGGGGTAGGAACAATCAAAAAATAGCCGGACACTGTAAAAAATCGAGAAAAAAAATTATGAAGTTCAAATTTGGGTTTCCCGCGTGTCATGCCTGGCTTTTTACCATTTCATCGATAATAGCCAAATTTAACCATAAACTATTTCCGAGCCGACTTAGAAACGGACCACCCAAGTCGATATAAATTGCAATGTATCCCTGACGTGACAAATCCGATTGACTTACTCAGGATCCGCGGCGTTTGGATTTTTGTTGTAGTAAGACCTCCTTTCTTGCTGTCCTCTTTGGCTCAAGAGCGGTTCTGACTCCATTCTGCTCTTTTCCAACTGCTCGTCCGTGTTCTCCGTTGCGCTCCGAGTTCGGCTTTGGACTTGGCTTTGCTGGCGCGCCGGCGTTTGTTTCATCGCTGAAAATGGCTTATATAATACAGGCTGAACATATTTGTAACTGTGCAGGGTTGAAGCCAATTGTATTCTTTGCCAAAGTCAGTACCGAGATTAGGTCTCAAAGTGTCACTCAAACGGCAACAATGTAAATCACAAGCACATCACACGCGACAAGCTATGTTAGGGTTTAAAAAGCAGTGCAGAACTACAAGCGAGGAGTGCACAAACACACACGACACTCTACTAAAAGATCATAGACATACCCATGTAGGAATGCACAAAACTCCTAGATTTTCAGGTTATTACGTATTTCGGTAAAAGCAGGTTCGGATTTCTTACCGGAATTTGTTAGTATGCTTAGAAGTCTGAGAAGACATATCCACTGAAATGGAAAGGTTTACGAATAACTCTGGATTTATGGATTTCAGATTCGGGATTTTCAAATCAGGTAACTAAATTTGGAGTACATCGAAAAGTCGATTTCTAACTTTTTCTGAAAATCGCTCTTTTGAAGGTCTTTGGGTGCTGAATGAATTTCTACCACGAATTTTTACAATAATATCACGCAAAAGTGCCAAAAACCGAAAATAGGAAAGGTGCGAAAAGTGACGCAAATTTAAAAGTGACAAAAATAAAAGAAATTCACGAAAAATGGCAGAAATAAAAAATGTATTTTTGACTAAAGTGCATAAAAATTTTGCAAAATTTCACCTCAACATGTCAAAAAGCTAGCGAAAATGTTTCAATGCAGGCAAAAAAATTAAACAATTTTTTGCCAACAAGTTTTTGCCTAAAAATTTGACATTTAAACACCCAAAGTCCGTTCAAGTTTGATTTACAACAAAAATCGACTTTTCGAACTCTCCATTGGAAAGACATTTTCATATCCACATCAATGCTTAAATAAAAACCACTCAGGAAGTCGGATTTATTAGAAACAGAACGCAGGAAAATCATTTGAACGCGCGGCATAGTATTTTTAATTTGCTTAAACATTTAAATGCAAGCAAAATTGTTAACTAGTGCAAATTGTTCATTGCAAACTCGCGCACTTCATTCAATGCAAATCATTAATGCTCGAGAAATTAAGAGTTAACCAGGTGAAATGCAATGCTTATGCTTACCTACGGCTCTGCAGAACACTTTTTCGCGGACGTATCCTTGAAACCGGGAGGCGTAGAACGTTGGATTCGTCACTGATATACTCTCCTGAAAATGTAAAGATAACCTTTGCGAACTTTTTCCGCGTATAGCTCTAATAAGATTAAGAGACTTTTTCAATTATGATCGAGGATTTTGAACTTGAAAATTTTACTCGAGGTATTATAAAATTTCGCTTTAGGTTACCACTATTTCCAATGCTACTATCCCATTTGTCAAATTAAGTAACCCAGAAATTAGTGAATACACTCTTTATAGCTTCATTACACCTGCGAATCATCATTCGTATATTTTTAACATCTTATGACCTTCGATGATTCATAAGAAGGAGGATGAGTACCTTTCTATGAATTTGGAATCAAATTGGGAAGTCAAATATGCGAAAACGTATTGTGTCAATCTCACTTAAAAATATACAAATGACTTACGCCATCGTGAAG
This sequence comes from Ditylenchus destructor, assembly GCA_022814885.1. Taxonomy (NCBI): domain Eukaryota; kingdom Metazoa; phylum Nematoda; class Chromadorea; order Rhabditida; family Anguinidae; genus Ditylenchus; species Ditylenchus destructor. The sequence continues at coordinate 190,279 of JAKKPZ010000105.1, read as the reverse complement.
AACGCTTTTCCAGGTGTGTTCCAACTTCTTGAATAACCGGTAGCTTTGGAGAATGTCGATGATACCGAGAAAGATCAATAACCTTTCGCCTTTGGCATTCCTGGCTGGCACTCCGCCCTCTCTGAAAACGCAACATAACCAAATCATAAAGAATGGATAAAAATTTGCCCAAAATAATACTCGTAAGGCCCTCTGGAAGTATTGAAGTCAAGCTGAAGTGATTTCCAGGTTTCATTTTTGCTCGCTGCTGAAAATTCCTTCTTGGCTTGTTCCTCGCAGTCCGAAGTTCCACATTGTTGGTCACCATCTTCGCAACATTCCGCAACTTCCAGGTCAATATTGTGCACGCCCATAAGCAAACTGTAATCCATGATCTTGAAGCTCTCCAGCACCTGAACAAATAAAATTTAAACGTTTACATACAAAACATTGACGGCTTTGGACTATTGAAACGTTTCTGTATTTATGTTTCTGAGTACAGTCGTCCCTCTCTAATATGACCCTCTCTAATATGGCACCCTCCCTAATATGGCGCACTTTGGCCGAAACGGATTTTTTTGTATGGAAATTCCCTCTCTAATATGGCGCTCCCTCCCTAATATGGCGGATTTTTGGGGTCAGGCCCGAAAAGTGTCAAAAGGGTACCCGCTATTGTTTTTCAAAAATTTTCTCCGGCCGCCCTCAGTGGCGGCGCCCGGAGAAAATTTTTGAATTTCTTACCAAAACTCCAAATTTTTTGGCCCAAAAACCATAGGGGGGACCCTATTGATTTTTTAGACAAATTTTTCAGAAAATGATTTTTCAAAACCATAGGGTCCCCCCATGGTTTTTTGGCAAAAATTTTTTAATGAAAATTTTTTGGCTAAAAAACCATAGGGGGGACCCTATGGTTTTGAAAAATCATTTTTCTGAAAAATTTGTCTAAAAAATCAATAGGGTCCCCCTATGGTTTTTTGGACATTTTGCTGAAAAATTCGAAAAATTTTACAGATTTTGAAGAAAATCTCAAAAAATTTGCCAACTAAGCAGACATGTATCACAAAATATTTCAACAAAAATTAAAATTTATCGTGATAATTTATTGTTATGTGAATTTGTATATTATAGTTCCGCTTAATAAAAATTATACAATATTTTTTACGCATTTGGACTAATTTTGGGTTGACCCTCCCTAATATGGCGCATTTTGGCTGAGACGGTTTTTTTGTATGGAAATTCCCTCTCTAATATGACCCTCTCTAATATGGCACCCTCCCTAATATGGCGGATTTCGGCCAAAACGGATAGCGCCATATCCGGGAGGGACGACTGTAGCTGTTTCTTGGCTTCCTCATGGACCAAATCAGGTCTATAGCTTCAAAATATATCAGTAAAACATTTTCAAAAATGTGTATAGATGCTGTTATAAATATGGTTTTTTCGCCATTTCCAGCGCCAAAATATAAAAGCCATGGTAGTAAACAATTTTACTAAGTTTTCTTTCAACATCAAAAATTTTGGCACTTCTTGCTATCTCCTTATATTCCAAAATCATATCATAGTTGATATTATTATCGTACCTATGTATCATCAAAAGGTCATGTGTTGCTGAAAATACAAAAAACGATTCCTAGATAGATGACGTCATCATCCTTCATATGGTTTAGGAATGAGGAGCGAAAGCTAGAATTGTCAAAAATTTTTGTTCTACCAAGAAAAACTCACCAAACAATCTCGTTGAATAATGTTCATCAGGATATCGTGGGTGTGAGCGTCTAGGATAATGCCATTTTTGAACTCTATGTTGAAGTCTAAGTCCTTCAGGGTTGGATTGGATTTCGACCGCTCCGATTTCGACGCACTCCTCTTGTAAGTTGAACCTTTGAGGTCAAATTTGTGATGCATAACAATGGATTGGGGCAACAAGTTGTTCATGACGAGTAAGCGAATATTCTTTCCGAGGCTCTGAAATTAAATTACAAATAAAAATTAATTTGACAGACTGGATTTACATTTTTCTATACTTTAAAATCCCCATTTTTATGATGTCTGGCATTTGAATAGTTCGTACCACACCTTTGCGAAATTTTATATCATATTTAGTCATTCCATATAGGAAGTTCCAGAACTTTCAAGAATATTCCAAAATTGTCTTAGAACATCTGCAATTATTTGGCGAGGATATGACTAACAAACTAAAGAATAACAATTTTTGAGAGAACATTTCCTACGGGCTTGCCTATTCCACTTTCTTAGCTAAAATTAATTTTTGGAAACATTAGAGAAGTTCTAGAACATTTTATGTGAGGTTTGACTAAATTAAATGTCAAATTTAGATGGGAGTACGAGATAAATTCATCAGTAAAGATAAAGGGAAACATAAAATCATACCTGGTAACAAAACAATCCAAAAAACTTTGGCAGTAGCGTCCTAGGATTTTGGTGGAGGTTCAAGTAATAGCCTGGAAGTAGTGTCCGTAAAAATTCTGCCTCTTTGTGCTGTACAGTTTTTATGATAAATTTGTCGTCTGTGGAAACGTAGAAGATTGAGCCGCTAGCACCGGGATTGCTCAACTCTTTTAGCGGTTGAGTGCAAAGTGACTTCTGGAACAAAATTGTTTCAATAATGAATAAAATTATAAAAAACTTACTAAAAAATCTGCTGGCTTTATGTTAAATAGTTCTCGAAAATACCGAAAAGCGATTGGAGCGTAAGTCTTAAAGCGAAAGTCTCCGTAAGTATGAGAGGGCGTAGTCTGAGATCCGTCTCTGAAATCAATGAATAAGCAGGGTAAATTTATTCGAAAGCATTCTAAAATGTGAAGACGGTTTCACGATATAATCTAAGAATTTTTGGTTCCAAGAATCACGATAAGTCTAGAACATTGCAGAACGTTTAATTAACAACAATTTTATAATTTAAAAAGCAGAATAATCTGAACATCTCAAGTTCAATATGTAACTAAAAGTTCTTTAAGTACCATAAATTTCTTCAACATTTTGAAATGTCGGTTTCTATAAATACCGAGAAATTGTTATGAAAACTTACGTTGGAAATGCCACATTCTCAATGACTTGGAAATCCTGCACCAGGATGTCCCTTTTGGCTTTGCTTGCCAGAGATCCGATAGAGTTGGCTATACCGAGCTGGATTGCGCCCATGAGGGCATTGGTGGGTACGCGCTTGTAACTGACTTCTCCCTGTTTGTCGATTCGCCTGTGTCCCAATTTTAGTTTGTGTTTACTGGTCGTCGCCATACCCGCTCCGTCTTTGCCATCGCCTTTGTATCCGTCTATGGGCTCAATGAACTGGACTTCTAGAAAGTGAAAGTTTAGTTTCGCAATACTGCGAGTTTTATTTTTTATTTGGACATTTTGATTTACCGTTAAAAATAATTTTGATAACTTTCGATATAGTAGATTCGATAGCTCAGCTCAAATGAATAGAGAATTGCTTTACGAGCTTGTCTGTATTTAAATTTTCTCTGCCCTAACAAGTATGTTCTAGAACATACTGGACCAAAATTGTCTCTTGAATATAAAGGTGCTTACCAAATTTTGGAATATTTTTTCCAAAATTTCCAGGAAGAATCCCATAAATCCCTCACGCTAAGGGCCGAGCTAAGACATTGAAAAATATAGTCAAAATACCTCAAAAATGTTAACTTTATCCCATTTGATAATTTAAGACAGGTAATAAACCCAAGTTCAGGTATAAGATTTCAACTCTCAGAATCAATCCCGAGATAAATCTCGGGAACGTCAAAAATCCACTAAATCTCCGCATGAAACCAAAAAGAGTCACAGGATAAGCAAAAAAACCGACGTACCTGTTAGAAGTTCATCTGGCCTTAAGACGGAGCACGGGGATTGGAGTTGTATCCGACTATCCGAGGGACCTGACATATTCGCGGCCTAAATTTAATCCTGTATTTTATTCTTCCAAAAAAAATCCTTCCAGAAAAGCAAGTCCAATAATAAATCTCGTAAATCTAGGAAATTTCATATCACGCCTATTGAAAGCATAAAACGGACACGCCAAGCTCGTTTCTATGGCACTTAAAGTGGGCGGCGAACGCAAGAGCGGAACAAAGAGCGCTTTCCTCAAAACTTGTCGAGCATAGAAAATGATGGTGGTGGCAACTCTTTGCCAGGCTCAAAAAGCCGCGAAGGAGCTGCGTCAATAAAAATATCGGTTGAAATTGCACAACTTCATGTCAATCTTGGCGGGACAAGATCTGCTGTGAATTTTAATTTACTTCTTATTTCCAGCCTGGCCCTTGAGATATCAGCTCTCAGATTTTTTCGTTTAACTCAACGCTTGTCGTTTTATGGGGTTTTAATTTTCTCTGATTTCGTGCCGGGACGAATTGATTGGAATTCGAGTTTAGATAGAGTATTTTCACTTCTTTTAAGCGTGTTGTTTTAATGTTTTGAGATTCTTTCTTTCTTAGCGATTTTTGTCATTGGTTTGGGATTGATTAAAGAAAACTTTTGTGTGAATTCTTGGTTTCATTTTCCTACGTTTTTTGAAAGTCAAATCATTTTTGCAATAAAGGTGGGAACCTATGAAACAATTTTTGCATAGTCAGAGATTTAAAAATAGCTTTTGAAAAGAGATGAGTCATGGAATCATATGAAGTCGATTTTAGTAAGAGAAATTGAGAACATTCGTTTTTGGTAAGATGGAAATTATGAAAGTCAAAAATGTTAAGAAATTGCTTTGGCTTTCTGAATCGAAGTCTATTACATATCTTTAAAGTTTAGAATTTAATTTGAACATTTGATCTGATTTTAAAACTGGATTTAGGAGAATGAAAGACAATTTTCAAAAGGAGAATGTAAGACTCTCCACGTAAAGTCCATTTACTCTCTTTTCAACTGAAATGAGAGACTAGAAAATTAATGATTAAAGAGCTTTTTAATAGCATAGTTCTTATCTCAGCAAATTTGTTTGGGAAAATGAAAAAATTCACCACTAGGTAGTGCCGTTGAATAATTTTTCCCTCCTAATATTGCATTTCTGAATGATACACTGACCTGTCCCTATATTTCTTTCAGGCTCTATTTTTTCGTTCATGTCTGCCGAAATCGCTGTCCGCGCGTACGAAAAACGTGGTGAGGGTATCAATGCCTATTTGGTCTACAAGATTGAAACTAAGGTTAGTAAACGTTTTTATCTTAGGAAGCATATGAAGCAAATTTCATTGCTTTTGTGTAATTTCACATTTTTACAGGTCTCGGAGGTTCCCGGTTATACAAAGGATCATTTTGAGGTGTGGCGACGGTTCAGCGACTTTCTGGGACTTCGAGAGAAGTTAATGATGAAATATCAACACAAAGGCGTGATCGTTCCGTTGGCTCCCGAAAAAAGCATAAGCGCCTTGACAAAGACCAAGTTGAACAGTTCAAACGGGGAAGACGGCAGTACAAGGTATTTTTTATTTATGGATATGTCAAGTTCGGTGTAGGCTTTACCATGCAAAAATAAATATGTCTATAATATTCAAATTGGCGGAATTTTATCCATTAGGTGTGCAATATACCAAAGTTCCCTAGATCCCTGTGAAAATTTTGGTATATTGCATGTGCCTAACAGGGCCCGACTTTCATATGGGTAAATAGGGTAAGTACCCGGTGGTCAGCTTTTGGAAGGGAGAAAAAATCAAAAGGGGGGACCAAAGGAAATTTTTCGGTGGCGTGGACGAGAGGAGAAGAAAGAAAGGAAAAGAAAAAAAGTACCCGTGGTTCAAACACTTAGAAAAAGTACCCGGGGTTCAAAAATGGCCAAAGTCGGGCACTGGTGCCTAAATGGATCATCAATAAAATATGAATAACTGCAAACATAACATTCTAGCTATTAGAATATTCTAGGCATATTTATTTTTTTCATAATATATAGTTTTCTTCTGTAATGAATCATTCAGTTGGACCATTAATTTTTTGAGCAAATAGTATGTCTGGTTGTTTCGGTTTCTCAACTCCTCATTTCTACAGTTTGATAGTTAGTGAATTTTGTATACCTACCTATATCCTACCGCCTGACAACACAAGCTCCAAGGGTCTAGGTTAAATTATAGTAAAACATATCTGTCTATCTCTTATTTAACTTTGATCACTCAACGCAACCCGAGAATCAATAATTTTATTCCAGTGACGTGGCTGATAAACGTTCTCGGCAACTCGAACGCTTTCTTCGCCGCATTGCCGCCCATGAAGAGCTCATAAAAGACTGCGACGTGCGTGATTTTCTCTCCTTCGATGGTCCCTTGCCTAAAGCTGCATTCACCTCGGCATTGAGTGGCACGAGCATGAAGAAGATGTTTAAATCGTTCGGCGATGTGCTCTCGAAGCTGGCTTTTCCGATGGACGAAAACGATCGCTGGTTTGAACAAGCCAATAGCCAAGTTGAGGAATTGGATGAAATGCTCGTCCGTCTCCACACCGCAATCGATCATTTGGTACGTTGATAATTTTTATTGTTATGTTAAGAATTTAATCTTAACTACATTTCGGCCTCACTTTATTATGTCTCTCGGCACTTTTTAATTCGTATATATTCAAGGTGTTCACCCGCCGTGAATTATCGCTGAGCGACGATCAGTTGAGCAAAGCACTGTCTATGTTGGCTTCGTGCGAGGAGAACACTGCGCTTGCAAGAACACTGTCCAAGCTAGCTGAAACTCATGAGAACCTCGCAATTGCAGAAAGACACGAAGCGGAGCAGGACTCCCAACAATTGGCAGAGCCAATTCAGGTATTCAATTTATGATGTGTTTTTATGACATACGCTATATTCAAAGTTTTTTTTTAAATCATAAGCTATCATTCTTGACTCAAGTAAATTTCCTAACAAAATTATAACACCAATTTAGCATTATTCATACTTAGAGTAGTAATAACTTATAGTCGTATAACATTAAGTAACTAGCTCCAATGGGCCGGCATGCGCCGGCCCTCGGAGCTAGACAAAAGTTAATTGAATGTATGAATATGTTATAAGTAAACTTTTTATATATCTTTAAATGTTATTCAATGTGGAAAAGAATAACAATAAATATTTTTGTATTAAATTTATTTATTTAGAAGATTAAACCAAAAATTAGTGATAACTCATCTTTGTTTCTTCCTTTTTCTTTTTTGTATATAAAAGAAACAAATGCTAATGATATTATCCATTGAGAATTTAGTTAGGACTTAAAATAATTAATCGAAGATATATTTTAAAATTATCTTGTCTTTCAAGATGAAACGGAAAAAGTATGAATTAAATTTACAGGAACAGAGAGAAAATATTTCTGTGTCGTTAAAGTTTTTTTAAGCTTCTTTTAAGCTTGGTCAGGGTAAAACACTGTGTTGAACTTAAAGTCTTGATTTGTAAACATCGTCCACACAGTATTACTCAAATCTTGATATGGAATCATGTTTCTTGAACTTAAAGTCTTGATTTGTAAACATCGTCCACACAGTATTACTCAAATCTTGATATGGAATCATGTTTCTTGAACTTAAAGTCTTGATTTGTAAACATCGTCCACATAGTACGGAATAGTACATATGGAATCATGTCAGTGGGTTACTGGAAATATTATATTGAAAATTCATTTTTATTTTCTTTTGATTTGATTTGACATGTATGGAGAAAGAAGAGATAAGTATGAAATATTATATACATATGTATTACATTATATGTACATTAAATTAATAACCATTTATTAGTAACAGGATTGATAAGTAACACAGACAAAATATACATAATTGAACATGATGAATTCTGTAAAGATACGACTGGCACATTAGTGGAGCAACTGAATTATTTATTTATAAATTAAATTTTATATTTATTAGTTTAAATTAAATTAATTTATTATTTATAAACTTTAAGGAGTGATCGTCGTAAAAGTTTTACCTGGTATTGTTATCAGATGCAACGGAATTTATAGAACGGACAGTTGCTTTGGGTTGAAACATACACTATGATTTATTGTAAGTAGAATTTATTCCCTGAAAATTATTAGTAGGTAACATTTATATAAGCAACAGGAGCAAAATATAGAAAACATTTACCTGGCAAGTTAGACACGCATTATATGGAACGGAGTGCATTATAGAGATACTTCGGATCACAATGAACATATACATCTATAATTTTTTTAAATAAAATTTGAGAACAATACTAAAATCCTTACATACAAATATCCAGTGTCACAAAACGTATCGGTGAGATATTTGCACCTCTATGAGCACGGGAACTAAAATTCAGATATTTTTATTTGAATAAAAAGATATAATAAACAACAAAACGTTTTACCTGAAAACATTACGAGATGCCACGGATTTATGCTTCCAATTCTATAAGTATATCGAATGATCTAAAAATATACTCTGATAAAGTACAGGTTGATTGCAAAATTACTGCTTGTTGCAAATAACTGAATCATCTGATAATTTCTCTCGTGTTTCTAAAATTTTATCGTTAACATTTTAACTATGAGTTGCAACTAATAACTTACACATAGAATCGGTAACGATACAGCATGTGTCACATTGAAAGGTACGATAGAGTTGCATCAGTGGTATACTTGAAAATTTAGTTGAGCAACTGAAATATTTACAGTATTTATAACCATTAACGAGTGATATCCGTAAAACTTTTACCAGTTATAGTAGTCAAATGCAACGGATTTTAGAGAACAGATACTGTTGCTTTGGGTTGACACATACATTATGAATTGTTGCAAGAAGAATTTATTCCCTGGAATTTATTAGTAGGTGACGTTTATATATGCAACAGTAGCAGAATATAGAAAACATTTACCTGGCAAATTAGACACGCATTTTATGGAACGGATTGCATTGCTTCGGATTACAATGATTACTATTTACACATCTATTAGCACGGGAACTAAAAGACGTTTATTTTTATTTGAAGAAACTCTAAACGTTTTACCTGACAACATTACGAGATGCTACGGAATTTATTGCATGCTTCCAATTCTGTCTGTATCTCGAATGATCTAAAAATATTTTGATAAAGTAGAGGTCGATTTTCACGTGCAAAATTACTATATTGCTGCAAATAACTGAATCATCTGATAATTTCTCTTGTGTTTCTAAAAATTTATCGTTAACGTTTTAACGATGAGTTGAAACTAAAAACTTACGCAGAGAATCGGGAACGATACAACACGTATCGTATTGAAAGGTACGATAAAATTGCGCCAGTGGTACACCTGAAAAACAAAATTATATTTTAGAAACTTTTCATAAAAACTTACTGTTACTCGAAAATCCCATCTCTGTCTTCTCCGGTGCAAGCGAACATATGCACTTGCGAACATATGCAAATAGGAGACTATTTATTCGGAGAATTGTTTCATAGAAAAAAGTGTTTCGGACACTTTTTGGGAAAAAACGTGTTTTTACCAAAAAATAATGTAAATTTTTCAAATTTTCTTTTAAAAGTTGAATATTTAGCCTAGATTGGTCATCTATACCAAATTTGAACTCAATTTAATAAGGTTTTCATAGAAAAAAGTGTTTCGGACACTTTTTGGGAAAAAAACGTGTTTTTACCAAAAATAATGTAAATTTTTCAAATTTTCTTTTAAAAGTTGAATATTTAGCCTATATTGGTCATCTATACCAAATTTGAACTCAATTTAATAAGGTTTTCATAGAAAAAAGTGTTTCGGACACTTTTTTGGAAAAAACGGGTTTTTACCAAAAATAATGTAAATTTTTAAAATTTTCTTTCAAAAGTTGAATCTTTAGCCTATATTAGTAATCTGTACCAAATTTGAACTTAATTTGATAAGTTTTTCATAGAAAAAAGCGTCACTCACACTTTTTTGGAAAAAACGTGTTTTTACCAAAAATAATGGAAATTTTTCAAATTTTTTTTCAAAAGTTGAATCTTTAGCCTATATTAGTAATCTATACCAATTTGATAAGTTTTTCATAGAAAAAAGCGTCACGGACACTTTTTTGGAAAAAACGTGTTTTTACCAAAAATAATGGACATTTTTCAAAAGTTGAATCTTTAGCCTATATTAGTAATCTGTACCAAATTTGAACTTAATTTGATAAGTTTTTCATAGAAAAAAGCGTCACTCACACTTTTTTGGATGAAAAAATGAAAAAAATAAAAAAAAATGGAAAAAATGAAAAAATGAAAAAAAACGCTTCGCAGTGCTTCTTACTTTGGTATTACCTGTCATTTAAAAAAACAGGTCGAAAAAAGGCAAATGGGAAGGGTCTTAACGGAGGGGTGACGGAGAAACCATGGTCAAATATTTATATGTTGATAAGAGATTTTAGAGATTTTGCTTGGGCTCTGATTATTGCCAATACAATAGTCGTTGGTGGGGATAATTGAACGGACTTATTAAAAAATGAATGCAGTCTAAATTTAATTATCATTCAAAGTCAAATCAACAATTACGTTTAAATTTCAATTTGTTTTGAAGTTATTATATTATTCACGAAATATGTGTAGGGTGTTTCACTAATATGAATCTTTATAGGAGCAGTTGCAATTAACGACCGTCCTCAAGGAAGTTTTCTATGAACGAGTGAAAAGTTGGCAAAATTGGCAGACCCATCAGCAAAGTTTAACCAGAAAGCGCGAAATCAAAACTCGCATGGATTTGGCAGGCAAAGGCGATAAAGCGGCTCAGTTCAATGAGGAAGTGAAGGTATGTTTTTCATATATTTAAATTATATTGGCTATAGCGGCTTGGGACTCCCTACGGGAGTCCGGTTAAAACTTAGAACCTAATGCCTAAGTATGTTCTAAGTTCCCTCACATTCCAAGGGAGAAGGTCGGACGCTCCGCGCCCGACCACAGGACTGGCTCGTTGCCTCCGGCGCCTCGCAATGTCCGACAAAAAACCTCACCGACCGACAAAAATTCCTCCGTCCGTAACGTTACTCTCACTTCATTTTTCTAACTGTCTGTCAAAACAGCACTGGATAGAATGACCTTCCCGAAAAAACCTCACCGACCGACGAAAAATTCCTGCGTCCGTGGATCCACGAACGCAGGAATTATTGCTTCAGCTTACTATAAGGATGAGCTTTTCAGGAAGCGGAGAACAAAGCTGATCAAATGGAGAAAGAATTCTTGGCCATGAGCAAAATCATCCGCGAGGAATACGACCGATACTGTAAGCAGCGCCGGGAAGATATCAAACACGCCTTGATAGAGTATTTGGAGTCGATGATCGAAAGTGAAGGACGGGTATGTTTTATTTGATAGGAGGTCTTATGTTTTTCGCCGGTTCAAAGAAGATTAATTTAAGACCAGTTTTTCAATTGTTCAAAGCTGAAATCCATTGAGGATCCAAGAAAACATTGCCAAAAATATCAAACTTGGCTTGTATTTAAATTTATGCTTCACTATCACCGACTGTGATCAGGAATCAGCTGAGCCTCAAAACTAACTATATTTTTTGACTTTCTGTCTAAAACTTTTTTGTACACCTGATTTTTCTTTGTCGCAATGCTTTTTGGTTTTATTGGATACTAACTTCTGTATTTTCAGGTGCACGAATACTGGGAGCGATTTGCGCCAGAAACCAAATCCATTGTGACCGACCGATGATTCTGAACCAAAGGCTCGAAATTAAAAAGAAATCTATTTATTTCTCTAAATTATGCTAAAAGAAATTTGTAATATTTAAAATATTGAATTTGGTTTTTAATTATGTTGCATATAATTTTGCATATCGAGCCTCTTGACTTAATAAACTTTATCGTATAAAGAAACAGATTTACAAGCCGCATGCTATATTAAAATTAGATAATTAGAATTACATGAAATGCATTTTCGCAACTTTGTGTTCGTAATCCGTTTTATTGTGCACAACACTTCACATTATCAAAGAGATCGACAGTTATAAGCGAAAACTGAACCAATGGTTAGCCTGTGGAAAGGCATCGAAAAGAGAAATGGAAATTATGAGGGAACAGAAATGTTACTTTACTAAGAAGCCAGTGTCCGTCCGTCAGTGCGTGGCTGGACTGCGTTTAGGCCCCTTTCACTCCTCATTTCCGGGCTTAAAATGTTCGTGCGGATGTGCTGATACAAATTTTCAAAAAATTTAGACAAAATTTTTTAGACAGAAATTTTTTTTCGGCGCTGGCCGCCGCGAGAGCGGCGGTGTGCACAGCTAGTTATAGATACATTATTTTAACAGTAAAAGGTTTGGTCCAAATTGACCAATCGCTTGAGTCCCTGCTCATTAAAAGTACACACATATCTGACAGATAACATTACCAAATACTAGCAAAACAAGGGCATAGGTCACAGAAATTTTTATGGAATTGTTCATGCCTAGAGCCACAAATTGGCCCCATGGATAACCTTTGTGAATGTATGAACATTCTGATTGACCTTGTCTCATCAAGTCTTCCATTTCTACGATGGGTAGAGGTTGCAACACTGAGTTTTCCAGATCGCCGCAATCAACACCTGGACCAGGTGGTTGACCTGTCCAGCACTTCAGGATTTGCACAGCCTAAATATTCAACGTAAAATACCAAAATTGCCACAATGATCACCTGAAATCGTGTTGCGACCACGGAAAGTGGGTCACAGTTATTCGGCTGATAAAGGTCATGTTTTGGTGCGGCTGCGGAAATGCTGAAGGAGTAAATGCTATTGTGGTAATTATCTCTGGATACGGCACCGCTTGACCAAGGAGCTAATTCGGGAGTTCTGAAGTCTTAGTTTTATAAACTTAAGAGTCATTTTTCTATGCTTGGACCCATTTTTGGCACCTGGAATTTCAAGCTGATAAAGTATTGTGACAAGGAACAGACTCAGTCCCACACAATTCGGGAAAATCTCAGAGCCTCATTCTCGCCCTGTCCTTTTCTCTAACTTCTCTCTAGCATTATGCCACAAATCTCTATAAGGGTATACTTTTAGGCTTAGGCATACGCTTAAGTTTAGGCTTTAGCCTTAACCTTTTGTTAACTTAACCTCTTGTTCTTTTTCTCTACTTCTCATTGAAAGGAGGCCAAATAATTAGCGTTCATTCCTGCAAAAAAGCACTCTTAGGAGTACTCTTGAACGAACAGCACATATCATAGCTCTTCCGTACAAATAAAAAATAACTTACGTGAAAATAATGTTGGTCGATCCATTTGTGGCGTAGTCATAACCAAAAGCAAATTCAACAAAATGATTGTCCAAATGTCTTTCCAGATCGTAATCCTCCAGAAATTCTTTGATTAAATCTGTGCCGTAATAATACGGAGGCCACGACATAAAGCTCAGATTTCCAACGAAACTCTGAGCCAACTGTCCGGTTGAGCCATTAACGAAATCGACAGTGAATCCGGCTCCCAAATATATCGGCAATTCGCTGCACATCTGGTAGATTTGTGCCGCTCTGTTTGTGGAACTGTAACGTCTTTCAGGACATTTCTCAGGATAAATGCAAAGGCTGCCGTATGATTTATTTGGGTTATAGTAAGCAGAAATAAATTTGTATAGTTGGACTGCCGGCTCTTCGGTGGCAAGAGATTGGCAGGCTTCCTGTAAATTTAAATAGCTTTTCTGGGACAACAACCACATTTATTCAAAACTTTGGATTGTACTTTTAGCAAGGTTCAAGCGAAGCTCTAGGCTATGCTTCAATGATGATTCACTGCTTGCAGTCCTCGGCAACTTTTCTCTGCTTCTCTAACCGCGGGGAGAGAAAAGTGTGTGGTAATTGTTCGTGGTTGTTTCAAGAATTCTTGTTTCTAGAATAGATCTCGCGCGGGGTACCGAGAACAAAATTTCTTGACATACCTTTATAAGAAAATTTGCTCTTCAGACCTCCGCGCGAGATGCTCACCTTTCTCTAATTTTACTCTCAAACTATGGGAGAGGAGTGCTAGTGGAATGTACTAGAGAATATCCTAACCTTTATCGGCCACGCTGGTAGCTTGAGGCCATCAAAATCAGTGGGATACGGCAAATTTCTATCAGCCAGTCCCAAGAATGCGTCCAAAATGAACATAAAGAGGCGTTCGCAATCTCTGAAAGAAACAGTATTTAATGCGTAATTATCGCGGATAGATTTTCTGTTCTAAAACGAAAATAAAAATTAGTATGTAACGGAAAATCTTATGCTTTGGAACTCAAACCTGTAATCTTGCAGAGACGTTCGCTCATCTATGGACCATGCTTGATTGAATTCTTTGCATTTTTCTGCCACTTCTTCTGTATGCCTATAATATGAGTTTTAGTTAGTGGGGAAAACTTCGATCTATACTACACAGATTCGTCGAACAGTTGAGTGTGCTTCTCGACGTCCAAGATTCTTTCGCTCAGCAAGGCGACATCACATCCCGGAGTGTTTCGATAAATGTAATTGAGTTGATAATAGAACGCGTTATCTTTCACAAAGCCATTCTCGAAGTATCGCACTGGTGCCGTGGAGCTCCATGCACTGAAACGTTTTGCAAAATTGTAAAGAAGACAAAAATGATTTTAATGCCAAGCTTCTGGACCAGCCATCATGGATTAAACCGGGTATTTTATATTTAAAATCACTTATATCTTGGCTGGGTAGACATCATAAAAGAAGGTACCGAGACAACTTACGGTGCCATAAAAGAAAATAATCATGCTGTCGCGAGGTTACTTTTTGATAATCTATCGATTAAAAAAGTTCCCCCACCGAAAGCTTGCAATCCCAGCATCAAGCTCCTTGTTAAAAGAAGGCTTACCCGTGAATTACGTCTGGGTGCCTCACTCTTAGCCATGCAGCCAACATGCCGGAATACTCTCCACCATAAGCTATGACTTTCGCATTTGCATTCTTGAGGAAGGTATTCTTGAAATATTGAATGAGCTTCACAAAATCCATCAGTGCCTGGAGAACACTCAAGTACTCCAATTGACCTTTGATCTTCTAAACGCAGTATATAGAGAACAAAATGTTAGTTTAATACGATTGTAAAAAAATCCTACCCTTATGTGTTCCGTCGGAAATGGCTGAGAATCGCCATAAAATCTGTGCTCGGAAAATAAAAGAGCAGCGTTGAATTCATCAGCTAGGTCATCGAAGAGTTTCTAAAGATCAAAAGTTTTTAATTTCGGTTTTCCAGCCGAGATTTTTTTTGCACCCCGGGGGACTTCCGGTAAGCTGAAGGTAAGTCTGAGGTAAGTTATGGCCTTGTGCTACTGCAGTACAGCTTTCTATCGGTCTGCCCATACGTTAATGGCGAATATGTTAGGTCCTAAAGGATCATTTAGGTTATTTTATCTCTTAAAAAATCAGAAAAAAAGTAAAACTCAAATGAACGACAAGAAACGAAATAAATGTGCATTCTTCATTTGTATTTAAAGTCAAATAACATTAGCTATCTCGATAACAAACCCATTACCATTCTTTCGATGTCATGCTCCATGCTATTTTGCCCACCTGGGTGGAAAAACAGTGGTCCATTCTTTTCGTAGTTAGCTGTTTTATGCATAAATCTGAATCGTCTCAATGAGTATTTTCAAACAAAATCCTTAAATATCCATTCATCGAAGATCCCGTCAAAAAGGTCAAGAAATTATAGTGCAAAATACTCTCTGAAGTCAAAATCTAGAAGGTTTTTTTGGTGAAAGTTCATTAATCCATAAAAGTTCAGAGAATCAGAGAAATAGGGATATTACGTCCCAAATCCATTGGATTTCTTAACGCTAGGTTTACAATAGCGATTGATTTTCAACAATCACACAGAGATCATCGATCACTCTACAAATGGCCAAAGTGATATGGCAAAACACAAAATTTGGGGGCCAAAAATTTCACTTCAGTGAAAATTAGAATTATTCATCGAAAACTAGAGGAAAAGTTGACATAGACATTTGCATCAAATTTAGAGCCATAGTTAAATTTTCAAACGGCGTGTGAACAATTTTTCAGAGATCAATCCTCAAATCGACCCCTATTGTGGCCACACTGATCGCTGAAAATCTGCATTCAATCGTCAAATCCCGGGGAACACCCACTTGGGGGTTTTACTTGAATTTTTACGAACGCCAACGACTGCCAAAGTGGTAAAGAGACCCCTTTGGATAATTTTAGTTTTACCGTGGGTCCCTCTAGTGGATCCGCAAAAAATTTTTGAGGAGGGGGCCAGTTAGGCGGTACTTCGACGTTCAAAACGTGTTTTTCGGGAAATTTTTGACGGGAAAACCAAAAAGTGCAGTTTTAGTGCCAAAAATGGCCACTTATGAAAAATGCAAAATGTAAACCCCCCATATTCCGGAAGAGTTGGGTAAGAAAAGTGCGCTTAAAAAATGATATCGTCTATTTTTAGCGAGTTATGGCGATTTTCAGTGAAACCCCCCAACTGTAACTCCTCCCAAGTCTCAGGAATACGAATTTGTATCAGAATTAAACCTTAATTTAAACGTCATCTTATTCTCTGGATGGAAGTGGTCGATCGGCACATCCAAATAATCATAGTCATCACATAAATTTGTCGACGCAATAAAGCCTAGATCTGATAGTGAGATCGAAACAAATATTACAAAATAATTAAAACGCCGCATCTCTGCTTCCGGAAATAACGAACAAAATTACAAAGAGAAAATAAGTCTTTCTCTAAACAAATTGAAGGATTAAAAATTTCGGTTGCTCTTATCAATCAAAATATTTGTTTAGCCATAATTTTTGATTTGGATCAATTTCGTTATAATGAGGCAGAAAATTGTTTCATTGACTTATTTTCTCTTTGTTATTTGGCTTAACTATTCTCATATGGGAAATTATAATTTTTTATTGACGATAAAAAGGATTGCTTAGTACTTTGGACAGCAAGGAAGGATTATCATTTTTCTTGTTGCAACTTTTTCGATGGAGTTTTTCACTCCAAATTTACATTTTTGGCAAAAAATTTTCTTCTTTTTCGCTGTTTATCTTATCTTTTGTAGCAAAAAGTATTTTTGCCGCAAAATTAATGCTTATCTTTATCCTGTTTTTTGGTATCGAACTTTATTTTACCTTGCGTATATTTTTGCATATCGAGGAACTTGATTTAATAAACTTTATTTTATAAAGAAACATATATAAATTTAGTTCACAATTTTAAAAATTCACAAATTATAGTAGCTTTAAATATTAAAGCAATATCGCCAACAAAAAAATTAGAAAAACGCTTAAGCAAATTGGGAATCGGATATAAGAAAAGGCATTATGCTGTGCGCAAAGTAGTGAATAACCGGATAAAGGACGGCTTACCTTTGGTAGAAAAGTGCACAAAGTTAAGATTCATTTTCAGGAGCTAAGAAGCTATGTAAGGAATCTCAGGAATTTTGAGTAAGAATTATATACTTGTGTAACATCTGACAAAAATACTTGTGAGGACGACTCGAGGCAAGACTACAACAGTTATTATGCATGAGAAACGGAGAATATGCCAATGGGACGGAGATTTGGGAACTATAGGAAATTTTGTGAATCTTGAATTATGCTAATCCTGGAGTCTGTTTACATGGAGGCGTCCATTTTGGGAGAAATCGTAAGAAGAATCATAAAAAATCGTCGTTTTTATAAGGTAAGTGGAATCTTGAAAGAGAACTGTCCCAATACGGCAAAAGATTGAGTATATATTCTTGACCTTCCTAACACAAAGTTTTGAGAAAAATATTCAAAGGTCATTTTTCTTATAAAATGCTCAAAAAAGTATCAAGAGTTTAGCACTGAAAAATTCTTAAAAATTCGGCTAATGCACCCAAAATGGAAACCTCCAGGTAAAATTGTAAATATATCTTTTGGAACACATATCGTTATAAGAATGTTATCATTATGCGAAATTTGCAAACTGAGAAAGACGACGTCAGATTTGGCGTTTTAGCGCTGAACTGCGTTAGCGTCCATTGGGACTTCTTGAGGCGGCAGTTTCGCTTCCGACCTAAAAATTAGCGGTCATTTTAGCGTAAAGAGAAAATTATATCTTACTTGACCGCTGGAATCGATTGGATCGGGAAAGGGTGCGCCTCGGTGCTGAAAATTTAATATAGCATTATTTTTGTCTCAAACTAAGGCAAATAATCAAAAGTCATACTTGAATATCCACGAATCGAGTGAAATCACATCGGGGCTAGCAAAGACCAGATAAAGGTATTTGAGCGTTTCGGCCAGGAAGAAGCTCTGCTGCACATCATCGTGGGCAACGTCGCGGCTATTGGGATACACGCTCCGAATGCCGGAGTATCCAGCGGACACTTTGCAATAGGTCTCAATCGCTTGCGCAGCTGCCCAGCACCTGGAATTGAAAAGTGTAAAAGAGGGTACAGGAATTTGGTTTCATACTAGTTAAATAGAGTGCGAGAAATTTCATCCAGATTTGCAATGTAAAAATAACATGTTTAGAGCCATTCTCAAAAAAGAGAAAACTGAAACGTATTTATTACTAAAAGTAGCACTGTGTTTTAAAATACACGTTAAAGCCTAATCATGTGACTAAAATTTTTTCAAAAATCTTTTTCGCAATATCTTTCCATGGCAACCTGTCGATACCTTGGTGTCTATAACCAAAATAAACAGCTATGATATTTTGAGCCTTCGAAAAACTACAGGTCCAATTTTTTTTAATTTTAAAAAGAGAATATCGATATAAAATAAAAACAATTATCATCGTAAATTCTAGTTCTACATATATCTTTTGCGATGACATAACACATACCATTCTCTATACTTTTGCTTGCCCGTAATTCTATAGAGCACAAACCATCCTTCAATCACTTCCGGACGGAGGATATAATACATCTCAGATTCTCGATTAGTTGCGGCTTCCAGTTTTGACGAGAATCGCATAGACTCCGGACCTATTCCCACATCTACAAGAAACATGTTTTTGTGTATGATTTACTTTAGCGAAATATTCTTACCTGATCTAATGTATGACTCGTGACAAGTGTTTGCGATTTGCTCAGCCAGTTCCAGGTAATGCCGTTGGCGTTTGGGGTCTGTCTCATGTTTCGACTGTAAGGCGAACATTCCAGCAATGAAACAGGCAAGGTGGTCTAAAAAGGGATATTAAGCATGGATTGAAAATAAGTATTTGCTAGGAAGGTTCAGAACGGCGCAACATCTTGATACAAAAGATCTATTTTCCTGTTTGGGGGTAGTTTTTAATATACTAGTAGTGTAACCCCCCACCAAGTATACCTACCCCATAAAATTGATGTCAGTGTTACTATATCAACTTTTTGTCTAGTTATATTTGGAAATTACTTTAACTGAAATGAAAGCCTGGGAAAGCATCGAAGACTAAAAAAAGTTGATATAGAATCAATGACCACACATATATGCCCGAAAAGACAATATATCTAGGCAATAAGTTTGTCACGCAATTTGAATCGAAGAGACACATCCATTTCTCAGATATCTCCAGCCCCGGTCTGCGTTTCCCGGTTGGTAACTATTTGAAATAATTTCTACATTGTTCTAGAAGAAATAATTATTTATGAACTAAAAACGAAATAAAAAACGAAATACTGCCTCACAACAGCCTTTTCTCTATTTTTCTACTCGCCAATAAATCTAAGTTTATATATGTAAACTAATGATTTTGAGAGAACGATAATATTAAAAAAAAATTTTTTTTAATATAGGGGAAGGTGATTTAACGACACCATAATTAACTAGTTGTTTCGACCCTAATCCTAGACAGTTAGTTACGGCTTGAGTTATAGGTTGGGTCATACTCAGTAGGATCCTATAGCTCAATAAATAAATCACCTTAGTGGGGAAAGGGGGAAGACAATACGAAATTTATAATTAAGTTTGTTGCACAATTTAACCCTAAGGAACATATCACATTCCTCGGACGTTTCCTCTCCCGGTTGATAACTATTTCGAAAATTTTCTATATTATTCAAGAAGAAATACATATTTCTTAGAACGAATTGAACTAAAATCTACAGAATTGTAGAGAAATGAGAAATTATCTCTCGCTACAGCTTATGTCTCTATGTTACCACTCCATAAAGATGCCTATTTCTCAAAATGTTTGCTTAACATGACAAATTTAGCACTTTCTAAGGTGTTCTAGGGATTATAAGTGCATACCCATTTTATGTTCCATCCGAGACCCTTTCAACTCTGCAAAGTAGGACAACTGATTTGGTACGGATTTTTGAAGCAGATTTCTCTCGATGGCGGTCATGGCGTCGTCATACGTCGATTTCAGCTGAGAGTCGGTCTTATTTGTAAACAGCCACAATTTTATAACTAAAAATGATTCAATATTTATCTGATGACCTAGGAGAAAAAACTTACGGTATTCATAAAAGCTGTCGCCCAAAGCACCAACCGAAACATGCTCTACAAGGATATGAAGTTAAAGGAATGACAACATTAAGATTACTTACTCAAACAGAACTTTCCGGTTCGTGGATTTATGTAATTCGGATAAAGACCATCTGGCTTCTCGAGTTGCGCTAATACCTCGCGCACTCTAAAATTTAGACGTATTGACTAAAGCATAATAATTGAACAAATATAATAGTCAGGGCGCGGTTTGAGTACTTTCAATTTAGTATGACGCAATGTTTTTAGTCAAACCTCGATTAAGAGAAGTTTTATGTTGACAGTAATGTATTTAAAACTTGAATCTGCTTAGACAAACTTTATTTTCTTTAATAAGTTGTTGACTTAAGCTTAAGTGTGGAAACGTAAGCCTGGTCTCAACTGTCTCCCTCAATTTTTTACAATCCTTTGCACGCAAATATTCAAACTGATCAGAAGAAATAACTTTCGGCTAATTGCTTTTTTAAACAAGTTTAGGCTTTTTAGTGAAAATATTTCCAGATTATTATAATAAAATACTCCAAAATATTTTAAGGTCGTCTATAATGTCCTAGAAGGCTCCAGAACGACTTGGATGCCATACGGATATTTTTATAAACTGGACATTTAAAAATGTTTTATACACCGCATCCGGTTCAATTCAGCCTAGTCCATGGAAGGAATTGCAATGGGAGAAACAGAACATTAAGAAAATTTACTTTGACGCCTTTTCCCTGTACGTGGAATTTCCTGTGAGCTTGGAGAGATATGTAAACTCAAGTTCGAGAGAGCCGTACTCTGAGAGGATCGAGCAGCCGCCACTGGCCCAACCATAATTTATAGCCCGTCCGGTTCGCGTATTCACCAACGCCAACGGAATTCCAGTTGGGGTGTTGAAGGCTGGAAGCAGCAAATCCGCCACATATTTCGCTTTTTCCAGAAATACCTGAAAATAAATGTTTGAAGACATAAGTTTTATATAAAAACTCACCTGATCCGAGGATAAAGCGTAGGCTGACAGAAGACCACCCACATAGCGGATGTTGGTCTCGAACACGGAAAGATCGGTTTGCTGAAATGTCAAATTTTGAATACTTATGTTATATCGCATTTTTCCGGGTTAATTTTTTGTCATCAAAGTATTTTCTGGCACAAAAATGATTTTCTGGCACTTCTTAAATTTCACTTCAAACACATATTTTTTTCCGCAATAAGTGTCTTAGAAACGAAGACATGCTAACAGATTGGTTCCAAGAAATATTAGCCTTCAGAAAATATAATCGATTTCCCTTTTCCTTCTTAATAAAGGGTCAACTGGCTCTATTTGATCCAGAACAAGATTTTTACACATACAAAATGCCAACATCGTTGCAAAATCGAAAACAGAGGTAAATGTGTCAGTTTTTGATTGACAGCCATGCCCTGGAGTTGCACTTACTCAAACCACTGCTTTATATTAGGGAGACTTTAGGGATCAGGATTATGTGTTAATCATGCTCTAGACTAGTTCTTGCTATGATCGTCAATATGACAATAATTCAACTCTATGGTTGCGCTATAGTTTAGAGAATAGTTTCAACAGTACTACGGATCGACATAATTTGTTTCTTGAATCCTTAATGATAACACCTAATTTTTGAAGCAAATTTCAGCCTACGAGTAAATTGAGTAAACCTTACCACTTGTTTCATATCCAAAGACTGCGCGATCCATTCCCTGGCATCGTTAAATTCTTCCATCAAGCCCATTATGTGGAGGGTGTCAGTGGCGTCCACGATGGTTGCTCCGATCGATGCCCGGCCAAACACAGATGCGGAGTGTCCGATTTTGGAAATTGGCCTTAGCTCGTTTTCACCCCAGGCATATGTTCTGTAGTTGGACCAGGCGAAGAGCATCATCTAAATAAAAACTTATTGAAATCTTCGCCATTTATGGCAAACTTAGTATATGGGGGAAAATATGGTTAATTTGGTAAAAAGTTACTCTAAATCCATCCTCAATTAAAAAAGAGCAATTTTTAATTTTTGGAAAAAGTTAACACAAAATGCACAATTTTCCATAGAAATCGAAGCCAGATAATTCAGATCAAATTCAAAAATCGAGAATCTGATTTTCTGTCCTGGTTAACGAAAAAATTAAGCTTAGTTCATGAGATTGAAATAGATTAAAGTATCATTTTTGGTCAAAAACGGGAATCCGGATCAATCTTGTGTCCAGAACTATCACAAATTTACCTTCTTGATGAAATCTCTTCGGTACTCATTGATTGACTCTCCGGACGCATTTGTGGGCAATTCTCGATTGGTGTCATACTTACTTTCCACCACGCGCCGATTTATCGAATCCCGGATTCGCAACCTTTGACCTTTATCTTCCGGCGACGCACCTGAGATGCTGCCATAGTCTTGGCTGTAGAAAACGGTGATCGCCGAGAAGAAAAATCCGCCGAAGACGAGCGCTCCGCCGAAGAGGAAACAGTACTTGGCGTGGAAGCGGAGGCCCATTCATGCACTTATCCGGAACATGCCATAATCCGATTAAAACTGACAGGTGCGCTTTGTACAGATGAGTTGAGTCGAGCGGTGGAAGTGAAGTTTGGCCAGTCTGAAGGTAATTAAAATAATGTAATTAAAATAAAAGAGTGAGAAAAAAGTTCTAAAATTTGCCGTACTAAAATATCAGTCAGAGAAGTTCAGCTTTTTATGCTACGACTTAGACACGAGAAGACAATACAAACGCAAAGAAAGCATAGCAGTTATTTAAATTCAATTTTTTTTTAAAAACGCATAAAGGTGATCATATTTTATCTAACTTTTTTCAAAATTTTGTTCACCAATTTTTCGGCACACTAAAAGGTCATTTTAATAACCTAACAAATTTTTCATTTAAACGCTAATCAAAAACGCTTTTACTTTCGGAATTCATTCTGCGAGCACAACTTTTCCAAAATCGATAACGCATAAAATTAAAGCTTGAAACATTTCCACAAATTATATCAATCAAAAACCCATAATTTAAGCCATAATTTCATAATTCCGAATCCAAAAAATCTAAACAAAAGACGCGAGATCTAAAGATGACCGCAACATAATCCCAAACACATCTATTGTTTCGAAGTGAAAAGTGCGTTCGGGTAGCACACTTGGCAAATTGATTTTAATAAAATTCGAAGCGAATTTTATCCCGGCACGAAATACATTTGAGCCTGTTGTCGTACTGAAAAGGAAAAGAGAAAACTCTTTTGCCTCCCTTACCATAACTTTTGTAGGTGTTTTTGTAAGTGTTTTTTTATCATTTTACAGAGGCTCTTCCTCGCTGCTCTAACTTTGTGTAATAATAAAATGACAAAATCCGGGAGTTTTCCCTGAATGCAAATTTCCTGGATCGGGATGTGATTCTTGATTTGAAGTGTATTTTTCCATACAATTTTACAGAATTTTCACAACCTAGAGCCCCTGAATGTCTGGGGTATTTTTCCACACACTATCTGTAGGCTGAACTTAAATGCATTCAAAATTCCAGGATTTTCCCTCGAGATCCGGAACCTCGAATTTTGAGCAGTGAGAATTTTCACACGATTCGCACAAAATTTTGTTGATGCAACATGTAAAACATTACTGATTCTTAAATGCCCTGGGGTATAACGTAATCGCAGGTAATACCTGGCGACTGAACAATGAATCGTGGATATGAATCCATTACCTGGGTTGAATCAATATATAATTCAAATTTCTCTCGAATCTCTATGATTTGATATCCATGACTGACTCTCATAGTTTAGGTTTTTTGAAGATGGGCACGAAACTTTCGACTTCGCTTGAGGATTGGCTACACCCTGAAGTATCGCCACGAGCCGATCGGCCTACCACCTTCGATCCACAGGCTGGTTTCACTAAGGGTCGGAAGGAGCGCAAGATGATCGCAACAACGGAGGAAATGGATCGATGGGTTAATTTTTGCTTATTGTTTTTAGTTCTTTCAATGATTATAATCTCGGTTTGCACTAAAATCGGAATTATGATTTGGCTTTTCGGATTTTGTTTAGATCTATAATCCCGTTACACTAGTGGATTTCTAAAATCACCAATTATACCAAAGTTTCATTATTAATCCAATAAATCTGAATCTTGGAAAATTCCAGGAATTCCATTTAAGTTGAACTTTGATGCAAAAAAGGGCATGTAGGATTATGATGATATTCCTAAAAAACTGATAGTCTACTTTGTTCCATAAAAGAAAATATTGCATACAATATTTTTTGTCTTGATAGTTTGCGAATGGGAACTTACATTTTTGAAAGCTTTAGTAAATAGAAACTGCGGATTCGTTGTAATTTATATTTGTACTTTTACATTTCTTTCATGTTTCTATTTTTATATTTCAGCAACTTCCGTACGGCTCCCGCAACTATTGTGCTCATCATTTAATCGATGTTAAAAAATGTCAGGTGAGGTTTTAAATTATCTTTCTTGAAATATTGTTGTGCCAAAAATTGCGTACACTCCATATCGCAGTTTTCCGATTCTCGTTTAACCGTAGATTTTTCGCTTCAGACGTTCCTCCCCATAACTTGAGTTTTTATTGAGTATATTTTGAACGCGCTAATACTTCCATACATGTGGGATGTTTTCTTGAAACATTTAGAATCGTGAAGATGCGTCTAGAACATCAGGAAAATTTAATGAATGTCTACGGAACGTCCTAGTATCTTCACAATATTTGAGAATTACATTCTATATGTAGGTGCAATACTCCGAATAAGTGCCGGCATTATTTCTTCCAAATTCCTCTTATGTTTTATTGACTTTTTCGGCCATTTTTTGCGAGCATCTTTTCCAGAGTAACATAATTTTAGCATATTTCTTGGCTTTTAATCTATAAAATTGGCTAAATATTTAGTTGAGATGACTCATAATTTCAATTTAGGCGAAATATGCGCCATTCATCAGTCACCCTTGCTGGGACCTCATGCATGTTTATGAGCAGTGCCATTATCAGGAAGAGCTCGTCCGCGTCAAAGAATACGAACGAGAAAGGCGTCTATTGAAACGACGGCAGCGCAAATTGGCAGCGGCTCGAGCGGCTGCCGAAATTCCCGATGAATCGGACAACTCTGCGAATCAAAAAACGGAGTGAATATTAAATCAATTTGTTTCCTAGGAAATATATGTATGCTTCATAAATTTGGTTTGTATGTAATTTTACGTGTAAAATAAAGTTTTAATATAATGTGTAGATTTGTGTACTTTGTATCGCTATTGTTACTTTATATCTGTTGTGTTATTGACTCTGATTATAATATATCTAGCCTAGATGAACGATCTCAGAAGCGCTGTGTTATGCGATCAAAAAGCATTTGCGGAGCATTATCAGAACATTTTTGAAAGATTTCTCGACAAAAATTGGCGCAGATTCAATGACCAAGAACTGTATTGGATTTTGTTGGCAAAGTTCGTGGAAAGGTATATTTTGCTTATTTCTTAGGAGGGTCTTGAAGGCGATATTAAAAGGTCATAGTTTTCACTGTGTAGGACATTTTTCTATAACAAAATGGTATCAAATGTTTGGACTAAAAGTTTCAGAATTTTCAAATGTTGAAAAGCCCCATTCTCGAAACAGTTTCAACGGCTGCGTTCAATGTTTTGTGATGAATGTACCTGGTTCTAATTTTATCGATGCCATTATTTAACGAAAGTA
The DNA here is from genome assembly GCA_022814885.1 of Ditylenchus destructor. NCBI lineage: Eukaryota > Metazoa > Nematoda > Chromadorea > Rhabditida > Anguinidae > Ditylenchus > Ditylenchus destructor. The sequence continues at coordinate 164,312 of JAKKPZ010000105.1, read as the reverse complement.
CCGATGTTACAAAATTGAATTTTGTTTACAACTGCATCCGGTTTATACCTTTTCTCCCAGGATGGTTATTAAGAGCATAAAGTAATTATATATTTACAGGTAAATATATCGTCAACGCCATAAAATTTGCATCATTTTTATAATACATTAGACGCATCCACGAAATTAATTTTGAGTGAAACTTTTTGATTTATGTTGAAGGTCAAGTCAGACATTGTCGGCGTGGAGACTGATATTAATATTTTTTACTGAAACAAAGTACCGAGACATGAGTTTTTCTCTGAAATGAAATTTATGAGAACACTGTTTCATACTCAAAATCTAGAGCGCAGCTCTGAGAATGAGATCAAAATTGTCTTTATCTAGTGAATCTCAATGCCAAACATTTAAAGAGGATGCGTAATGAAAAACTAAGTCCTAAAATACCAAGGATACAAATTCTTTGGAGAGTTGGTTGAGATTTGATTGTACTTTTAAATGAACTCTAGCATGTTACATTCCCAAATCTCAAAACGTTACAACTATTTGATCAATCATAAATTACTTTTCAGGTGTTCGAATGAGCATGCCAAGCAGCTGCAATCCCGACTCCAAGCCCGAATTGTGGAAGCAAGCAAAGGGGTCCATTTCTCGCTTGGACTGATGCACTTTATTCGCTCCACGCTGTGCAAGTGCCCCACAGTGATCATCCACAACCGAAATCTCTTCGTGGATATGGCTCATCGTTCGCTGAATTTCACATGTTCGCAATGGATCAAAGTCCACGGAAACAGGAATCAAACTCGAGATAGCGAGTTGGAAGTGACGACAAGGTATCGAATTTTTTATTGATCGAAATTATTTTTTGACTCTAATTTAGATAGTTCAAAAAGTATTTTAGAGACAAAATATTCTCCAGAATTGATGACAAAAAGTGTTTTGAAGACGAAAAAATTAACTCAAGAAAATTTCTATTTGAGTTTGTTATTTGGAGGTAATTAATTGGCGGTTTGATAAACGATTGCAGAAGTTAAAAGTACAAATCGCGTCAGTTTAAAAATGTCACGATTTCGTTGAGGTGGACGACATTTATCCTTTAAGTGATTTTAGAATATGAGTATTCTTTTTCTGTGTTTCACACTATTCACATTCTGCTAAAAATATTTATTCGTTTACAATGAAACACTTCAGATTAATTAGCAATTATAATTATAATAGTGTAACATTATTTGCTACCACAGAAATATACATAAATTACTACAATATTTCTCGCTGTTATGTGTGTTTTCCTTCTAAAGATTGTTTTGTATAATAATATACAATTTTTATTTATTTCTTGCAGCTTTGAGTGATACAAATGTAAAATTTTCTGTATTGGCTAATATAAAGAATAACTTATTAATTTCAGGTTGGCCGTTGACATTTACTTCAGAGTGATGCGCACTGAGCAAGAAGCGCGGATTCTTTTAACAATTCAAACGCTGCTGAGGAAACCACCGCCATACGACCTCACAGAAGTGTTGCCCCTGGACATCTTGAAAAATTCACTAATGGATAACAATCAGATTATCGCTGCGTGCATTTGGGCCGTTTATGGAGCTCTCATTGGAATGGCGGATATGGGTAAGATTAGAAAACTTGTTTTTAAGAAAATATTCTCTATTGACATCACTGGACATTATTGACTCGAATTGCGTCCTAGTCTTACTGAACCATATTTTATTGAACTGCATTTTGGCTATATATAATCTAGATTTATTACAAACTATAAATTTGTTTAAATTAGAGTACGGAATTACATTTGATTACATACTTTGATAAAATAGCAAATTAAAAGTAGTAAATGATTATTACTCTCATTGGAATGGCTGATATTAGTAGACTAAATTTTTGTAGCATTAACTCGAACGGTTAATTTCAGGTGTCGAAATCAGCCTCGACGACTTTGTGAATGCATTTGAGGCATCATACTTGTCCGAAAATCAAACTCTCATGGAGTCATCTGTCAACGCTCTCGAGCAGATGTGCAGCGTTATTGGCTTCAGCTTTTGTCAAGTCTCAAAACGGGTGCTCGCAATCCTCACAAATAATGATCATTTTCCGGAGTCCCAATGGAAGGCACTTCGGATTATGAACGATAATGCGGGCATTGGCTCAATGGTTCACAAACACTTTGAAGATCTTGCGCAAAAATTGGCGGCCAGGTGTATTCCTAAAGAAAACGAGGTATGTTTTGGAAATGAAACTTTCCATTTTATATGTTTCGTTTTAGACAAAACTGCCGAAAGAATTGATCGCGCTTGTCATATCCGTTATGAGAACTTCTCTTCCATTACTGAATCCTCCCACTCTCGAAAGTCTCCAAATGGCTGTGTGCAAAGTCGCCTTATTGTCGGAACCTCCAATTGAAGCGATTAAGCTGTTGAATGCTCTCTTGGAATTGAATCATGATGAAGTTCCTCTTCCACTCCAGGTATGTTTTACTTAATTTTGTATTTACTTAAGGAAACTACGTGATCCAAAAATAGCTATCAAAATTTACCAAAGCCGCTTTCACTGTATAATACAAATTTGATATAAACTTCTTTCCCTCAACTGTATATTTACTTTCCAACGACTTTTTCAAATTTTTCCTGAAAAGAAATTTTATCCACAAAAGTTTTCAGATCATACTGAGATTTTCATCAAGCTTTGCACTACGATTGCACGATGTTTACCAAAACTTTCCCCAAATTTAATGTCAAAAATTGTTTTTCAGGAAAAATCTAAAAAATACATCGGAAACAGAGTAAAAATAATCACAGAAGTATTTGTATCAAATTTGCATCCAACGTAGTTAAAAATATTCCAAAAATTGTTTAATTGTAATGCGCAATTGTAATCTTTGCTAAAATTCATGACATTTCGTTCCTCAAAATTTCTTGAATCTTCAAATATGCATTCCCCAACAAAATAACTTCCAAATGTACTGTTCATTTGAGGTCGGTTTGTTTATATTTATTAGCCTGTACAATGTTGTATGTGGAAATTTATGTGACCTTTTAAAATTCTAGGTTGCCCAAACTGTTTATTCGCGAAATTTTTCGACAATGAATGCCGACTTCAGAAACGAGATCGAACGCGGTCGGACGATTTGCAGCATGCTGTCCCACCCGAAAATGCCTCCATTGCCTGTGAAGTTGCTAAACGACGATGATTTGACGGTTGAAGAAGGCATGAGTTTGTTCCATTCCGAATAGTCGAGCATGTTCATGGTGGAAATTTAACGTTATAATTTATACAGAATTGTTAATACATCGTAAACTCGAATTTTGCCCCTGTGTATATCTTGTTTTTTCCTTTATACTTAGTCATTGCAAAACAACGCTGTGTGTTTGCAAAACAGCGAAATGTTTCATTTTTGATACAAATACGAAAGCAATTAGCTCAAGACTTGGACATTGCCCGGAACATCAAAGTTTGAACTTTTGCCCAAAAGTAGCCAAATTATTTTAAAAAGACATAATATCTGAAAATTTATAATGAGTCAATACTTATGCTTTAGCGGCCTTATGAGCACAATGTTTCATTTTTCATACAAATATGTTTCCATTTTGCAGATTTTTCTACAATGAATGCCGACGTCAGAAAAGAGGACGCCAAAAAAGAAGGTAAGACGATGTGCAGCACGCTATCCCAGCCGAAAACGCCTCCAATACCTGTGACGTTGCTAAACGATGATGACGATGTTATCGAAATAGTTTCAGACGAGGAAAAGAATGCCGAAGTCGATCTGACGTTTGAAGAAGGCATGAGTTTGTTCCATCCTGAATAGTCTAGGATATTAATGGGGGAAATTTACCGTGATCGTTCATGCGGAATTGTTAATTCATATTTGTATTCTGTTGTTGAGTTTTGAGAGTCAAATAAATTGTTAAGTTTCTGGATAACATGGTAACATCTTAGGATCATCATTTGAATTTGCGCTGACATCAAGGAATTTAAAGTGAAAAGTTAAAGTCCAGTTGCTCTCGGGAACATTTGGAGAAGTGCAACTTCCTTATGAATATAGGTAAATTTTTCAAAAATTACTTATCATGACGACCCGTATGGTTCTAGTGTGATAATAAATGAATATCATCGTAATATCTCGTTGATCATTTCTCGTATGATCAGCTCATTATGTCGTAGATCATTATTTCTATTATAATCCATAAACCATACACTGGCGTGGTTTCCGCTGATCAACGATCAAATATGATACATTAGCCTTTATGATCAGTATTATTATTTGTTTTCTCGATTCAACAAAGTATAGGTCAGGTGACCTTTCCTTAAATAGTTATGAACAAAAGTGTGAAATGTTTCATACAACTATAAAAACAATTTAGTTCAAGACTTGGAGTTTGGACGAGAAATCAAAGTCTGAACGTTTGCCCAAAACATTATCCATGAAAAAATAAAGTGTATTTTGGTAAACTGTAGTATAGTTTTTTTCATAGATATTGACTGCTTATGGAACATTCTAGAAGGACGAATAATGACTCAAATTAATGCTGAGACACAGGACATACGATTGAGCCATTACTCGGCCTTCTAGAATGTTTCATAAGCAGTAAATATCTATGTGTCTATGAAAAAACTATAGTGGAATTTACCAAGCTATACTACAGTTTTTCATAGATATTCAAATGATTGGCCCAAAAGTACCCAAATTCTTCAAAAATTGCTTAATTAATATCTGAAAAATCAATAGCGTGTCAATGTTGTGCGCTCCTTCGGCCTTACCTATTGCCCTTTTAAACTGTTTGCGTAACTGTTTAATGATATCATGAAGTGGCTAACTCTGCCTTCTCCCCACCCTTCCACACCCCTTTGCAGTGCGAACTGAGCGTCGTTTGGGACACATGTCATACCTCCCCTTTGTTTATTCCTTTGTTCCATCAAAGATTGTATGCTTCTTTGGCGATCAACACGTTTGATCGTCAGCCATTATTGGAATGGCTGTGAGAATGGAGAGAGAGACGGTCTCAGTTTCCTTTAATAGATTCAAAGATAAACAATTCTCAACTTTGAACCATTATTTTGAGGTAGACAGTGGGAAAATGCTAAGAAAGGAATGTTGAATTATACCGAAAATTTGACCCGACTCCTTTTTTTTGGACATTTTCGATCACTTTTTAGTTTAGAATGTTCAATGCTGAATTTTACTCTTCTTTGGGTTTCAATGAAAATTTATTTTACGAAGGGTTGTATTGAATTTGCTCGAAAAAAGAAAATTTCTATGCTGGCTCCATAGTATTGAGAAATTTTTTATAAAAATCAATTTCGTATACTTTTTTCATAGCGTTGTCGCTTCAAGCTCTTTGGTTGTTTTCGATAAACCCCAATATTAGATCTAGTCCCAGACCTAAGCTTAAACTTAAGTTTATCTATAAACATAAACTTTGTAGGCATGCGTTCGAATGATGTCTTGTTAAAAGAACTTTTTATGAATGCTCCCCTCAAAATAAGACCCCTGCAGGGACGCAGTTCTTTAGGGCATTTCAGTTAAAAGTTTCAAATTCTTTATTCATCTTTCAATGTGCTATCTAAGCCTGTAGTCGTCGCCTTTAGGAAGAGCTAATAAGCCTCATTATCGACATTGGAGGCTTACGTTTTTCCTCGGGCACTTCTAAGCCTCTGCCAGGATTTGAATGTACTTGAAATCCTGAAATATAATTATGTGTTAAATATTACCCTGAGGAACATAACTCGGGTTTGCAGAATAATAGTGTACTCCATTTCGACTTACATCAGCCTATATCCCAACTCGTATCCAGGAAAAATGTCATGTGGACATGATCCTAGGAAAATGGAAGACCTGTCCGTTATAATGCGCGAAACCCCCGGTCCGGTTTGATCCGGCGCGCATGGTTCGGAAAATTGCAGTAGTCAATACTCAAACAGTTCTCTATACGTACGAATTTCTGGACGTTCCCAATCAATGCCTTGGCTATGCCAGTATATCCTCAAGCAAAAAATCCGGAGTGATTCTTCAAGTTCATTTACCTTTAAAGTCACCGCAGTGACCTAAACCATATGGGGGATCTCCCCCATTTTTAATCTTGACCTCTCAATTGTCCTTTCAAGTGTAATGGCAACCATTAATTCAATCCGGACAATACAAACAGTTATTCCTTATTTTCCTAAACTCCTTTCGGTAATTTCTCTGAAACCAACTCCCTTCCTCATTCCTTTCAAGTTCTGTGCTCCGAGGCGATCTCGCCACACTTCCAATACCAAGGCCGTATTGCCCTGCCTTTTATTGACCATCATGTGCAGCATTTTCATTTCAAGCGATATGGGGAGCAAGGCAGACCATTGCCTTTGTCATCGTTATTGATTGGCAATTGGAATGTATGTGTGTGTGTGCCTCTGCAGACCCTTTGTTTGATGAACCTCTCATCATGAAAGCCCCCTTGATGTGAGCTTTGGATCCAAAGGTCGCCATGGCTGTTTGATTTTATGACCCCCTTTGAGGTAATTTTCATATAAATTTTTCCTATTGATTTAGGGGCCAAACCTCAGGGGTCTAACCCCTTCCGTTGGTGGAAAGAAAAAACATGTGTTAAGAGACATGGAGAGACTATTGTGATTACGGGTGCAGGACATTTGTACGTCGGGACATTTGTACGTCGGGGCTATAACTTTTGATCCATGCGGTCATTTTTTATACTGTTTTCGAAAAACGGTGTATTCTGAGCTGGAAGGAACATCTGGTAAAAAAGATAAAAATTTTTTTGAAAAAATGACATTTTTTACTTAAAAAGTTGATTTTTGGCATTTTTTTGCAAAAAATCGACTTTTTAAGTAAAAATGTCAGTTTTTCAAAAAAAATTTTAATTTTTTTTACCAGATGTTCCTTCCAGCTCATAATACATCGTTTTTCGAAAACAGTATAAGAAATGACCGCATGGATCAAAAGTTATAGCCCCGACGTACAAATGTCCCGACGTACAAATGTCCGTGTCCGTGTGATTACTGAGTCAGAGAAAAAGGGAGCTAGGCATAGAAAACAGGCAGACAGTTAGAGAACGAGGGGAAGGCAGGCATTAGAGGTTGTCACGTGGGCTTGAATTTGCAACGCAAGACCTTTCCCTTTGGACGCTCTTGACTGGCCTGTGAGGCGTTTGGCATTTTTTATTGTTTAGAGTAAAATTTTGGAGTTTTTGGGTTTCAATTTTTGGAATTTTATGTACGGGAATCCATCGCAACATGGCTACTTTGCTTCCGTAAAATGGAAAGAATCCCGGGATGCAGACTCACTGAGCCGCTTTCAAGCGATGAATGCCTTTTATAAAACCCGCATTTGGATTGTGTCTTTTGGCGATGTGTTGTTTACAAATAAATTTTCTCTATGGGACGTAGGGAATGTTTTTTCGTTCTTATGGCCGAGTACTCGAATCACGAGGTTTTGGATTCTGTTTTGGTTTCTGATTTTTGAACAATGTTTCAGCTTAGTGTGTTTGTCTTGGACTATAATCTGACCTTTGTGGCAAGAAGAGTGATAAGACGAGAGTGTTAAGTCACGCGGAATTTAAAAATACCATTCTCGCTTTAAAAAAGGTCGGGTTTTAAAAAATTTCAGATTTAGAATGTTTCGGGGTTTGCAGCAGATTCGGGATTTCCCATAGATTGATTCCAACTTTTTATAGCATTTAGATATTTACAGTTCTTCCAACCATCCAGGATTTTATTTGAAGTATCAAATGTTTTAGCGGTTGTGGGGAAAATTTGTGCTGAGACGGGAGTTTCTTTATCGTTGAATTTTTTAAATTATTTTTGGGAAATGCGGCATACTGCGATGTGATCGCAGTATGCTCAGCTTCCATCCTTATATGGACATGTTTCCACGCTCTTGAGATCTTTTTTGTTGTTTGGATGAGAAGTTTGTGTGTTGTCAACATGGGTATAGTGGTGCATTTTATGTTAAAAATCAGTTTATGTTGACATAAAGTAGTTTATCTTCAATCTCTGGCCCGAAGCCCGATTCTTTTACCTTACCAAGTTCGAGAATTCCTTAGTCCCGACACACAAATTGGGTCATTTCGATCAGTCTGTCTGTTCTGACGCCGATTTATGGGGTCCCGGCCTAAGTCCCATTGCTCGTACTGCACACAGGGTAAAGCCTGGTCCGGACCGGGTTTTGAGGATAAGCTTTCAGGATGCCGAAACCCAATTTTGCTTCCTAATCATTTTTTGTAAGCAAAACCGCTAAGATTGCTTTCTCAGTTAAATCTACTTACGAAAGTACTTTTCTAGTACTCTTCTAGAATATTGTGCCATTTCTTTTAAGATAACATCTCAACACATCCAATGCTACAATGGTTTTGCTTTTCATTCAACGAAAGCGATTGTCTATTGCTTCTATTGATCACTGTTGCCCTAAAACAAATTTACTGTACTCATTTTCTATCGCAAAGCGCTTCGATTCATCATTTTTGCTACTATACGATTTTACATTCATTCTTCTAGCTTATTCTGCTTCTAATCTATTATAGTCCCCACATAATTACAAGTCGTGCTTTCATTATAATCAAACCAATAATGTAGCATTTGGCAACAAGTTTCGGGAAATATTGGCTGAAAGTGAAGCAGAACTGAAAACGTTCGAAAATCGGTCAATTTTATTAGAAAATTGGAATAAAAATTGAAAATTACATAAAAAATGTTCGTTCCTTTTATACCAAAAAACGTTACTTTTCCTGAATTCCAGAGGCAATAAAAGAATCTCGTCTTATTTTTGTTCAGAAATCACTAGTGCTTAGTTGAAAGCCATCCCTATATCTGATTGAGAAATCCCAATAGTCTGGAATTCAGCCAAAAAATGGAAATTGTAAACGATCTCAAAATTTTTTAAATGTGCCCGAAATATGATAAGTAGCTAAAGTATCTAAAATGCTTTGGTTTGATTTGGTTTTTGTTGAAGTTAGATTCCTGAAATTTTTAACCGGACAGGCTTGAATTCAGCTTCTACCTCACCTTATATATATTTCGTCTTTCGATCCATTATTTCAACCTTCCGCGTTTTCGTCCACACATGTTGAAATATTGCATTTCTTTACTAAAATGTTACAATTTCAGTTGCAAATTCCATTCTGCTATGACAATGAAGCGACATCTCGGCCTGCTTAGAAAGCCACTGGGTGCCGCAAGCGGTCTCTCATCTGGCCGAGCCCAGCACAAGCAGGTGATTTTTATGTCGGAAGCGCGCAAAACCGGACCTAGTCCGCTCTTGGACCACACGCCGTGCGTATTTTTGCTGTCCGCGTGCTCATTTTCCACGAATCACTGTTGCAAGAGGAAGGAAATTTATTCAGGATCGAACGGCGACGGTAAAGACATCAATGTGAATACCACACTGAAAGAATCGGTCAAGAATGACGTCTCAACACCGCCAGTAGAGAATTGTAAAAATTGCAATTCGCCGCTTCAGCCGGTGGAAAGAGGTAAGAGTTTTGGTGAGGTTTACGCTTAAATTTATTATCATTGTTTGTTAATGGCAAATTTTCCAGGACAAATTTCGGTGTGCCCAACATGCAAATTTTTATACCGAAGTTCTGGTGGCGGAAATAATGTGCGAGAGCACAGCCAATATACTGCTGCCTTTCAGAAGCCCTTCGATAATATGCCGACGCCTCGGGAGGTATGTGACAAAAATTTTGCGTTTCAAGCTACAAAGTAGTTTTAAATATTTAAAATCAAATGCACTGACAAAGAAATATTTTATCCTTGTAAACAGTTTGCCGCTGTACCTGCACCCGTTTCAAAAGGAAAACGCAACGTCAGAGGAACGCCAAACAATGTCGCTACCGTATTCCGTGCTAATCGTATTTTGCCAGGGCCAAAGCCCCCGAAAAAATTTTCGCAAAAAACTAGATGGAAGAGTACAAAATGGGAGACTGTCAAAGGCGGCCCATTTTCCTGAATCAAATTTGGGTCTAGTGTTATTAGATTTCCGAGGGTAAAACTAAAATATATTATATTAAGTTTCATCCCTTAGGTGTTTAAGTGAACTTTGGGTCTCTATAAACTCTTTTATATTCTAAGAATGTTCTTAATCCAAGTAGGATTATGATGTGAAAACAATTAGGCCGATTTAATATAAACAACCGATTATATAAACAATTGCACTCATAGAAATATCTGCCGTGTTCAAACTTATATTTTTCTGTATTTTTGATTATTCTAAAGTTTGGCCAAAATTTTAAACATTCTCGCTGTTTGAATGAGGTTTTTGCACATCTTTAAGAAAAGTGTTACCAATTAACCATTTTGGCTTTGGTTGGAGAAATGCCCATCTAGATTTGGATTACTCTGGATTATTTCCTAAAATAGCCATTTTCAGTGTTTAGCTCTAAAGTTATTTCTCCAAAACGGAGGCAAAGTTAAAAATTAACGAAAATGGCATAAATTGAATAAAATGGCAATTCAAAACTTAACTAACGTCCGCCATTTCCTATAAGCATGGCGGTATCTGTGCCCATTTGTCTTTAAAAAAACATCGTTTCAGCTGCGAGATTACATGGACAAATATGTGGTGGCGCAAACGCCGGCGAAGACTACGCTGTCCGTTGGAGTCTACTCTCATTACAAACGATTGGCCAACAATTTGGACAACGAACCGCCGCAGATTCCCAGCTCAGTTCTTCCAAGACACGGGTACGAAAACATCCCTATGGAGGCGCTATACCAAAGTATGATTTTTGACATGATTTTGAAGCTTTTTATTACTTTTGTCTTTTAGTGCCTCCTCAGGGACGTAGCCGGCGGCCTCAGGTCATGCAAAGTGCGCCCGCACACACAGCGATCGCCAGTCTTCCACGGAACGACGAGGACAGTGTTCGAATGGACAAGTCCAACATTTTGATGGTTTGTTTCTTTTGTATTGAAATATGAATTTGGAATGAAAAAGCAAGCTATGAATGCTATTGAATGGATCTCTTTGGACCGGGCCATCTTTTTCGTGAATTTTTACACTTGTACTAAAGAATTATCGCCTGAAATTAACTTTTGAGAATTTTTTAGTACTTTTCTTATTTGATCATTTATAAATTTTACTCTTAATTATTGGAAAAATTTCGCAATATTTTGATTTATTTACCATAAAACGTTGACAGAAAAGTTTTTGCCCAAAAAGTCATTTATTCTTCCCTAATTTCAAGTCGCAAAAATATTATTTACTCGATAATGCATTGGTGAAAATAGTATATTTTGCTAGCTCAAATTTCTCCAAAAAGAAACAATGCCAATATTCGGACATTTGCATGCAATTACCGGCCAATATTATGGCAAAATTGGATGACGACTTTCCCCTATATTCTCTCGAATATAGCTACCGGATAGGCCCATCGTGGCCTACCTCGCAGAATCGAACAATTAGTTATGTCGTTCTCCGCTATGTGTGGTAAAGTTTGTAATTTTGTAACCCGGTAGAATTTCCAAAAGACAGAAAACTCAGATCTTCTGAATTGTATTCTATTCACTAATACAGTTTAATTTTCAGCTCGGACCTTCCGGCGTGGGCAAGACTTTCGTGACTCAAATGATCGCCAAGTATTTGGATGTACCCATAGCATACGGTAAGTCAAAACTGAAGTTTCCTGAATAATTTCTGATGAGCTTAAATTTCAGGAGACTGCACCACAATGACTCAGGCTGGCTATGTGGGCGATGACGCGGAAGGCGTAATCCAGAAGCTGTTCAACAACGCAAATGGGAATGTGGAAAGGACTCAGCAGGGCATCGTATTCTTGGACGAGATCGACAAGCTCTCCCAGAGGGAGCCCGTTTCCCAGAGGGTATGTTTCAGCTTTTGGTGAAAAAATGATTTTATGTACGCGAAATTTTCAGGATGTCAGCGGTGAAGGAGTGCAACACGCCTTGCTCAAATTAGTAGAAGGTATGTTTAATTACCCGTACTTACCTGTGTTAAACTTCGTACCTTTGTATTTTACCTTCATTTAGGCACCGTCGTCCAAGTCAAAAACGAGAAAGCCAAGCCCAGTATGGGAGGCGGAGGATCTGTTCCGATCGATACCAGCGATATTTTATTCGTCTCTTCGGGAGCATTCACAGGCATCGATGTGAGTTACATTTGAATATTATTTTAGCCTTAATATGTACCAAAAACAATGCCAAAATAATTGTCCTATATATAATGTGCAGGTGGACTCTGGAACGCTTATATCTGAAGATCTGTCAAGCGGTGGAAAAAAGTGACGACGGATTCGGATTCAGGGTGAAAAATTATCGGGGAAAAAAAATTCATGGGGGGGGCTTATTTCGATTTCCAGGGGGGTCCGACCCCCCCCCCTCCGGGGGGGGTCCCGGGGGGGGGGGTCCCGGGGAGGGGGTTCAAAACCAAAAACGCTCGGAATGCAAGAAAAAGTGATCCTAAGACGTTTTGAAGGTCAGATTCTGGATTTTTGACCCAAAAAGAGGCTTTTTCCAGAAAAATCCATTTTTTGAAAATTTGACTCTTGAAGGCCGAAAAAGCTGAAAATTACAGGAATGGGGTATTTCGATACGCTGAATCCGAAAATGGAATCGGTTTTTGGATTTTTGACCCAAAAAGTGGCTTTTTCCAGAAAAATCCATTTTTTGAAAATTTGACTCTTGAAGGCCGAAAAAGCTGAAAATTACAGGAATGGGGTATTTCGATACGCTGAATCCGAAAATGGAATCGGTTTTTGTATTTTTGACCCAAAAAGTGGCTTTTTCCAGAAAAATCCATTTTTTGAAAATTTGACTCTTGAAGGCCGAAAAAGCTGAAAATTACAGGAATGGGGTATTTCGATACGCTGAATCCGAAAAATTTTTTTGGGAAAATCGGATTTGGATTTTTTGACCCAAAAAGTGGCTTTATCCAGAAAAATCCATTTTTTTAAAATTTGACACTTGAAGGCCGAAAAAGCTGAAAATTACAGGAATGGGGTATTTCGATACGCTGAATCCGGAAATGGGATCAGATTCGGGATTTTTGACCCAAAAAGTGGCTTTATCCAGAAAAATCCATTTTTTTAAAATTTGACACTTGAAGGCCGAAAAAGCTGAAAATTACAGGAATGGGGTATTTCGATACGCTGAATCCGGAAATGGGATCAGATTCGGGATTTTTGACCCAAAAAGTGGCTTTTTCCAGAAAAATCCATTTTTTGAAAATTTGACTCTTGAAGGCCGAAAAAGCTGAAAATTACAGGAATGGGGTATTTCGATACGCTGAATCCGGAAATGGGATCAGATTCGGGATTTTTGACCCAAAAAGTGGCTTTTTCCAGAAAAATCCATTTTTTGAAAATTTGACTCTTGAAGGCCGAAAAAGCTGAAAATTACAGGAATGGGGTATTTCGATACGCTGAATCCGAAAATGGGATCAGATTCGGGATTTTTGACCCAAAAAGTGGCTTTATCCAGAAAAATCCATTTTTTTAAATTTGACACTTGAAGGCCGAAAAAGCTGAAAATTGCAGGAACGGGGTATTTCGATACTCTGAATCCGGAAATGGAATCAGATTCGGGATTTTTGACCCAAAAAGTGGCTTTATCCAGAAAAATCCATTTTTTAAAATTTGACACTTGAAGGCCGACAAAGCTGAAGGCCGAAAAAGCTGAAAATTACAGGAATGGGGTATTTCGATACGCTGAATCCGAAAATGGGATCAGATCCGGGATTTTTGACCCAAAAAGTGGCTTTATCCAGAAAAATCCATTTTTTTTTAAAATTTAAAAAACAACCTTAAAAAGGGCCGGGGGAAAAAAGGGTTTTTAAAAAAATTTTTTTTGACAGGGGAAAACTGGGGGGGTATTTCGATACTCTGAATCCGGAAATGGAATCAGATTCGGGATTTTTGACCCAAAAAGTGGCTTTATCCAGAAAAATCCATTTTTTAAAATTTGACACTTGAAGGCCGACAAAGCTGAAAATTACAGGAATGGGGTATTTCGATACGCTGAATCCGGAAATGGGATCAGATTCGGGATTTTTGACCCAAAAAGTGGCTTTATCCAGAAAAATCCATTTTTTTTAAATTTGACTCTTGAAGGCCGAAAAAGCTGAAAATTACAGGAATGGGGTATTTCGATACGCTGAATCCGAAAATGGGATTTTGCAATGCTTAGAAAAAATTTTAATGCTTGAAGGCAAAAGTGATTCAAATGGGGTAGATACGCTGTCGAAATGACAGATTGGCAATTTATCCAGAAAAATCCATTTTTTTTTAATTTGACACTTGAAGGCCGACAAAGCTGAAAATTACAGGAATGGGGTATTTCGATACGCTGAATCCGAAAATGGGATCAGATTCGGGATTTTTGACCCAAAAAGTGGCTCGAATCCATGATTCGAGATTTAAGTTACCAAAGCCCTGATTTGTGATTGAAGTTGACAGAGACCGATTCGAGATTTAAGTTACCAAATCCATGATTTGTGATTGAAGTTGACAGAGACCGATTCGAGATTTAAGTTACCAAATCCATGATTTGTGATTGAAGTTGACAGAGACCGATTCGAGATTTAAGTTACCAAATCCATGATTCGAGATTTAAGTTACCAAATCCATGATTCGAGATTTTAGTTACCAAAGCCCTGATTCGAGATTTAAGTTACCAAATCCATGATTCGAGATTTTAGTTACCAACGCACTGATTCGAGATTTAAGTTACCAAACCCATGATTCGATATTTAAGTTACCAAATCCATGATTTGTGATTGAAGTTGACAGAGACCGATTCGAGATTTAAGTTACCAAATCCATGATTTGTGACTGAAGTTGACAGAGCCCCGATTAGAGATTTAAGTTACCAAATCCATGATTTGTGATTGAAGTTGACAGAGCCCCGATTCGAGATTTTAGTTACCAAAGCCCTGATTCGAGATTTAAGTTACCAAATCCCTGATTTGTGACTGAAGTTGACAGAGCCCCGATTAGAGATTTAAGTTACCAAACCCATGATTTGTGATTGAAGTTGACAGAGACCGATTCGAGATTTTAGTTACCAAAGCCCTGATTCGAGATTTAAGTTACCAAATCCATGATTTCAAATCCATGATTTGTGAGGGGAAGAAATTCGAGATTTTAGTTACAAACCTGATTCGAGATTAACTAAATCTCGAACGGGTTTGGTAACTAAATTTTTGTTCCAACCATGATTTATGATTGAAGTTGACAGAGACCATTAAAATTTTTACCAAATCCAGAATGATTGAAGTTGACAGAGACCAATTCGAGATTTAAGTTACCAAACCCATGATTCGAGATTTAAGTTACCAAAGCCCCGATTCGAGAATTAAGTTACCAAATCCATGATTCGAGACAGAACAACTGGCCAACCCTGGGATGGACAACTGACAAAAATATGATAACTAATACCAAACCACCAGAGATTCTAACGGAAAAAAACCGAAAGAATACCGAAGAATCCTGAAGAATACCGAGGAATACTGAAAAATTCTGAAAACTGAAAATGGAAAAACTGAAAAATCGAAAATTTGAAAAATGGAAAAATATGATAACTAATACCAAACACAAGAGAATTCGACGGGCGCGGCTTTGCCGCGCCCTTTCCACTTGACTAGTAAAAATGAAGTTGGTAGAAAACTTAATAAACGGTACATAATTATTTTGGCATAGAAGATTATTGGTTTAAATTCGAGATAGTTTATATGAAATTTAAGCTGCTGTTTTCAGAAAATCGTTGGAAAACGCCTAGACAAACGCAGCGTTGGATTTGGTAAGTGAAATTTCATTAACGATTAGGTAATAGAAATATACGGAGAATTTATGGACAGGTGCGAAAAACCTTGAAACTCAAACGGTCCAAAAGTTACCTGAGCTTATTATTGCTATAATCGTTGATGTCTTCATTCTTTTATTTTCGCACTTCCAAAATTGCTAACCTTATAAAAACCTTTTCAGGATCTTCAAGCCAAATGCACAGCATCACAAGGGATGACAAGGAGCAGGAGGTTATCAATGAGAAACGGGACAAACTCCTCATGCAGGTCGACCAAAGCGACATCATCAAATTCGGCATGATTCCCGAGATAGTGGGTCGCTTCCCGATCATCGTCCCCTTCCACACTCTCAGCAAAGAAATGCTCGTCCAAGTGCTAACGGAGCCGAAAAATTCGATCATCACACAAATGCAGAAACACTTTGAGATGGACAATGTGAGTTATTTTTCTAATGATTTATTGGCGAAATTTTTTGACACTAAGAGTGGCCGAAAAAATAGTATGAATCCAGAAATTTCGCTGAATGTTTCTGAGAAGTTCCTAAAACTCAAATAATTGTATTAAAAGCGTCTGGCATAAGAAGAATCTAATCCTCTTTCAATTTAGGTCGCTCTTGAGTTCACCAAGGATGCCCTGGATGAAATCGCGCAACTGGCAGTCAAACG
Source organism: Ditylenchus destructor (assembly GCA_022814885.1). Taxonomy (NCBI): domain Eukaryota; kingdom Metazoa; phylum Nematoda; class Chromadorea; order Rhabditida; family Anguinidae; genus Ditylenchus; species Ditylenchus destructor. The sequence continues at coordinate 147,911 of JAKKPZ010000105.1, read as the reverse complement.
TGAAACCGGCGCCCGCGCCCTTCGTTCCATCGTCGAAAAGGTGCTGGAACTGGCCAAATTCGACGTTCCCGGATCGGACATCGAAAGCGTCACCGTCACGGGGTCCTGTGTTCGCGGTGAGTCTTCCTACGAGTACAAGATGCGCGCAGCCACGAGAGCGGCCTCCGGGAATGGCAACTGAATAGAAACTCTGTGATTCAGATCTGTAATAATTCTTTTTGTGTTCTTTTGTGAAGCCGGTTAATTTTCCTTTTCATTGGTTTCGGCTGTGTAAAAATCAATATGTGCGAAAATTTTCGGCTCCATTGTAGAGTTCAGTGATTTATTTATGTCCGTATTTTCACCACTGTACAGTTTTGCGGCAACTTTCATGTGTTATGTACTATAAATGTAACTTTGTAAATAAATAATAGAATGTACATTGAGTTGTGATCAGAGTATTTTATATAAACGAATATCAGTGTTATCAGTGCTAAAGTTGAGAATTGCTTTTTATTTTCCATGTTCTTTCCATATATGGAACTAGTTAAAAGTAAATCGGCCAGCTCAGGATCGATTTTCACTCTGGACCCGGTTTGAAACGTCTCGCTCCGCTCCAGCCCGGAGGCTAATCCTGCATCCGGTCGAAACAAGATCCGGGCTGGCCGATTCACTTTTACTATAGTATAAGCATCAATACAAGCATGTATCACGTACAATATTTATTTACAAAACTTTCACAACCTTTAGAACAGTACTCTCGGAATCATGTCTGAAAATTGAATAAACAATAGGGAATTTTTATCGGAAATGAGCCTAAAAAATGTCCGTAAAAAATAACCAACAATGGCCCCTTTTTTCGTAAAAGAGACAGGTTTCTTATAAAAATGTATCTTCTAAAGGTATTTTCTTATGGTATTCACAGCGCCCCTGAGGCTCTTACTTTTCACGAGGATTTCTTCTCAGCAACTTTGTCATAGCCTTGATCGTTTGAGCTGATGGTTCGGGATTGACCTTTTGTGGAAGGTTCACGGGGATCATTGATGTCCACCAAATCCAACACGATGTCCACTCTAGGCTTCGACTTCTCCTCATCTTCCTGGTTCCCGGATTCAATTTGTAAATCAGCAAGGCCTTTTAAAGCGCTGTTTGTATAGTCAAAACATGCGACAGACTTTCTGCGATCCAGAAGTGACCTTTCGGGGCAGTAGCAGTCGTTAGTGTCAAAATTTGGGTCGATGACTGAGTGCCTTCGGCGACGCGACCAGTTGTCTTCTTCTAGCTGATTTTTGTCCAATCTATCAGGCATACAAGAGTATTCTTCCGACAGCTGGAATAGGCTGCCGGTAAATGGCGACGATTTGAGCACGGAGCTGAAATTTAATATGGAGAATAGTATTCTAAAATTAGGCACGCATGGCCTCAAGCGATGGACATGAATCTTAGGTTTCGCTTGATAATTTAATCGTCCTTTTTGGAATCTTCTAGAATAAAATTACGGTAAAATTGCGAGTGGAGTAAAATGAGGCTTCAAAACTTTTTGAAAACTATATGTAACTCAATCTCTCGACTCTTGACTATAATCGTAAAGTCTCCTTTGCACAGATGCACTAAAATAGTCAAAATTACTAACCTTTTTTCTTCCGACGCACCAGAAGGTGAGTTGAAGTTATGCTTTTGGGCACTCGTAGATTGAGGTGCCAAATGAAAGGTGCTGTTGGCTGGCGATACCGAAGAAATTACGTTGAGCACATCGCCAGACGTTGAAGTCGTGTCAAGCACCATTGCGAATGCAGTAATCGTGGAAGAAAATTGGAATTTAGCAAATTAGATCCTTTGCAGATAAATGTCCTTTAAAGTATTGTATGAGTCATGGATATTTTTTGCTTCAATTTTTCATTTTCTTTGATGACATGAAACATGACAATCAAACTTGGAATTGAGCGCTGATCAGTTCCCTCTAGGACACTTAGCATTCATACCAAAAAGGCTAAATCGGGCAAATAAATTATGGCTAACTAAAAAATCACGAAAACACATTTTGCTCTCGACGTCACCACAACTCGAGCTCAAAGCAACACTCAGAAAAACTGGCGGGCAAAATATTTTTCTAATAAATAATACTGTGGAAATTTTCCGTGGTATAGTATAACTGAATTTCAATGCTAATCTTACACACTACACCTTTAATTACAGATCGCCTCAACAACTTTGGGCCGACTTTTGAAGAGCACATAAAATTCCGAAAGTGATCGCTAGCCCAACATACGACCCACCTTTCTAAGCGACATTCCCTGTGTCGCGACATCAAAAGCAACATCAAATCTGTGAGCGAACGTAAAGGCACCGCAAATAAAAATCATAAGTGGAAAAATATAGAAAGTGAAATCAAAGCGAATCGGATCACAGATCCGATCAAATAATACTCTTATAAGAGTGGTCTACGGCTACTAAAATAAACAAGCCGGAAGTAAGAGGTAATGGCCGAGATCGAACCTCTTGAAACGAGGAAGGATTGGATGGCACAAAGTGCAAAACACACCGTATAGAAAAAAAAATAGGGCGATGAATTATATTTTTGTCTTCTTGAGATGCCGATTTTTCATTCTAATTTTTTACAGCCGAAATATAGTCTGCTTTCAAATGTTTCTTAGTCTTACAGCATTTCAGAACATTTTTTTATTACAGAAGAAATAAACTAACGGTGAAATACATAGAAAAATATTTTTAGTATTGTAAATTGTAGAATGTTTCACAAGAAGGCTATTTTGATGAAATAGCATACCTTTGGCCTAAAACTGCCATTTTTATACTTGTAATAAAAAGTAATATTTTATACGGATCCTCCACCCGAGATCACCTCTAAAATCCATTTCCGTTTCAGGCAGTTACGTTTCAGATAGTTAGTGACAATTATATGAAGTTCTGTTTGTGATGCACAGGTACAGTTATTTTTTAAAATAAACCATTCAAAGTAAAAAATAACAAAGCACATATAAATATTTTTCCAATGAGTGTATAGAGGACTATCATAATTTATACTACGCATCGCTCGAGATCACATCCTGTTCACAAGAGAGGCATTCTTCTCTACTTTCTGTTACTTGTCAGTGTTTTCAGCTTCGGAGGTAGCCTGCACGCCAAACGATTCTTTCTGCAAGAGCTTTGCTTTAGAATTTGTTTAAATATTAAGCAGATGTAATAATAATAATTCAAATCCTTCAGAATGGTATGTTTATTTACAAACGGTACGTTCACCTCAGAATGTGTAATCTCAGCTTGATCGAGCATTCTCAGGTGAATGTACCATTCTGAAGGAAATCGGCACAGAGACAAATCCCACCCGACAACTCCCACTTCGACATCTCCCACTTTCCCTTCAGACTCTTATAAAATGACTCGGTCAATAAAGATATAGGACCGAAGGACGGCAGACGGTTAGAAATACACACTATTTCGTAGTCACTGTCGCACGCCGACACTGTTCTCTAGTATGAGGTGGGAGATGTCGAAGTGGGAGTTGTCGTGAGCCGGGGTTTGGCAAACGATTACGATGTGGGATCAATAGGGAAATTGAACCCGAAATGTACTTAGGAAGGAACTACACAGGGAAGTCCTTCAAAGTACCGAAACAATAGAATATAGCGACTGGGGAGCGCCGCCGATATTCACAAATCAATATTATGGAAAGCAAGTGACCTAATGGTCGAAGACAAGGTTGAAGTAGGAAGAAACAAGCCAAACTTTAGAAGTTTGGTAAGAAATAAATGTGTGGAGTGTAGCTTATGAGATTGAGGTGGGCTTGCCTCGACCCTTAATGAGTAAGTAAAAGCCCGTTTATAAGAAGACGATTGGAAAGTAGGAAATTTATTTAGGGAAAATCAGCACAAGAAATATGAAGTAATCTTGATCAAAGGCAAATTTGGGGAATAAGGATTGAAAGTGAACTTTCAATCAAAACTGACACAGTGGTTTGGTCTGGGGAGCGACCGGGAGAGCGATAAGAAAGTTGGAAGTCAAAATATCTCAGTTTTGGAGATGTGAATAGAGAAGTGGTGAGTGGAAGTGCAGAAGTGGAAGTGGAGAAGTGATTTTAGCCCGTAAATTTGGCCCTTTTATAGCGCTGGAAAGGACCCGTCTCCTCAATTGAGACAGTCGGCCCAGTCCGCGACGCCAGGCCCGGGCGGGGATAAGGAGATATTTTGGCCCCCCATAGAAATGAAAGACCCGACCATCTGTGTCAGTTAAAAGGGGAATGATATATAAAATTGTGATCAAGAATACAGCACATTCCAAATTTATTCAATGGTTACAAAATATGGTGAATTAAATGGTTTTCGAGTCGCTCGCGACAGGAGTTGTCGGGTGGGAGATGTCTCGGTCCCATTCAATCATAAATACGGCATTTGAATTAAAATTTAAATGTAAATTCGCGCATACCTGTACCAACACATTCTCCTCCATTTCAGAGCTGGGCTGACCACCTGGGATTTCCAATTGCTGTCCATTTTTCTCTTGCTCCATTTTTTCCACAGTCTCCACGACCCAGTCGAGCATTGTGCGTTCGCCAGGTTTCACTGGGTTGCCATCAGGCCCCAAGCTTTTGAATCGGTCAAATCGATCTTTCTCGAAACCTTCCGTCAAAATGAAGGTGCCTTGATCAACCAGTTTCTGAAAAGTCTTTGGGTTGATAGTTGTTATTTTATATTATGATAGTTACATATTTGTAAGAAACACAAGTATTTTCAAAGAGTTATTTGTCAAACCCATGTATCCATTTTTCTCAAAGTTTTGCAATTTAACAAAAATGCTTCAAAAAACACCTTTTATTCGTCTTGATCAGATAAAATATCATAAAAGTTTGATACATCGTTTTTATATAGAAGAGTATTAATTTTTTTGCCTTATAAGTTGATTTTTTAAGTGTTTTATGAAATTAAAAAATTTTGAGAAAAGTGAACGCAAGATTTTGACAACTACCTTGAAAAGTACCAGATTTGTACTCGAGTACCAGCGTAGTATTTTATGTTTAAAATGCCTGCATAGTACTGGCGATTCAGAGCAGCTCAGGACCTCTGTAATTGGTCATTTGAAAGCACATAGAAAAAATGAGCTATTACTCAGTGTATGAACTGCCCTACATCGCACGAAATAAGCAGGTACTTTTAGCATAAAAAGTACCAGACTGGTACGAGTTCCAATTTGGAATTTTTAAAACACTAAGCACACACATGTTACTTGTAAGTGGTCAATTCGACAATTGTCACGTCAAAAAAAGTTGCCGAATGGCTGGTAGATTTTGTAAATCAACTATGGCAAACAAAAATTAATAAATAGTTATTTAATTAATATTCTATTTAATTTTGAAACTGTTAATAAGTTCTGGAACACAGCGCAAACGCCTAGGACACCGCTTTCTAGTCTTTGCACTCTTTTGATATTTATTACAGACTACCTATCAATTGTGTTATGACTAAACTTGAAGTACTAGTAGTTCCTAACATCTTCAGGTTATTCGTAAGTAATCACATATGTCAAAAGAATGCAAAGGCAAACTAAGAGCTGTCCCCGGACTTTTGCATCCTGTCCACGAATATAAGGCTCCGATATTGCAAATATATAAACTTAGATAAAAACAAAAGATTGTAACAATTGACTAAAGAATTACAATATATTTGTATAAAATACACACTATAATATAAGACAAACCTTCACAGTTACAATCCTTTTCAACAGAGACGGCCGAGGAAACAAATGTGGGTTCATTTTCTCATATTTATCCTTAACCCTCTCTCTTTCTGCACGGTTCTTGATGCCGGCAAGCATTTCAGCAGGATACCTTGTCGGTTCTGTATATGGTCTACCAACATTCCTGGATCTTTTCGGCGGTGGTATCTCTGGTAGTGCGTAGTTGCTTCCAAAATGTTTGGGAAAGTAACTCAGTGAAGTGCTTGGTACGGTTTCGGATAAAGGTGCAAACCTGGTCCATGGAATTATAGCTTTCTAAATTGAATAAAATACCGTGATATAATAATATATTTGACACATAAAGTTAAAGGACAGATCTGATCTAGACTTGAAGTTGTAAAACGATGACAAATGAAAAAGTGACGCGCGCGCGAATTCAAATGGACGTTTTGGATTGATTTTTTCGCTATATATCGCCAGGATCGTCTCAGACACCCATGTTACTTTTGTAAAAGGTGTTCAGCTCATCGAGCTGTACACGATAGTATACTTTTTGCAGGGGGTACCCTATGTGTGTTAACCCCCCCAAAATTTCCATTTGAATTCGCGCGCGAATTTTATGACGCCTCTTTTTGACGCAACTCCTATTTTGCTGTCCCAACTTCAAGTCTAGCTCAGATCTGTCCTTTACCTTAATTTTAATAAAAATATTCGATTTCCTATTTCGAACATTCTCAACTGTTATGTTGAGAAGATTAACAAGTAGTCGTTGATTTTTCACCATAAGCTTCTATTAGATTGTATCTAGCTATTAAAAATTTATAAAGCGCATATGAAAATAGATACAAATTTGGGATGCTCATTAATATAAGATTTATGACCAACGTGGTGAAAACAGATCTAAAAAGCTAATTAAGGATCGTTAGTGTAATATTAGAAAGATGAAAATTAGGAAAAATTGCCAAAATGATGTGTCAAACTCTCAATTTTGTGAAAATAATGTGCGTAATAATTAATTAATTAATATGTGTAATAATTTGTGAAATCTCTAAAAATAAAAACCAAATTCACGACTACTCGCTCAATCATACAAAATTTCAGCGATCAGTTCAGCAACCAATCTCTTCATTGCGGATTTGGCCGCTTTTAGTCTCCATTTTTGGGCTTGTTTCGCTATGTTGGTCATAAATAAGGCGCGGATTTTTAGGATCAATCAATCGCATTTTAGGATCCTAAAAAGGATCGATAAAACAGCGTTTTAGGATCAATCAAATCAAAAATAGGATCAATCAAATCGCATTTTAGGATCGAATTTTCCCCAAAAAGGCCATTTTAGGATCGTAATTTTGCAAAATTTTGATCAAAATTTGCCAATTTTTCGAAATTTTTCTAATAATTTCGAAATGTTTCGAAAAAATTTTTCACAATTTTTTTTCAAAATTTTTCAAAAAAATTTTCGAATTTTTCCGAAAATATTTTTCAAAATTTTTCTGAAAATAAATTAATTTGGCCTAATTTTGAGTCAAAAATCCCATTTCAGGATCAAAATCCTAAAAGTTTTGGCCAAAACTCTTCCAAAATGGCGGTTTTCGGTGCAAAAATGCCGATTTTTGCCAAAATAGGATCGATCCTAAAATTTTCGAAAAAAGGCCAAATTAGGATTTTTTAGGAATTTTAGGTTTTTTTAGGATCTATCCTAGGAATCCGCCCCCTAGTCATAAATCTCATACTGATGACTCTAACCTAACTTTTTGAACAGATTCAAATGCTTCTTATAGATTTTCGATAGGCGGGATATTAAATCAATGCTATAAAATTATAAATCGTCAAATTAACGATTACTCATCCCTATTGTGACCTTAGCTTAACATATGTATAATACTACTTTTACCTTAACAAAGCTTGATAAATACTCAAACAAAGAATTCTAGTCAAAACTACGCATAACACATGGACAAATAATAACTTACCGCTGCATTATAAGGCCGAGATTGTGGTTTGGGTTTGGAACGAGCATCGTTTGTAAAGAGTGGCGGAGGACTAAAAATAATTATAAGCGGACTTTGAAAACTATCTATCTTTTTAAACTCCTTACCTTCCTGGAGGTTTCAACTCAAATCCCAAGCGCATCCGAATATGTGCAATACGGGCATGCGTGGACATCATTAAATGGGGTATCTCTTCGATGTTTCGTTCCAACTACAATTTTTAAAGTATATGAATAAAACAAAATATCGAAGCAGAATTGCGCCGGATTATGGGAAACTCGGTATTTTTGACGACACGAAAAATTTTGGCCGACTGAATAGAAATTTCGTTATCAAAATCGTTAGCGTCGCTAGTGAAATTAGGCATAAACACTAGTCTCGATTATGCACTTAGTATCAAGGTAAAATTTATTAGTAAATTTTATGTTTTTTGATGCTATGCAAAAACTATTAAATATTCAATTCATAAGACCAAATAAAAACATACCTCTTCAATTTCGTCCAATATAAGTTGTCTACCTTCACAGGATTCCATTTTAGAGGCACTGTAATTGAATTGGAGTTCTGAACTAAAATGTTCAATATATTTAGTTAAATTTATAACAAAATGTATGCTATACAAAAAGCCAAACTTTTGCGCAGAAATATTAGTTTCCATATCATAAATATACGGAGAACTTCCCTTTTTCATTTTGCGTTTCAAAGTTCTCAAATCGCGGCAGTTCAAATCGAAATATATAAAAGCAAATTATTCTATTGCATTTAATTCCAATATAAATTTCCCTGCAATACATGCTAGGAAATCCAGCCGGTTAGAAAGGGGGAAACCACAATAACTAACAAAAATCATTACAAAGTGGATAAAAATACCGACAACAGTTGTATATGACTTGAATTATATATCGGATATAAATTTGCGAGTAACCTTCAAGCAAAACGTGTGCTTTAAATTTTGCAAGAACGCTGTATTCTCTAGGAAAATGTTTCATTTATTTACTTTTCTGAGCATCTTTTTACGATATTCCATTTCATATGGACACTGATGCAAATACAAACATGCAAATTAGTTTCAGTCACATCTATGCTAAGGTGACGAAGTGGTAACAATTTAGTATCATTTTGAGCGCCTGAAGCAAAACCTTATCTGTGTTATTTTTTACTCTTATTCCAAGAATACAAATACTCTAGAAATTTTCATCTCGTCTTTTTCATCTTTTTATTATTTACAAGAAAATTCGAGGAGAAAAAAGTTGCTCCAAATATCCATCCATTTTTTATAAGGATGTTTCAAAAACGACAGAATCCGCAATGTTTCATCGAAATTTCTCTTCTTCGAGCTCTGATCTTTGAACGGTATAGACACAAATCCATATTGGATCCATATTCCATTTTATTCAACAAAAATACGAGGTGTGACTCAACTTCATCATTGCACAAAGAAAAAAACCAGAATCGACTCCGCGTTCGATAAAAAATGGCAATTTTATATCGATATCGAAAAAGTCCTCACGAAAGAACGGTTCATAATTTGTCATCTGCTATGCTAAATTTTGCCTTTTATACTTTTTTCAAATATGTCAAAATATGCAAATAAATTTCACATTGACATAAATTTTTGAACTGGCTGCTTTGGCCGGAAGCCGCTTTTGATTGAAAACGGAGCGTTCCTTTCTCAAGATTATATTCGAAACACAAAGATTATATCGAAATGTGTCTTATACATTTATAATCTCCAGTAAGACTTCAATTGGCGTATCATCTGAGACGGTCAGCTGGAGTTTCTTTCCGATGTCGACATTGACGATTTCGAAGATTTGCTCAGTAGTCGGTCCCAATCGGCCTTTTCCTTCTTTTATGAAAAATTTCCCATAATTGTTATCCAATACTTCTCTTGTCGGTTTTGTGATAAGGACTCGAATTGATTGAATAATTTGGCTTTCATCGCAGTTCTTGAGACCCATGAATCTCTAAAATTATAACAAAATATATAGTATACTAGTAATAATACAAAATTCGAATTCATTTAACTGAAAACGAATGCAATAAAAAATTTGGACAAGAACCGTCGAAGAAACGAATACGCGCAGAATGAAAAAACGGGACTACCATTTTATTCCTACCCATATTTTCAATTCAGTTATTTTGAAAGCCACCAATTAAATATTTGTACAGAAACATTAAGAAAGTTATTTACCTGAATTAAACCAATCAAGGCGCCTTTTGAAAAGTGAGACTGCATCACGAAAATTTCAGACGTACACTGAGACCCAGTGGCAATGAAATCAAGCACCTGTTTGTCGCGATTTGCACTTGTGGAAGCTTCAATTGCAAATTTGACACAGCGCACATTATCTTTGATCCAATTGAGAAAGTTCAGAGAATTGCCTTTGAAATCAAACATCAGTTCGTCACAATGCAGGCGGCCGCGGTTGCAGTGGTCAATTGTTGCAGCAAACGAGTTAAAGAATTCCTGTTGAGAAATAAGCCCCAGATAGCGAATGTAGATGAACGGATCACTGACAAGGCGAATGAAATGTTGAAACAAAGGCCAAGTCTCGTGGTCGAGTTTCTTGACGCGTGCGTAGAATACGGGCATTTTTTTCTGGTCTGAATCTATAATCGGAAATAAATAATGAAATTAGAAAATAGTGAAATGTTTGAAAGCAGTTCAAATAATATTTTTTCTCTTCCTAATTTTGGCCCAATAAATTCCCTTACCTTTGTAATCTGCATAAGCACTAAGTTCATAATCTCGGTCATTGCTACCAGCGTATCCTCTCCTTTGTTTCGAGTAATTGTTGCGAACGATCCACTCATTGTATACTTCAGGAGAGAGCTCGTTGTCGAATATTTTGATCGAAGCAGGTTCGGAAAACTGCGACCAGAGTCGAAAACGTCCACCCTGGAAATAATGAACGGTTTATTTGGAACAAACGAAAAATCGTCGATTGTACTATTGGAAAATTTGGTCTTCGGTGAGATTTCCTAACATATTTTTATCAAATTTTAAAGCTATATTTTGAGACAAGAATTTGTTCTCTCTAAATATAATTACTTCTCTGATGACCAAATATGACAATCTGGTCCTAAAACAAAGGAAAATAGACTCACCATGAAAATACTGATCACGCTAATCGCATCGACATAAAGAAGTGCCAAGGAATGCCTGTGAGTTTGAATCAGATCCCGAAATCTCTTGGAAACAAGACTCTTCTTTGCTAACTGACAATAAGTGAGAAACTTGAAGACATCCACCATTGTACCGTTATCCATTGTCGAGATTCTGAAATGTCATAAAATGTGTATTTTACATAAAACTTAAAATCCCACCTCTTTTCCGATCGGCTTTTCTTTGCATTTGACTCCTCCAGAGCTTCATTCGCAAGATTTAAATCCTGCTTTTCCGCTAATCGATAGGGTCTGTGCATTTTCTTTGCTTCAACGTTCGCGGTTTCTAAAAACTTTAATGAATTAGATGATCAAAGTTCGATTATGCGCAAAAATGTCCTGGGCAGGTAAAAACACAGGTTCTTATTTTCGTTCAACCTATTTGCAAATCTTTGCGTTCATAGTGATTTACATTCATAATGTGTTACGTAAATCCAAACACAACTAAAAAATTGCAGGTAACAAAAACGGCATGGATTGAAATGCGCAGGACGTTTGATTTTGGAAGGAAATAAAATTACATAGAAATGAATGAAGGCTCTTGTTACTACAATTCAGACACTCATGGGTAGGGTTCGAGTACGCCTATCCCAGGCACCCTTCTGAACCGCCCGTACAAGTTCTGAGGGTCTCAGTTACTGAGAGACAGTGGGCAGAATCGGAACAACAATTAATTCCGAACTAAGCTGTCTTTTGGAATTGGACTGCACTTTCCTGAGAAGTTGAACTGACTTTTTGACCAAGGTCACACAATTTCATACAGGCCCGATCGGGGGCGGGTTCGAATTAAAACTAACTGTTTGACTTGGGTCTTAAGGTAGTGATTTAAAGGTCTCCAGTTTCTGAGATTGTACGTCTAGACTTGGCTGTTAATTTGATACCGAAAAGAGACACTTGGGCTGGTCTACCCAGATCTGGCCGATAATTTTGGCACCAAGGCACTTATGTTTGGCTGGGCTACTCCTTTCCCTAAGGTTTTGCGCAAAAGGTTCCTCTGCTTATGATTGAGAGTCAAATCTGAGTTGCATAATTTTCCTATCCAGCACATTTGGTCAATTGTACATCCCCAATTTTCTTAAGGGTTTTTTCCTAATGCTATTTCAAGTAGAGTCGAAAGCTATGAGGAGAATTTTTAACTCAAAAACGAAACACAAAGAATAGCAAATAAAATTAAAATAAAATAATTAGAGTCATACTTATTGTACACAATATCGTACAATGCATGTTTTACTCGCTGTATGCGACAGCACAAACTAACACAAAACTTCATTTGGATGTATGCGATACAACAGAGTTATGCGACTTGATTGACTTTTGTAAACAATAGAACACAATTTGCTTTGTTATGCTTTGCTATGTTATCATAAAAACGTCATTATTTTATTCATAAATCAGAGCTAAAATCTAATCCACGAGTAGACATGTGTTTGTCAAAAATATTAAATTTTGATTAAAGTATTCCAAAACTAGCGCGCTAACGCGCGCTAGCGCGCGGGGAGTCTATATCAGTATGCCCTTTCTATATCAGTATGCCTTTTCTATATCAATATGCCTTTTCTATATCAGTATGCCTTTTCTGTTCTAACTTCACTCACATTCCAGGGGGGAAGGTCGGGCGCTCCGCGCCCGACCACAGGAATAGCTCGCCACCTGCGGTGGCTCGCAAACTCAGACTCAGTCTGAGTATGCCTCAGTCTGAGTATGCCTCAGTCTGAGTTTGGCTCAGTCAAATTTTGGCTCAGTCTAAGCTTGGCTCAGTCTAAGTTCTAAAACGCCCCGCGCGCGCTGCGCGCGCGCGGTCGGTTCCGACCTCAGATTCGGACTCAGTGCGAAAATCTACCTATATAACATGTCCCGCGCGCAAAAACTGGGAAAAACGCCCCGCGCGCGCTGCGCGCGCGCCTGCACGCGCGCGGTCGATTCCGACCTCAGATTCGGACTCAGTGCGAAAAACTACCTATATAACATGTCCCGCGCGCAAAAACTGGGAAAAACGCCCCGCGCGCGCGCTGCGCGCGCGCCTGCACGCGCGTGAGGTCGAATCCGACCTCAGATTCGGATTCCCCGTAGTCGAAAACCCCCGGGACCCGAAAATTTCGACCTGAACTGGCGAAAAACCACGAACTACAAAATTTGTAGTTTGTAGTCAAAAATCGGGACACTTTTTTGACGGAGAAAATAAGACATGAAAGATCAACGTGCGGCGTATTAAATTTCGATTAAAGTATTCCAAAATCTACATAATAATCAGAAAATCCAAAAATTTGGAGTTATTGGGCTAACAAAAATGGCCGCAGAACAGAAAGAATTTAAAATGTAAGAAACACTAAATCAATGGGAACACTAAAAGCTCTGTCAGGCAAAATCTCTGTTAAGGGAAGGCGTCGTCTACATAAACACTCTACAAGCCTTAATGCTTCCAGAGCTTTATGTTGAAATACAGTTTATGTTCAACAGATAGTTCTATGCCAGTTTGGACTCGGTAACATAAAAAGATGAGATGCAGGCCAACGCTATACACAATATTATTATTCTCTGCCTGCGCGCATAAACAAATCCGTTGACTCATTTCATTTGCATAGGCATCCAAACGAAATCCGCGCTGCTTTCCTGCACGGAGCGGGTATGACAAATGCGAAAACTACCGTACCCAACGGATCACTGCACAGAGAAAATTCTAGTTAAAAAAGAAAGGCGTTCAACTAAATATAGAAAAAAATACGCATCAAAATGGAAGCCGTGCAGCTTTCCTATTGTATTTCCAATAGTATTTCCCATACATACTGAATTGCTGGTCAGCTATCGCTCTCTCTAAATCAATGAGAGTTGTGAAAGAGAAGGACTAAAACTGTTCAGCCGATTTCGTACACATTTGTCAAATCAATCATGAATTTAATGAATTTCCGCCAAAACATTTGTTCGAATTATGGCTGAAATCGATCGCATGAAGGAAATTTGGAAAAAATGACTGTTCTGTTTGGGTGAAATTTTTTTTCGTCACAAAAATGACGCTTTTCGCCACAATTTAATCTTTGAACATTGAAATAAATTATTTAACTTTTATTCTATACACGGAGTTGCGGATCAACCATCCCTCTCCAAATCAAAGAAAGTTGTGGCAGACTGTTATTGGTGAATTGGATCCAACTAAAACGGTTTTGTCGATTTCGTACGCATTTGTAAAATCAGTAAAGTCTTGACTTGAAAAAAGTTCCTTTTCTGTAAAGTTTCTTCAACAGGACATGAAATTGGATATACACCGAGCCCACTCTTTTTAATAATATGTGTCTTTGTAAGAACTGAATAATTTTCAGTATGACAGGTTGTCTCTTTTTGGCGGATCTGTGTTTAAAAATTAGCACATGTAACGTATTGTTATGTAGAAGGCACCAGAGTTGCCCGCAATTTCGGATTGCGGAATTGCGGCAATTTTGGCGTTGCGGACGAGCGGATTGCGGATTGGGCCTGTTTTTGCCGCAATCCGCAATTATTAAGCACCCCTAAGAATGTCCTCGGCCGTGCCCGACAGGGCGCGGCCGAGGAAAAAATTTTGCCTCAACATTGAAAATTTTCAAAGGAAATTTTCTCCAAGCCCACGAAATTTTTGAAAAATTTTCGCCAGCGGCGCTATTTTTCTTTGATTTTTTCATTGTATCTTACATTTTTTCAATTTTTTTCGCCTGCGGCGCGATTTAATCCTTTAGTTTTTTTCTGTAATTTTAGACGCCAGCGAAATTTTTTCCGGTTTTCTTTTGAAATCTGTTTTATAAACAGTAATAAAAATGTAATATACAATGAAAAATAATAAAGAAAAAATAGCGCCGCAGGCAAATTTTTTAAAAAATTTGTGAGGTTGGAGAAAATTTTCTTTGAAAATTTTCGTTCCCTCCCCTTCTTTCTTCAAGGCACTACTGTGGCCATTGACGTAAGTCTAAGGCGGAAGTATCGCGCCAACTTTTCAGAAATTCAAGCTTTACTCAGTATAGGCTTACAAGGGATGCTCGACTAAATTAACGGTTGTTTTGCTTAGAATAGAAGGAAGCAGAGACGCAGAGGAAGGTTAGACCTAATAATTTGACTGTGGTCTGTCATAATCGGAAAGCGTAGTAAAGTTCAGTAAGAACATTCAATTATTGATATTGTCAGAGGAACGTGGCATCATTTCAAATGGTTTTCTAGTTATATTTCTCTTCAGAAAGTTTCTCTGTCTCAGTTTGAAGGAAAGAAGTGATAGTCGATGCACAGAGAAATTGCTACAGACAGGGAAATTTGTTAATCTATAATAATCAATAATATGTATTTATTTCTCAAGATTATTAATCATAGCATATATTCACAAAAACCCAAGGGTGCAAATTTTGAAGGAAGGTCAGTTTGCCCTAAAGTCAGTTTGCCCTAAGTGTGTTTCTCACACTTAAGCGTAAGCCTAAGCCTAAGCCTAACCTAAGTCTAAGCCTAAGCCTAAAGTAAGCCTAAGCCTAAACAGCAGCCTAAGCTTAAGTGTGAGAAACACGCTTAGGGCAAACTGACTTTAGGGCAAACTGACCATCTCCCGCAAATTTTTGCATTGAAATGTGTGTCGATTGACATAAAAACGAAAGATTCTCGGATCACATCTGCCATTCGGTCGTTCATTTGGTCCATAGCGCTTGTCCATAGCATCGTGTATCATTTTAAGGATCTCCTCTGCATTGGGAATTGGGTATTTCCATCCTATTTTAAGCCATCTGAGAAGCTGGAAACACAGTGATTACGCAAAGATGCTATTCTAGTATTTATATCCCGTTACTCTTGCGATTCTGGTATGCTAATTTTAAGGCTGTAAATAAGGATGGTAAATTCAGCTGAATAGGTTGGAAATGAAGAAATTCCTCTTTTCAAAATAAAAAATGATTTCTTCATAAACACACCTTACACTTTTCGATCGCAAGTCGTGGAACTTTGTCCGTTATGTGACGACTCGATATAGTGAGAATCTGAAAATTGAAACATTTAGCGCAAGTTTTATAATACAGTCAACCCTCACTTAAGTCCCACCCCACGGGGCGGACCTCAGGGTGGGACTTAAGACGTGAGGGTTTGCGATGTTACAGATTTGGGGTTTCGTGTAACAGATTTGGGTTTTTTTGTAACAGATTTTGGTTGTAACAGGTTTGGGGTCTGTTGTAACAGATTTGGGTTTTTTGTAACAGATTTGGTTTTTCTGTAACAGATCTTATTTTTTCATTATTTGGTCAATATATTTAAATTTTTCACTTGTTTGACCAAAGTTGTTATAAGATGGCAGTTTGCCTGTTAAAAGTACGTTCAAATTCCCTCCATTTTGTCGTTTTGATCTTTGACGCTACATCTGAAGCCGTCACTGTTTGGAAGTCGTCAGCGGAAGATACCCAAGTGCCCGACCTCGAGATTACAAGCGCTTTAACTCTTCATTTCCGAGTGTATGTAAAAACGATACGCAAATGGTGACCCCCTTTGATTCCTAGTGTATCGATTTCGATACGCAACTTTGGAGTAATTTTGGTCAATTTTTTGCTTCCTATCTCAAATCTGATATTACTCTTATAGAGTCAACTTTTTGTCCTGAATAAGAATATGTAATTAGTTTTTGTGTTTTAGCTATAAAAAAGTTTTTTCGATTTTTTCCCCTGAGGTACTCTCGAAAAATTTGAAATGTGAAATTATTCATGTGTGCATGAATGTAGTAGCTTTCTTATGAAATAAAAACATAAATAGAACCTAACAGCATAAATTATAATAAACAATAATGGTATTATATTTATTGCAGTACAAAAAGATATTAGAATGATCAGAAACAAAATGGATACAAACAATAAACGAAATAATACAAAACATTACATGTTTGGGGCCTGCGCAATTGCACCATTCCCAACGTCATTGGCGGCCATAGGCATAAGCATGGGAAGAGGAGCTGGTGGAGCAGTAGCTGTCAATGACGCTGATAAGGAGTGACCTAAATAATCCAGAATGCTGTTATCACCAGACCTACAGTAGTCTAGCAATCATTTAAAGCCATGGTAGATCTCTTAAATGGTAGATCCCTCAACAAAACACCTTACAACAGAACCTACAGTATTCCAGAATTCAGTTACCTTCTAACTTACAGAAATCCAGAATTCTGTTATCATATGTCCTACAGTATCCAGAATTCAGATACTGTCTGGCCTACAGTAATACGGAATTCTGTTATCATATGACCTACAGTAATCCAGAATTCAGTTACCTTCTGGCCTACAATAATCCGGAATACTGTTATAATCTGGCCTACAGTAATCCGGAATTCTGTTATCACCTGACCTACAAAAGCCAGAACACTGTTATAATCTGGCCTACAGTAATCCGGAATTCTGTTATCACATGACCTACAGTAATCCAGAATTCAGTTACCTTCTGGCCTACAGTAATCCGGAATACTGTTATCACCTGACCTACAAAAGCCAGAACACTGTTATAATCTGGCCTACAGTAATCCGGAATTCAGTTACCTTCTGACCTACAGTAATCCTCGAGCCACAAGCCTAAATCCTTGTTCGTCGCCTTATAAGGGTTATTCGGGAGCTTAAGCCTAAAATTAAATCCTACAGTAATTCAGAATTCAGTTATCTTCTGACCTACAGTAATCCGGAATTCTGTTATCACCTGAGCTACAGTATAGAATTATGTTATCACATGACCTACAGTAATCAAGAATTCAGCTATCACGGAACCCACAGTAATCCAGAATTCAGCTACCGTCAGACCTACAGTAATCCGGAATTCAATTATCACATGACCTATAAACAGTAAAAACAGTTTTTCAGTTCTACTCAAATTTCTTGAACGACATAAGTGAAAAAGTTGACAAAGTTCAGGAATGGATTGTAACAGGCATAGGTCGGCCAGCCGGCTAGCATCAAAAATACGTTATAGAATGACTTTAGCCTCCAGGCACAGAGCATAAAATTTATAACGGACTGAGCAATAATGACGTAAGCGATACGCTTTCGCTCTTGCAGCATTTGCTTTTGGTCCAGTTGCATGCTCAGCTTAAAAATACGGCTATAACGGGTTCAAAGGGAAACAGTTCCATGAATTGAATATTCAAATTTTGAATTTAAAACTTGAATTTGAATTAGGAACTCCTTGATACCAATTTTCAACATGTCAGAAACCTTGGAACAAAAATTGTCATTTTTGGGACCAAAAGGTACCTTTATGACGTAGAATGAAAAAAAGCATTTTGAAAAGTGAAAAAATTTTTGGAAATCTGGAAACCGTTAACTATCGAATGAGCTATCACTCATGAAAATATGACGACAGTATCCTGAGGTCTCAGATTGCAAAATTAGAAAATTACAAAACAGATCTATCAATCAATCATAAAAACCCCTAAAACATTTTTTTAACGTTTCGGCGCGAATTCAAATTTTCAAATCTGATTTCAGCAAAAATAATAATAATAAAAAACTAACGAACGGATCGTCAAATATAAACCTTCCAAGCAAACAAAATTCTGGAAAATAATATAGTTAAATCTGATTCAAAAATTCGAATTCAGGAGGTCGAAAAATCCCCGTACACAAATTTTCGCCTTTTTGGGCCGTCTGATATGGGAAATTGACTTTTTTGCAAAAAAAAATGGCCAAACAGAACAAATATGGGATAAAATTGAGTCGAAATGAGCATGTTTGATAATTTAAAAGTAGAAATATTTAAAATCATAGAAGGGGAATTTTGGACAAAAAAGACAAAGGTTTAATAATTGAAATTACTTAAAACACAATTTTTCGTTTTGGCGCGAATACAAATTTTGGATTTGAAATGTGATTCATTATTCGGATTCAGGAGATAGAAAACATCTCTCTGCAAATTGTTAGCTCTTTTGGCGGTCTGATGTGAAAAATCGACTTTTTAGGTCGAAAAAGTTCAAAAAGTGGCTTTTAGGCACAAAATTGAGTTAATAAGTGCAAATGTGATAATTTAAAACGCAGAAATGTTTGAAATCACTTAATTAATTGACACAAATAAAAAAGACATGACATAAAAGACAATTTTTCATTTTGGCGTAAATTAAAATATTAAATTGAAATCTGATTCATAAATTCGAATTCAGGATGTCGACAAAACAGTTGGATGTAAATTTTCAAGTTATTTTCTAGTCGGATATGAAAAATCGACCTTTTTGGTGAAGAAATGGCCAGAAATGACCAAATCTTGCACGAAAAACCCAATTTTTGGTCAAAAAATGACCAAAAAATTAGTAAAAATTAGGAAAAAATGATAATCCAAAAATTTATAAAGCAGAAATGTTCTAAATAATCTATATTTGCGATATAAAACAAAAAAGGACATATGTTCAAGTGAAAAACAGGCTAAAACACGTTTTTCCATTTTGGCGCGAATTCAAATTTTCGAATTTCAAATCGGATTTCAAAATCGGATTCAGCATATCCGAAAACCCCTGTATGCAAATTTTTAGAAAGCTTTATCGTCAGATACGAAAAACCCACTTTTGGACAAAAAATGACCAAAAAATTCGGAAAAAATCGTAATCAAAAATTTAAAAAGCAGAAATACTTTAAGTAAGCTATATTTATGATATAAAACAAAAAACACAAACATTCATTGATAAAAACGCTTAAAAACACGTTTTTCCATTTTGGCGCAAATTCAAATTTTCAAATACGAAATCTGATTTCAAATTCGGATTCAGCATATCCGAAAACCCCTGTATGCAAATTTTTAGAAACTTTTATCGTCAGATACGAAAAACCCATTTTTTGGACAAAAAATGACCAAAAAATTCATAAAAAATGAGACAAAAAACGAAAACCAAAAATTTAAAAAGCAGAAATGTTTTAAATAATATATATTTGCGATATAAAACAAAAAAACACAAACATCCATTGACAAAAACGCTTAAAAACACGTTTTTCCATTTTGGCGCGAATTCAAATTTTCAAATTTCAAATCTGATTTCAAAATCGGATTCAGCATATCCGAAAACCCATGTATGCAAATTTTTAGAAACTTTTATCGTCAGATACGAAAAACCCATTTTTTGGACAAAAAATGACCAAAAATTCATAAAAAATGACACAAAAAACGAAAACCAAAAATTTAAAAAGCAAAAATGCTCCAAATAATATATATTTATGATATAAAACAAAAAACACAAACATTCATTGATAAAAACGCTTAAAAACACGTTTTTCCATTTTGGCGCGAATTCAAATTTTCAAATTTCAAATCTGACAATTTTCGGGAAACCTACAGATCATAAGCTACAAAATGAGCTATCACTCATAAAAAACTAACGAACGGATCGTCAGATATAAGCGTTCCACACAAACAAAATTCTGCAAAATAATATAGTTAAATAATGGTATTATATTTATTGCAGTACAAAAAGATATTAGAATGATCAGAAACAAAATGGATACAAACAATAAACGAAATAATACAAAACATTACATGTTTGGGGCCTGCGCAATTGCACCATTCCCAACGTCATTGGCGGCCATAGGCATAAGCATGGGAAGAGGAGCTGGTGGAGCAGTAGCTGTCAATGACGCTGATAAGGAGTGACCTGCGTTCAAAAAGTCCCATATCAAAATGGTATCGTCATGGGAGCTGCTAACAATTTGGAATTCGTCAAATTCAAGACGAAAAACTCGGCCAGTGTGTTCCTAAAACGCTATTTCACAACTACAAGAGCCAGAACTAATATCCATACCGAAAATGTCTTAATGCAAATGTTATTTGGCGAAGTTCTTGGATCCAATGCTGCTTGAAGATCCCAAACTTTGATCTTTCTAAAGATCACCGAATGTACTTATAGGTACAAGTACATGTATTTACAAATACAAAACGTGCTATCTAATATTTTTATTGGTTAACATACTTTTTACCATATAAAGTAATATTAATCCCAAAACTCATGCAAAACGGAACCAAAAGAGATTTAAGCCTATATAGTGCAACCGGCAAATTGAAATATTTACCCATCGTAAGCTCCCGAAACGATCCTTTTGGAGTCAAACCGAATGCACCGTACTAATTCTTCGTGTCCTTCAAGGACACGCAAGCAAGTACCGCATTCGATATCCCACAGTCTAAAATCAAACATATTCGTATTTTATAGATACATTAAATGAACCGAAATTTACATGAACAAACCTAATGGAATAGTCAGAAGATCCAGATACTATCAGGCGAACTCTGTACTGCAAACAAGCAATTCCTCTTTTATGTCCCCTTAGCTAAAACTTTAAAAGTAAACATAAATCCCTAGTTTCTCATGAATATACCGTTCTCACAATTTCATATGTGTCGGTATTCCAAACCTAAATAACAATACTGTATTGTGTTTGATATTATTAAGTTAAGCATACCTTAATAGTTTTATCACCACTAGCGCTCACAATGTATCTTTCATCAAAATCTACGACATTTACGGCAGCGCCGTGTCCACCCAAGGCACGTCTCAGGTCAATTTTCTGTGGTGATACCATGTCCCAGACAGCGATAGAGCGATCCTTGGAGCTAAAGTTGACAAGTTATCGGCTTACGGGATATGAAGTCATGTGAACGAGCCAGTCCCTTTGGAACTGAATGTTATGTCCCGGTGCCCGTCCCACCTTGTGCCTGCGGCCCAAGGTTGTTCTACCTACTTTTTTGTGGTATTGGAACTCAGTGGATAAGTGTGTGGGTCGTTTCGCGCCGCGAGGACCCACATACTGCACACCTATCTGCCGAGCTCCCAAGCGCTTATTCGGGAGTCTATATAAGATTTGAAAAAATATCGTAATTTTTTGACCCCGTATCCGGAATCAGCACCAATGAAAAACCCGGATGCAGAAAATCAGCATCAGAAAAAGCAAAAATGCTTGGGAAAATAATTTTGAAAAATTTCGTACTCCGGGGGTACTCCTGGATATTTTTTACTCCCGATTCCGACACAGCGCACCCGAAAACCCAGGGGTGCAAAAAATCTCGGACGGAGATGATCAATTTGCAAAATTTCCGAATAAGGTCCTATTCTCGCCTTAGGGAAACTTCGAGAGTCCGTAACCTTTTCCGGTGATGCCGCAGCTCTATGGATCAGTTTATGACCAAACTTGGCCAGAACGGAGCTGACCCAAGGAAGATCCAGCAGTGTTACATCGTTACGATACAATATAGGGATATACCTAGTAACAAGCATTCCATTTTGAAATCTTAAGTGCAACACAGCCTCGCTATGATGAATCAGTGTATTCAGTTGAGCACCAGTATTTACATCCTATAAAGAAAGATATAGTAACTTGTCATAACACCAATAAAATTTATATTTATATCTTGGGCTTTCACCAACAATAAAGCGACCATGCCAAACTGACAAATATATTAGTAGACAAATAAGTAAGGCCTACCCATATACGGACAGTCGCATTACTGCTACCACTGGCTATAATTCTATCATCATATTGCAATATCGTATTTCATAAAATTATTATTGAATGTTTAATGAGAGAAATGTTATTCTAAAGCTCGAACGTGTCTGTGAAATGTGATCTATTGACGAAAATTAATGCAAAACTTACAAAGAACAGATCCTGTATGCCCTGTTAACGTTTTCGTGCACGTTAAATCGGATCTTCGCCATATTTTTATGGAGTTATCACGAAGACCGGAAATTATTTTGTCGTCATCGTATTGAACACAGTAAACGCCTAAATTAGTAATTCAATAACATCAGAAAAAGGTCGTAGTAATACTAACCTTTGTTGTTCTCCGATTGACAATTTATGCGTTGAAGCCTATGTCTACCCTGATGCCAGTTATTTTCAATCGTGAGAATGTCGTGGGCCTAAATTGAAGATACCATTTAGAAGACCTGAAGGAATTATTACAGAGCTAAGACATTTGTTAAAGCATGCTACATTTTATATATTATTATGTAAACTTTACCTTTTAATCAGAAAATAAATACTAATGTAACATCCAAACGTTAAACGTTAGTTTAGGAGCCTTTCACAGAAGATATAATCTTATTGGCGAATGATTTGTATAAGAAGATGCTATTATTACTCACTTTTTAGAAATGAATACAATACGGAAACCAGTCATTAGTTGTAACAATACTAAGGCGACCCACACAATATTTTGAGCCAATAACGATATTACTGGATAAGTTCTCCCATGTTTGTTTTAAAAATATTTATCTGCCAAATTAGGTATCTAAATATAATTAATCGACTAATATCCTTACTTGGCAGCAATGTAATGAAGTCACGCTGGAGCATTGGTTTCAAGTATTGATCGATCTGGCCATGTTGATGGTGGCACATCCTTTGGAGAAGAAACTAAATTAAATGACATAAACACACAATATGTAAAATAATACAAAACATACCTTTGTAAAGTCAGTTTGGTCATGCTCTGTCCAAGAAAGAAATTTCTGAAAATAATACAATTTAAATAACAATATTTAATAAAGATAAAGTATAACAAGTGGAGTGTTAACAATTAACGTTTATAACTATACTGAACGTCCCTTTTTCCAAGATTATATTACCATGGGAAGGAATGTGTTCACCTTTCCGAATCACCGTTCTTCCCGCTAGACACATCGCCAATACTTTTCCCGTGTTACCACAACGAACGCGACGCCAAGAAGAACGGCAACATTTTCATACTTCCGACCCAATATTTCCTTGGAACCCAATATAATAGGTCCAAAAATTGTCGTTTTGTCCAGGAATGGCTTTTTCGCATCGCGCCTGTCAACGCAATGCTTCTAAAACGCGAACGCCAGAGGGGATTAAAAATAGTGCCGGGTCATATTTTGGAGGGAATACAGCATTTAAATAATTACAAGAGTACATAAGTAAATTTGAATCAGAATTGATAAAAGTAATTGAGGCTCATAAGATACACAACGCTTTGCGTTTACGTCTTGGCACAATAAATATTTCGTTGTATGGATATTGTTTTAGCTAAAGCGGACCTTAAGAACAGAATCTCTCTCGGACACGTATCGCTCACTCAAAGCTTTTTCGTTTTCAGCTAGCGATAAATACGACATCATATCTGCAGTTGAAGGTCCCTGCAAATATTTTTATAAGCATATTTTATTATGGATAATGAATCACCACCTCAACATCGGCATATTTCCGAAGGTCATCATTACTCATCATGCGCTATCACCCTCTGAAAAGAAAGCATTAAACAGCGTTAGCATATCACATAAATCCGAACTGAATCACATAACTCCCAACACATAAATTTACAAAAAAAAGAGATATTTGAACCGTTCAAAACATAATTTCATTTTCTAAAGCTAGCCTTACAATAGCGAAATATCTGATGTGTGATGAAATTTCATCACACATCACCCGCTTACAATAGCGAAAATTCTGATGAAAAAAACCAAATCTCTGACATTAAACAATAACAATAATATTACACAATTCGTAATAATTTTGCAAAAATTGCGATTTTTGTGTAATATAGTCAAATAAATAGTAAAAAATCAGACAAAATTGAGTATGGTTGGAAAAATGGATTTTTGAGTGAAAAAATGAAAAGTTCTGATAAATGCATTGAAATCTACACAAGAAATTGAGATAGAGTGAGTAACATCTGATTTATGACCAACATAGCGAAAAACGCTTTAAAATGAAAATAATATATGTAGATAAAATAACTGCTATATTTAACACTGGAATATTTCAGCAAATTTTCGCTATTGTAAGCGGGTGATGTGTGATGAAATTTCATCGGAAAATCTGATGAAAATAATTTTCATCAAATATTTCCTGATTGTAAGAGGGCATGGGCGTGCGTACAATCAGGGGAGATCTGATGTGTGACGAAATTTCATCACACATCAGAATCGCCCCTGATTGTAAGGCTAGCTTAAATGAAACTTTCTAAAGTGTAATAATTAAAGTTTAATCCATTCACTCTATCTATCCATCTGTGATTTAATGATTGATACTGCGATTCAAATGAAATTTGGTGTGGACAAAAAACTTCGTGTTGGGACCCACATTACGTTTAAGCTATCATTATTAAAATCACAAGCGGATAAATCGTGGCTATCCTTCCGTCCGTTTGTCCCACGGCGTATCTCGCAATCCACTCACAGACAGGGGCGAGTTAGGTGTCGCTGGATAACCCTTGAGCTGTATGTCACGCCATTTCATAACTTTTATGGAAATTCAAATTTGAATTACCGCCAAAACAAAAAACGTGTTTTTGGGGATGTTAAAAGGAAAATGTTCGAAATTTAGGTGTGTGCAGTCCCAGCTATTGAAAAGGCAAAGATTCTTTAGTCGTCCATACGATAAAGGATCTTGAGGAAAATTGAAAAACTTACCAATGATCCACAGGACAAATTCAATATTTCCCATTAAGTAAAAGTATCCGCAATAAGGATCAGTTCTGAACCGGTGTCCCGCAAAGAGTAAGATGGACCACACACAAAGGGTTAAGCAGAGAAAACATCAAAGGCAGCGAGTGTTTTTATTTCTCTTAGTTCTCATTTCTTCCGGAATCTCCAAATCTTGCGTCGTGTTTTTACGAAATTGAAATCAAAGCCAGACATGTGCGAACCGACGCGTTTTAATACGGCGATCAGCTAAATTAGGAAAGAAAGATTAAAAATGCCTAAGATGTTATTGCTCAGGAGCCCATCAAAGCATATCTGAGAAATTTTGAAGTTGAAATATTATTTGCCAAAACCACCTTGATTATTCGTCATTTTGCCCTTTGACACGATCTGTCACGTAGATTCGTTATACAGCATTGGACAACCTTGTTGAGATCGTCGGCTTTTTCTAATTCCGCGGATTTGTCTCCGAATTGCCTGACTAAATCTCCGTTGTGTCATCCTATCCTCCACACTTTTGGCCATACCATACTGCGAATGGTTTCGTAAAATCGCCGGGAAACTTGCTCAAGCCTTATCAGGTCCATGTAGTCAACAGGTGAGAATATGGGTATCCCGGAAAAATCCGGAAAAATACAAATGGATGACAAAAGTAGTGCGAAAATCGCAAACATTTTCATAAGGTGAATTCTATCTGTTTTAAGCTGTAGCAACCGTAATCTGTTTTTTATATAGCCTTTTCAAATGTTTTCAAATAATTCTTAAAATACTAGAAAATATATTATTCACCACTACGGTACTTAGCTTTAAAGCAGGCAGAACTTGTTGTCTGCTTTCAACCTTCTTGTGTCGTTAAATACAATTTTTCACTTGGAAATCCATAAATATACAGTCAACCCTCGATTTTCTCGCATTTCTTATACCACGTCTATTCCACACCCCGAAGTTGATTTTTAGGGTGTGGGAGAGGCTAAGATTGACTGTAAAATATTTCCTTTAACAAATTTGTTATTCTTTATATGTTTTACTAATTCATGCGCTCATCAACTTCACCCTTCCAGGTGTTGACAAAATGTTTCATTGACTAAGTTCTTACTAGCTTCCGTGTCAACATCCGATACTTACTTGTTTTTCATAACAACATGTTGTGAATTCCGTAGGTAGTGCAGCACCGACTAATTGCAAATTAACCTTTGATTCTAGTTTCACTTTTGTTTGATTGACTTAATTTTGTCAATCAAGCGTAGTTTAAATTTTTGGGCAATAATTCGGAAAGTACAACTCAAGTGCAACTCAGGTACATGTCCATAGTTTGTACTAATTCTGGAAAGTTGAAGGGACTTTCAATTTGAAATGACAGTCTAGTTAGATACCATAAGGAATAGGTCTTGAGTTAGTCTATATTGTAAATTTGATAACGATAAAAAATTAAAATTTTTAATCAAGGCCACTCAAAAACTTTGCCAACAATAGATTGGAAGGAAAAATCTGCGCAACATTTGCTGTATCATCAGTTGTCTCGCCTTTAGTGTTACAATCTCAGTCTGGGAAATAACATATTTGCACAGAGAATAT
The DNA here is from genome assembly GCA_022814885.1 of Ditylenchus destructor. Taxonomy (NCBI): domain Eukaryota; kingdom Metazoa; phylum Nematoda; class Chromadorea; order Rhabditida; family Anguinidae; genus Ditylenchus; species Ditylenchus destructor. The sequence continues at coordinate 121,136 of JAKKPZ010000105.1, read as the reverse complement.
CACATTACAAGACAACAAGGGTGAAAATGTAGTGTGTAATCTGTCCGCTCATCGACCTTTCATTTGCTTGTCTGCAGATCAAACCCGCCGCTTTTTTTTAAATTAATTCTTAACATTTTGGCTACAAACTCCATTTGTCACGCAATATTTTCAAGATCTTGAACATACTTAGTATTCCCACTTCGAGAAAGCGGGATCAGAACTTTCAAATTATTCAGCATGAGCTAGAAGTCACTTTCGTTTTGTTTTTACCAAGCAATTTTTATTAATTCCATACATTCTTTTCATCAAAACGAACTTTAGATCAAGAATCGGCCATGCAAAGATTCGCTGGTTCCGTTTTTCTCTAACAGATCGGAATTCTTGACAAATCTTGATACCTCGCTAAAATTTGGGTAGAACGCGAAAGGGGTTAAAAAGGTTCCCCCGTAGGCGAACCCATCACCCAATGTCCAAGTGGCGAGATTCAGAAATTCTTTCCACGCGGAAGTGGAAATTTTTCTGCCTAGAGTACGACGTGGTCACAATTTATTTAAAAACTCACCAACCATCCTTAGATCCAAATTTTAACTCTCAGCCTAATCCTGACATTCTGTGCCAAATAACCGTCGTCAAATTTAGAGTTTGTTCACAAAACTTCCTCAAAGTACTTATAGTCCCTAAATGTCATCTCGTCTGAGACTATTACGCGATTATTTCACGCTCAATTGACTCCTTAATTCGATGCAAACAATCTCAGGAACGCTATAAAATCGAAAATGGGAGAACGACGACTCTTCAAATGTTACCGCAACGGCCAATCATTCACCAAAGCGGCGGCACTGCTGTGGGCATTTATTTGGTTTTTTAATATTATGTGCGAAAAATGAAATATCTAATTAACAAATATGCCCTCAGGGGAATCGGGACGCAAAATTTAAAGTTAGGAACATTCCAGAATATTCTAGTCTATCTCACGTCTAGTATAACCTTTCGTAAGACTTTTCTGATATCCTGAACATTATATCAGAAAAGTCGGGACATTATAAAATGGCGTAGAAAAGAGTTCCGACAGGGCAAATGGCGATTTTAATTTGCGCCAAAACATAATTGCATGCCAAAGGGGTTAAAAGGGGCCGCTGAAAATTTTTAATGAGGGGGATTACTCGGCAGGGGTCTCCTCTAGAGATTGGTAAAACAATTTGAGTGGGGCCTTATTAGAGTAAAAATTTTCACAATGAACACTTTTCCCTATTAGAGGAGGCTCTTTTCCTGATGCTGAACAGAGCCTCCTCTAAGAGGGAAAAGTGTTGGCTGTGAAAATTTTTACTCTAATAAGGCATAATAATAAAAATTTTTTACCAATCTCTAGAGGAGACCCCTGCCGAGTAATCCCCATTATTAAAAATTTTCAGCGGCCCCTTTTAACCCCTTTGGCATGCAATTATGTTTTGGCGCAAATTCAAATCGCCATTTGCCCTGTCGGAACTCTTTTCTACGCCATTTTACAACGTTTTAAACAAAGTGGACGAGTAACCTACCTACGGACCGCTTAAGTTCAGCTAGGGTCATAATAGTGGAGTTTTTGATGATAAACAAATTTTCATCGTAAAATATTGCATCATTCCCCACGGGCAACGTTTGATCAAAACCGTGATTTTTGTGCTTCTTTCTGGAGCAGTTTTCACTATAGTGGCTATAAATCTGCCTTTATACCAATTTTTCACAAGGTTCAGATTCTTCTTCCAGATTTTCAATGGGCTGGAGAAAACCTAATGAAACTTTATTCAAAATTGTACTGCACTACTAATCAAATACTAGGTAAAGAGATACCGCGCTATTGTGACCTCACTTTTATACCCCAGTTTCAATTGAACTGGGGCCAAATTTTCTTGTCAACTGTTTGTCACTTGATTTCACTTTCCAAAAAGCGATTCCCTATTTTCTGTCCACAATGAAATCCGACAAAAAAAACACTTTTATTTGTTTACCATTCTGCAATGTTTGAACAACCTTTCTCTTTTTTTGGTCCACAAAGGGTACTATAAACCAATTTGGTTGAATAAATAAATAAATCGGAATCTAAAGTCATATAAAACAGATTTTGTTTAGCTTTTTGACATCATATTTTTTTGTCAGGAATTGTTTGCCGCTAAAACTTTTTTTAGAAAAAATCCCATTTTCTTCCGAAAATGGGATTCTTGGATGTCAGTAAAATATTTATCATATCATTATAACCAAGTTTTCCAGGAAGACGATGACGATCGACATAACTCCTCCTGGTGTCACAAATGGACGTCGTTACAAAGCGGTCTTTTTTGACATGGGCGGTGTCCTGCTGCAGTACAGAGATCCGACATCCTATGAAAGGCTTGTGAAAAGAGGTCAGTTATCTTTAAAACAAAATTCTTAAAACTTGAGGATTGAATCTTTCAGCAAAAGAAAACAAATCCGTGGCTTTGGATTTACGAGATTTTGATGAAGGTGGCAAATCCGCCGAAGAAATCCTGTACCTTATAGACGATATACTGCCAAATTTGGTGAGATTAACCCTCCACGCTTTCCTGAACTTATAATTCTTCAATCAAAAATTTTAGCCGAGAGAAAACCTGGAAAATTGCCGAGTTGAAGACTATGCAAATTTGGTACGATAAAGGTGTAAATACGCCTGAAGTATTTTTGTACTTTAAGGATCTACCCATGCATAAGTTCATTACAAAGCTGCGAAACGCGGGTATCAAAGTTGGCCTAGTAACCAACAATGGTTTCTGGAGTAATATGAGAAACCGAACTGTGGTACTTAGTGATTTGTCCATGTTCGACGTGGTGCTAGAGTCATGCCGTCTAGGTAACGGTTATGAGAGATTCACTGTTGATTTTTATTGTCCTTTCAAATTTGCGCCAAAATCAGTATTTAAAGTTTTTTTGGCAGTTGTTTTTTGAAAAAAGAGATGTAAGCCGATAAACGCTAATTGATAAGTGCACGATTTTTAGGACTCCGAAAGCCGGACCCACAGATATTTGAGGTAGCTTTTATTTAAAAAAGGGAAAGATCACATTTGTGCATTTAGATGGCTGCCAAACGTTTGGCTCTTACCCCACATGAATGCATTTTCGTGGACGACACAGAAGGACATTGTAAAGCGGCAAAGGCGACTGGAATGGAGGCGGTGCATGTAAGCATATTTTTAAGTTAGGTTCGTTCTGAAACCATGAGATTCTTTCAAATTGGCGCCAATTCGAAAGTTATCAATTTCGTACTTATTCCTCTAATCATAATATTGTAAATTTCAGATAACAAAATTTTCAAATTTCAGGTGGCTGGATGCAAAACGCCTCCAGCTATTGAGAAGCTTGAGGAGCTGCTTGGCTTCACTGAACCCAAACTAAATGGAACGATCCCCGCGGATCACACCAACAAAAATGGATATAACCGGCATGTCACTTACATTACCATCGAGCCCCGATACGGCTCTCAGATCTCGACCTATGTCTGGCAATCCACTTATGCCTAGTTCATAATTACACTTGAACATGCCTTGCTTCAAAATAAATGATTTTTCACAACACACACATCAATTTTTAAATATATTTTCATCACTTTTCCAACACTCATCATTTTTTCACACTTTCAATTCTAGCTATAACATTTTCTCACTCTGCACGAAGGAAATATAGTCGGCCGAAAAACAGACCACATACCTTACCTTTATCTTAGGAAAAGTGCACATTGTGTAAGAAAGGCACGGATAATCACTTCTGGCAACTGTTGGGAAGGCGTTCATACATCGAGAACAGACGCTACTAGCATCGACAGAGATAACGCCAGTTAGAAGAGAACCTTGAGGCAGTTTCCAATGCCCGCAACTCTTTAAAACGAATTTTTCGCACATAAGGACACTGTTTCCGTAATGTTACACAAAAACATTACATAAAAAAAATCCTACTTGTGCACTTTTCTGAACCACGGAAATTGTTCCAGAATAATTTATTTGCTCAAATTCCAGGTGGTTGGATGCAAAACGCCTCCGGCTCTCGAGAAGCTTGAGGAGCTGCTTGGCTTCACTGAACGGATCACACCAACAAAAGCTGATATAACCGGCATGACACTTACGTTACCATCTAGCCTCGATACTGCACTCAGATCTCGACTTATGTCTGGCAGTCCACTTATGCCTGTTCATAATTAGAGTAGAACATGCCTCGTTTAAAAATAAAAGAATTCTTTCTTTCCATGTATATTTTTCTTCAATAAATTTTGGACTTGAGTTCGGTTCTTAAAACCGTAACAAAAATAACAGTTTCCTTAAGTGTCAAAATTGTGGCAAACAGGTATTTCAACCCAGCTATGTCATATCTTTGTTCTGGAACATTCTTGAAGAACGAAGAATAGCTCAAACGAAGAAAAGGCTATCATTATATTATCAGAGTCATTATATTTGTGGCGGGAGCTGATTTCGTGTTTGGAAAAAGAAAAAGTTCTAATTTTCGAAGGTAGGATATAATCCTGATCTCGAATGCTTTGTTGAGAAACGTCTCTCATGTAACCTATCAAAAGCCCTTAGTTTTAGCTATCGTTTGAGCCAATACCCATCCTTCTAGAATGTTCCAGAAAACTGTTATTCCCAAAATTACCTTGGAGGATCGAATGACTGTGTGCTGAATGACATACACTATTTTCAGGTTCCTTCTAGAATATTCCAGAAAATTATGCCAAAAACGGCAGCGGAGTGTGAAATGATTGGAGTGAAATGGCCTACACTCGAAATTTTGGAGAGGCCAATGGAAAAATAAAAAATTTGTCACTTTTATATTTTCCCAACACTGGGATTTTCCAATATTTGGACATGATGATATGAATAAGATATTATTGGAAAACTGTTGGAAAACTAAAAAGGTTAATGTTAGTCAAGAGCAGGGTTGTGCCGAGTGACTCGAAACTCGAAATTCGAAACTCGAAACTCGACTTTTTCGCCGACTCGAAACTCGACTCGAAGAATTTCGGCCGACTCGAATCGAAACTCGAAATTTTGGACACATTTTTGTAAATTTTCAATGTATTTTAAGCGGTATTTTTGGCAAACGGGCTTAATATTTCAAAAAATTTTCGCCTGCGGCGCTATTTTTTTCTCCCACTTTGTATTATGTCTCATTGTTTATCGCCAACCTTGGGCCGAAAATTTATTAAATTTTCAATAAATATTCAATAATTTCAATGTTAGAATTTATTTCAATGATAAATTTTGGTCAATTTTTGACGTTTTTTCCAATTTTTTATAAAATTTCCGCCTGCGGCGCTTTTTGTGCCATATGTTTATTGGTCTACTTACCCAGAAATATGAAAAAATTCGCGGAAAAAATAAATTTTTTGAAAATAGCTCTGTTTGCCAAAAATTGACATTATAATTTTGTATATTCTTCCAAAAATTTCGGCCGGGAATATTAGCGTATTTTTCAAGAAATGCAGCAAAATCCACGCCGAAAAAAGCGCCGCAGGCAAAAATTTTTGAAAAAATTGACTGTTTCTTTAAAAATTGACTAAAATTTATCATTCAAATTAATTATAACACTGAATTTTTTGAATATTTATTGAAAATTTCGCAAATTTTTGTTGATAATTTTCGAGAATATACAAAATTTTAATGTCAATTTTCGGCAAACAGAGTTATTTTTCAAAAAATTTTGCCTGCGGCGCTATTTTTTCCGCGAATTTTCAACTGATTAATTAATGCGGAAACTGTCAAAAATAGCGCCGCAGGCGAATTTTTTTCAAAAACTACAATCTTTATTGAAAATTTCAAGAAGGTTTTGCCAGCGGAAGACTGAAAAATTCAATGCATCTCCACTTGGTTCTGAAGAATCTGATATAATAATTTTCAACCGCTCGAGCAATAATCACGGATCTCCGAAGCCGATTATCTCCTCGAAATTTTGAAAAATTGCTCTTTATCAATCACAATTTTTCTCGGCTAAGTTTATTGCAACATTATGCTATTTTTGCGTTTTAGGCCAAAATTAGGCTATGAAGTTAATAACTATTTCCAAAAATTAGTACCAATTTCAGAGATGAAATAATCAAAATTTGGGACATTTTTTGTTCAAAATAACAAAAATTAGCTCAAAAATAGCTGAAAAATAGCCAAGAATAGCTCAAAAATAGCCAAAAACCACCCCTTTTTAGACATAAATTGAATAGTAGTACTAATAAATAACAATTAACAGCAAATTTTAGCAAAAAATTGCTTTAAAAACCGAAAATTTTGACTTTTTGAAGCATCAGGAAATTTGACTCGAAAATGAATCGAAACTCGAAATTCGAAACTCGACTTTTTCGTCGACTCGAAACTCGAAACTCGACTCGAAGAATTTTCGGCCGACTCGACTCGAAACTCGACTCGAACTTTTCGTCGACTCGGCACAACCCTGGTCAAGATCGATATCAAATCCTTCCAAACTGCTTTGTCCCAATCAAAGGCGTGAACCTAAAAGGCCTTGGGAAGCACTCTAGAGAGAGAGCATATGTAATTTCTCAAGAATTAGAAGTTTATTTCCGGAATAGGATAGTCAAAAAGTACAAAGTCCCAGTAATACATTCTAACAACAAGTTCTATGAGAAAAGGGCTCGAGAACAATAACTTCTGCAGAAACTGTCGAGCGACGGTGTCCCGCGTCACGTGAATTGTCTTCGCTTGCTTCAATTGCTCCGTTATGAATTCCAAGGATGCTGGACTAACATTGTTTTTCTGTCGCAAAACTTTCATTAAACCAGTGACAAACAAACCCGCGTCGTACTTTCCAGTTTCTGGATTACTGTATTTCACTATTGAAATATTTGCAAGGAATCTGTCAAATTCACACCTCCTGAAAAATATGTTTTATAAGAGAACAAGAAGGGAAACCCGCGGCTTCACCGCGGACCACGACCTGAATCCGGGATTTTCCGGATTTCCGAAAGCCACCAATCCCGGTAGTCGCAAATGTTGCAAGCGAGTCCGGTACCAATCGACTCCGCTTCACCGAGAGGAAGCGATCTAGCTATCACTCGCCCGGATCCGAGCCCCGATGCGAAAGTTTCCTTTGTAAAGACCCCCAAATACTGAAAAAATGACGTTTTCTCAATTTTCATGGCGGGACCACACACTGACATTGGCAACCCCCTAAAATCATGGGTTTTTCCAATAATTTACCAGCTTTGAGGGAAGAAATGAATATCGGCATTTGTAATCCTGTATTCCGGTTGTTGAGATTGAGCCATTATCCGGTGGTATTGATTAATAACGAAACACGTAAAGTTGGCGCCACAGCCGTGGCAGGTGAATTTGTCCTCTTCCACTCCGGTATCCAGGTAAATCGGATGGCTTAAACAAGAATTTGTAAAAACTGAGAAGAATGACAGTACCAATGCTCTCTCACAGAATAGATCTCCGAAAAATGATGACTAATTATTATTATTATCGTATAACGCATATTCACAGACTTGACAATTTCCTAAGAAACTTCTATTTCCTATTCGCAAAAAAAATTGAATACTTCGACTGAATATTTGTATCCTTATAAATTTTCGACCGCGCTAGTAGCAAATTTGAGGTTACTTTAGGCATTGCATACTGTAGTACCAGTTTCGGGAATTTTCCCATCTAGAGGTAGACCAAGTGTAGAAATTGAAAAAGTACAGTATATCCAATGCCATAACTGACCTCAAGTTCTGAATCAGCGTAGTCGAAAACCTATAAGGTATGTGAAATCTCGGTCGAAAAATGAATTTTGATACACATTAGATTACTATTGTTTATTATTAGCACATTCAACTTTTTGATCTGAGTTCCAGGAATAATTTTATGGGTGCCACGAATCGATTGGCAAGTCAGACTAATAACGAGCACAACAAAAACGTCTTCAAAGGAAGCGTCTAAAAACCAGAAATTCAGATTTGAAACATTTAAATTGTCGACATAAAACGCGATTAGCATTCCATTCGCACTCTTATGTCAAAAGAAGTTGCAACATACCTGATGCATTTGTCCAAAAATCCGGAAAGCAGTCGATCGATTGGATGACGAATTACAGCAAAGACATTCCAATGTTGGAACAGATGCTCAAGGCTGTTGATATTTTGTGACTGAACTATACTCTTTATACTAGCGGCGTCAATACGATCTTCGCATAATCTAAATCATTATTTCAGAAAAAAATAATTAATTGTTATGCTACATTTCTTAAAATGATTTTAAAATTCGAAAGCAAAAAATATAGCAGGAAAATTCGGTGTAACTCTGGGTGATGTACGGCAAGGGCATGTGACGTCTTTCTTTGTATCTCTATGGTTGGACCATACAAAGAGATGAAAGGACCAATATACAAATAGGATGGCAATGTGTTCGGGGTCGCTGATCACGATTTTGAAGTTATTTTTACCATAAGTTTACCCCCTGGCAGCATAGAGGTTAAGATTTAAAGGTGCAGGCTTGGGTGTCTTTGTACCCTTATAGTCTCTTCATTTAGAAAATTTTAGCTTTTTCTAGGTTTGGCCAAACTCAAAATCTTCTGGCAAAATCGTCTCTGAGCGAAATACAGCAAGACTGTGGTCTTTACCTTTTTCTGACTCTAAAATTTGAGTCTCAATGGATATTAATGATTGTTTTGTGTAGTGTTCTTTTTATGACAATGTTTGGTTTCCATCAAATTTTTTTTAATTCCGTGATATTTCAATGATGATTTTAAGGCATTCTTAGAAAATATTTCATAATTTTAAAAATATCAAGCAAATCAACCGTAAAACGTATAACTGTAAAACAGAGCAAATACAGGCATAAAGAGGATATCACACAATTCAATCATTAATCTCCATTGTGACTCGTACTCCCCCTTAATAGAAATGAAACGCTCTTTTGGATTTCACAAATGTCCCATGGCGTATCTGGCGATCCAGACGTCAGACCGGGGCAAGTGAGGTGTCATTTGAAAGCCCTGAGGCTGCTGATCACGACAAAAATATTTTCACCCAAATTTGAATATTTGAATTCGCGCCAAAACACAAAAACGTGTTTTTAAGGGTTTTGGCTATGGGAAGTGGTGTTTTTTATGTTCCCAATCGATTTTGCGAGGCAATTCTGGACCACTTTGCTTTTTACACTTTTTGATTTGGTCATTTTTTGAAAATTTTCTGGAAAAAAGCCACTTTTTGGCCAAAAAATGACATTTTTGAAACCAAAGCATCTACGGGGCTGATTTTTGGTACCCGGGGGTTTTCCGATGCGCTGATCACGAATCTGACGCCAGATTCGAGGTTTGTTCTCACGAGGTCGTGTTATTCTCACCAGGTCTCTCACGAGGTCAAGTTTTGCCCGCTTCGAGCGGCCAAAGGCCGCGAGACTCTCTGACAAAGCCCGGTAAACCTGGGATAGCCCGTATACTCCCAGGTTAACCTGGGATAGCCCGTATACTGGGATAGCCCGTATACTCCCAGGTTAACCTAGGATAGCCCGTATACTCCCAGGTTAACCTGGGATAGCCCGTATACTGGGATAGCCCGTATACTGGGATGGCCCGTATACTGGGATGGCCCGTATACTGGGATAGCCCGTATACTGGGATAGCCTGTATACTGGGATAGCCCGTATACTGGGATAGCCCGTATACTGGGATAGCCCGTATACTCCCAGGTTAACCTGGGATAGCCCGTATACTGGGATAGCCCGTATACTGGGATAGCCCGTATACTGGGATAGCCCGTATACACCCAGGTTAACCTGGGATAGCCCGTATACTCCCAGGTTAACCTGGGATAGCCCGTATAAAAACCCGTTCCACAGCCAAACCATGTTGGCCGTTGATGGGCGTCTAGAAGCAGCTTAATGCGCGTCAGCGCATTCAAATACGGAAACGCTTATCACACGTAACCACAAACAAAGACTCCACCAAAAATTTATAAATTTATTTTTTTACTAGCACCGAAGGTGCTAGTAAAAAATTTAAAGACAGAGAAAGGAAAAGACCACATGTTACTGCAGTTTTTCCACCAGAGGCGATTTAGCCAGTGAGTTTGACTAAACACAAAAAGGCTTAAATTAGGTAAAATAAAAGAGAAAACTTTTCTGAAAAATATAAATTCTCACCTGTCGTTGGTTGAAAAATTCTTATATCCATCATGAAACGCTTTTTCATCGGACAGATAACAAGCTATATGGTCTAACACGGTAGACATAACTTTCTGTATTCGACATGCGATCGTTTTCGATTTCGGTGCCATCTGAACGCAGTTTTTAACCCATTGAGATTTGCATAAGCGAGAAATATCAAAACAAGAGACAATTTTTCAATAATATCAATTTTGCTCATTTTGAAGGATAAGCGTAAAAAGTGGTTTTACCGGAATTTAAGAAATTTCCTGCAAAAAAACGTTGTATTGGTCCAAAGATAATTATCGTTATGAAAATATGTGTATCATTTTCACTTTTTAATCGGTAGACGCTAGAGAGTTTAACTCCTTTGTGGTAATTCACCTATGAATTTTCTGGAAGGTTCACAAAGGCTCTGGTAAAATCTGAGTCGAGATACTGCTCCGTAAAAACTTTATTGGCGTTTTTGGGCAACACAGGATTGGAACCAGGAGTACAGGATTTTTTCAGGATCCTGTTTTTACCTATGCAATGTCTTTAATCTTACGGCAAAACTATTGCTCGACCAAGGACCAAACTTTGGAACACACAAATTTGCACTGCTATCATTGTTGTTGCAAATATTCTTTTGTGAATACGTCATTCCAAAATAGCTCTCCATAGGAATTATCTAAAATCATTCTGTAAAAAAATTATATCTCAATATATAATCGTTATTACACATCTTTATTATATACAGTCGACCCTCGTTGATCCGGAACGATTTTTTTTCGGCCAGTGTCTTCCGGATAACCGAATTCCAGATAACTGAAATTTCGGATAACTGAGTTCAAAATAAACGAGGGAAATTTATATGAAAAAATCCTTTTCCGCCAAACTTTTTCGGATATCCGAATTTTAAAAATATTTGTTTTTTAAACAATCCCACAAACAAATACAGTTTTTGAAACAAAAACAGCAAAAGATTTTAATGGAAGAATTCAGTACTTTGAAATTGTCTTTTCTTCTGGATCTGTTCACCTGCTAGACGATCGGACAAGTTGTTTAGCACAAGCTTCTCTTCTCATGGCGCTTTGATATTTACGATTGATACCTCGATTACCTGCTTTCTTTGAACGTCGGCGCCTTCATCCTCTTCGCTTTCCCTTAAGTCGGTGACAATTCTGACGACGTCGTCTTTATGAAGCTCTTCACCAGCTGCGATCATGTTGTCAAAATCGGTGGATTTTCTGCCATCAATTGGTGTCATCCGGAATACACCGAAATTTTACAAACTTTATAAAATTGAGAGAATTTTAGAAAAAAACCTTTAAATTTTCTCCTGTGTCACGTTATCTCTCTTTTCATTTTCTTCAAATTGTATCGAATTCATTCTGGATAAACTAAAAATTTTTTGTTAAAAATACGTTCTAGCAAAGGTCAGCAAGGTAGTCGAAACTAGAGTAATGCGTCGCGCCTTCGGCGCGTTCATGGGGTGGCACAATGTTGGGGACTAGGCATCAGTTTGCAAGGAATTAATTTCCAGAAAAAACTCTCGACACCGCCGCTTTCGCCGCCTTCCCGGGCTATCTAATGTTTAGGATATTTAATTTTGTTGTTGTTTAAATCGGTACCTTTAGAATTCTATTGGCTAAGAGCCTTCAATTTCTTCAATCAGCCGATATAATACGAAAGGTTCCGATTTAAACAACAAAAATAAGGTATCCCAAGCATTAAGTGTTATCTCAAAAAGACGGCGAAAGCGGCGGTGTCGAGAGTTTTTTCTGGAAATTAATTCCTTGCAAACTGATGCCTAGTCCCCAACATTGTGCCACCCCATGAACGCGCCGAAGGCGCGACGCATTACTCTAGTACCCGCTAAAACCTCGTGAGAGACCTCGTGAGAATAACACGACCTCGTGAGAATGTACCTAAAATCTGACGTCAGATTCGGATTCAGCATGCTTGAAAACCCCCGGGTGCCAAAAATCAGCCCCGTAGATGCTTTGGTTTAAAAGTGCCATTTTTTGCCAAAAAATCCACTTTTTGGCAAAAAAATGCCACTTTTTGAGAACGCCGCTCCCCAATTTTTGCGGATTCGTATACCAACTTTTTGAGACCTACAAAATGAGCTATCACACACCCCTGTATCGGAGGTACAAAAAAAGTTTCCTTTGTAGCGTCAAAAAACCCGCATTTTTGCACTTTTTGGCAAAAAAATGCCACTTTTTGAGATCGCCGCTCCCCAATTTTTGAAAACCCGGGCCCTACAGCTCGAGACCTACAAAATGAGCTATCACACACCCCTGTATCGGGGGTACATAAAAAGTTACGCCGTGTGACGACGGACGACGGACACGTGCGACTTAGGTAGAGTGGAAGAGTGGATAACGGATAAGTGTATGTCCGGATAAACGAGGATCGACTGTATTGCCTTAGGAATCCGGGTACTTTCCGGTTATCCGGGTGGGGGGAGGACTGCTTATAGGGGAAATTTGTATATAGAGATTTTCATATAAGAAATTTTTTTAAATTAGTCTAGAATTATGTAGAAATCCAAAAAAAATTTTCCAAAAAAAAATTCCCGCCAAAAATTTTGAAATTTTGAGTGCAAGTACCAGAATGCGTACTTGAATAGCAGACCAGTTAGGGGAATGGAGGGTGAATGCGCAAAGATGAATGCACAAAGACGGGTTTGGATAATCATCATTGAAATAACAATGTCATCTCCGATATCGCACCGGTTTCAGATTAACATTCCTGGCCTACTGTCCAGGATCTGGCGAAAATTATTTCCTGGACGATCCAAGGATCTGTCTATCAGACATCTGACTTGTTATCAAAGTATTCGAAGACCAGATAAGGCCTTCTTAAGTCAAAATAATAACGCGGCAAGTATTCGTTAACTTTTTAAGTGACTAACGTTGTGGTTGTGTTCTTTTATGAAATCCGACACATTGAGAAGATCGAGACCACTAATTTGTCCCTTTGCTGGGATGGAAAATTCGTCTGACACCGCTTCGGCTTCAGTCCAATTATTACGCTTTTTTATGAAATCCAATTCAGTCCAATTTGCCCGTTCATTTGTTTCTGCGTCCAAACGTGAATTCACACTAGAGTCAAGACCATTGCTTTTCAAATTTGACACAAGTAGACGATCGACGATATTTGTATATGCGAAATATAAGGAGTACAATAAATATGCTATAAAGCAATAAGCTGATAATTCGACATAAAAAAGAAGGCTGAATGGTTTTCGTAGAAACATCTTACAGTATTCTCGATTAAAAGCATTGACTCAGCCAAATTTGCACTTGGTCATTTCAAATCTCGACTACAGACTAGACACTCCAGACTCCTTCCCATGTTGTTTTCCCTTGTAATTTAGCGAGGGCAAAACGAGGGCATGATCTCTAGAGATAAGAGGAATCTTTGAAAGAACACAATGATCAGCGCCAAATGCTTATCCAGTATGTATTTTTCCCCGCTATTTAACATCTGCATCAAATTTACGCGGCTTCTACAACGCAAACAGAGAGCCTGTAGTTTCAGTTTTTGTGCGCTGTAGTTTCAGCATCATCTTTTATTGCAACCAGTTGGGTGGTACCTCCAAATCCGCACCTTCTTTATAGCCAGAGCCCGGTACCTTGACTGAACATGACCTCGAACGCAACTTACATGACCTCCCTCTTATTTCAATAGAGCTGTTAATTGTCTACAATTTGCGGAAGGAGGTCATTTTAGCAACTTGCTTTATGTAGCTTCCTTGAAATAATTAATAAAAGCAGTCATTTCAAAAACTGTGCAAACCAAAGGATACAGCTAAAAATTGACTTATAATCGTCATTAGCAAAAAAGTGGTTCGAGAAAACAAACCCGGAAACTATGGTCCCGGCATTGCCATGTCTCAGCTCTTCCCAGCTTCGCCGACCTCTGATATGGCTTGTTGAATTATGATCCTTGAACCATAATCGGTAAGAAAAGTGAGGCATAACCAGATATTATGCCTGGCAGACAGTTAGAGACACAAATTCTATTTGTCAAAAATGCCTCAGGAAATGCATAAAAGTAATTCAACATACATCAAAATTCCTTTATTCTTTCTAAGATATTCATCCGTTCATCCCATCATCGACTTTTAATTTCGATATCTTTCTTCTTTACTCATCTCTCCAATACTTGAGAGATTTCTGTGGCTGGTGGCAATGACATTCATAAGCGGTCAGTTCAATACCCACTCCCCAGTACTTGTCCTCGGAGCATGGCCCTTTGCAGGTGCGTTCCTGAGGCACCTTGAACTTTGACGTGCAGTAAACACAAGAGGGCCTCGGGTGACAGGTGTGTTTAATGGAAATGTAGGTCACAATCCCGTCGTCGTCATCGTCGTGGCCTCCGAGATCAACCATCCCGTCTTTGTCTGTGTCTCTCCGGTCCAATAGTTTGTCCTTTGGCTTGTCCTTTTTCCTCAGTTCCACTAATTGGCCAGCTACTGGAGAGCCACGGCATCTCAGGTATGCTGAATTGATCAATTTTACACCGAGATTTCAGTTGTTTCTTAGTCAAAAAATATGATTTTTTGACAAACCCTGAAATTAGAGCCCTTATGGAGCTCGATTGAAAAATTATCACCCCGGGTTGCAATTACAGGTAATATGGTAGATACTATACTATCTATAATTAGACCCCGAGCGGGGGTTAATATAGGGAGAGCCAATTTTAGTGGGGTTAATAACAGGGAATACGGTAGTATTAGAAACTTAATTTAGAAATTTTTTTAGTAAAAATTACATTGTTCTGAACTTGTAATCAGGCCCGTAGCCAGAAAAAAATTTCGGGGGGGGGGTTGAGATTTTAGGGGAGGCCATTTTATCCCCATCGTAATTGACAAAATGTCAAAATGTTTTTGCGTTTTAGTTTGCAACGCAATAAAATTTAACAAAAATTTATATGACAATTTCATAGTGAATAATCATTTGAAATCAAGACGACGATTAGAATTATTTGCAAATTTGTCAATGATATCTTCGAGGTCCAATTCTTCCAGAAGAACAGTGTACACGGAACAAACAGCCAAATTCGA
This sequence comes from Ditylenchus destructor, assembly GCA_022814885.1. Classification (NCBI taxonomy): domain Eukaryota; kingdom Metazoa; phylum Nematoda; class Chromadorea; order Rhabditida; family Anguinidae; genus Ditylenchus; species Ditylenchus destructor. The sequence continues at coordinate 105,980 of JAKKPZ010000105.1, read as the reverse complement.
CAAACGAGAAGGTTCCATTGAAGCTCGATAATCGGAAAAAATTCGCTTCAGTGCTGAAAACGATCGCTCTGCGGACGATGTTGTCACGGGAAGAGTCGCGAGAATTTTAAGCAAAACGAAAATATTCGGATAACTGCTTTGCAAAACATCGTCGAATATTTGTATGGTTTCAAGCACATTGTTCGGCCTCTCTCCGGACGACCAATTATTTTTCCAGCGCATTATTTCAGTGTCCAAAGATTCAAGATTTGGAAGGAAAGCTGAATATTGCTCGACTGCTTGAGAAATCGCTTCGTAGGAAAGCTTTTTGCATCTATGAGGAATTAGCAATTGCAGTGAAAAGGAAACTTGCTGGCGAACGGAAAATCGTGCATCAATTTCATCAATAAGATTATTGATATATGGCTCATAAATTAATGACTGGCAAAATTGAGTGCGTTCAGCATTTCTTCGGTTATCGTAGATGCTCATAGAGAGTGTTTTATCGATATTGTTGCAAAGAGAGACAGTTTCATCAAAAAGTCCGTTGAAAAGTTCCATAGACAGTAATGATTTCAAAGTCTTTTTAGTAGTCATTATTTCGCTATTAGCGGCGATTAAATCGAGGTCTGTCGCTTGCAAAATTTGGCCCAAATGCTTGAGTAAGCCGGCAATTTTAACGGAAACGACAAGCGAAAACATTGATTCAAATGTAGAAAGCATTGTGAGCAAATTGTCTGGAGTTTCATCTCTTTCGTGCTCAGATTGATGCTTTAATGCGGCGAAGACTGGCACTATCAATTCTTTAAAAGCAATAAGAGTCTTGTGACGGTCTACCCAGCGCGTATAGCAAAGTTGATCGATTTTATTTCGTCGGGATTCAGGAGCATGTTTTTGGATGAAATTTTTCAGTAATTCTGCCCGCTTCGGACTGGTGTCAAAATATACAATTGTCTTCCTAATTCGTTCAATTGTTCGATGGATATCGGACGTTGAAGCAGCATCACTTATTGCCAAATTAAGGCGATGACTGGCACAGTGAAAATAATCAGATCAATAATCAAATCTTTTTAAGGTATCATTATTTTTCCCCGCCACCAAAAATTTCGGGGGGGTTGCAACCCCCCTAACCCCCCCTGGCTACGGGCCTGCTTGTAATGTTCCGGCATGGAACGAATGTTTCTTTCAATTGTAATGAAAATGTTAGGAAAAAATGCAACAACGAAAATGGAAGCTTGACAATTAATGATTTGAAAAATAAGTTTGTTGATACTGCTTAGTCTGTGCGTTCAGACAAAAAACGATCCCGTCGCTCTACCAAATGAGCAACTGGCGACCACGAGGAAATGCAATTGTCTTATATCTTTATATCTCAGTTGTTGGATTTTGTTTTTTTTCCAACTGGCTAGTTGTCAGATACTTTAGTTTCGGATTTGAAAGTTTCAGTCATTCATTCGCAGGCACTCTGTAAATAAATAAAAATTTTTCCAATATCAGGGTAAAATCAAACCGAAATCCCCAGCGAAATATTGACGTTTTCTTGAATGACCATTTTTGCAAAAGATGCGGTTTTTTCTCTTTTAGAATAAGTATATTTTTCCACATTAAAATAGGAAAACTAATTCTTTAAACACTTAAAAGCACATTTCTGGCCTGCAGTTCATAATTTTTGACAATTTTGTTGAAAAATTGTGAAATTATACCAGACTTAAAATACAAATGCATAAAAATATGGAAAATACTTAACAATACGAAAAATGTCGATATAAATTTACCTATCACTCTGACGTGATAGTCGATCGCGGAATATTGAGGACCCGGCTCAGCTCTCGGATTCTCCGTTACTGCTTTAGGGTACTTCGAATTGGTCACCGCCACCGATCTTTGCAACACGCCTTCTGAATGTTGCGGTTCAGGCTCAGCGATCTGGTAAAGTTCGGACTCCTCTTTGGAAAATGCTATATCGACCTCTGTTCTCGGCTTTCCAAACGTTTCATTCTCGGCTCTCTGGTGCGTCAAGACAAGATTAAAAGTGTAATTGAAAAGGACGATAGCCATAATCGTCCTCATATTGAGAGCGGCGTCTAAACTGATTATTTTAGATCAATAGCTAATCCGAATACTATCCCGTGTCTGTAGTAGAACAGCCCAGTATTTACCGTATTACCTGTAATTAACGCCCCCCTCTGTATGGCTTGTAATTCTTCTTTATTCTTAAACATTGGAAAAACAAGCGCTGTGCGCTATTTCGCTTTCCTTTGTCTCCCAAAAAATATTTCTCAACAGACGAAGCCAGCGCTCCGCACACAAAGAAGGCAGAGCCGATGGAAAACAGGCTGGCTGGCCTGTGTAAATCTAACAATGCAGTTTCTAACAATGCAGTGTGGGTCAGTCTTTTATTGATCGCGTCCATTTGCCTTGTTTACAATCAATTTCCTTTTTGACGAAATAGCGTGCAGGCGCTCCTTTCCAATGATAAAGCATAGAGACTGTTTATAAATCAGACACTAGGGAGGGGCGTTAATTACAGGTAATACGGTATACGAAATCAGCGCAGATCTCTCATAGAGTTCTCTCAGATATCAGCGCAGATCTCTGTTCTGATCAATTCTATGGTCAAGTGCAAAGTTAAGCAGCACCGGGCACATTTTTATGCTTCAAAAATCATTTTTCAACCTTGGTAAATTTGTCTTAGGGCCAACGCAAAATTTTTGGCAAGATAAAGGTTCACCATTTTATAAAAAATTTGCTGTTTTTGGATAGAATCTGAATATAAACTCAGTTTTTGTAGAAATATGAGGCAGAAAAATTAACCTCAGCACCGTCTTCGAAATCAGCAACAATGGCAAATTAAGACCCCAAATTTTGAATTACGTAATTTTTGGATGGACACTGAGAATCAATAATGGAAAAATAACGATAAAATTGAGCAGAATTTATTTCAAAGCAAAGAGAAACTTTGTGAAAGTGAGCTCATTTTATATGCTATTCGATTTTTGCTTGTTTGATACGTGGCCCGAAATTGTGGGCAGCGGCGGTAAGATGAAATGTTCACAAATTGAGGAGCGACCTTTGAAATCATTTGCTATTTTTTGAACAATATTTCTCTATTAGAATAACTAATTCTTTTGTTGATTTTTGAAAATTTGACAATCTAAATTTCGATTTTGTTAAAACCTTGTCACATGGAATATGTAAATATCTTTTTAGACAAAAACTCCTTACTGGCAAAATTGTGTAGAAAAGTCGACAAGATTCAGAAAAATTTCCGCATGAGGCAAACAACAGAATAAACGGGAATTTTGTAAGGATCTGACTAATTATAAGCACTTTTACCATAAATTTTAAGTGAGTAATAAGGAAAATTTTAAATAAGAGAAATTATTAAGGTTTTAAAAATTACGTTAAAATGTGAATTCTGACGAAACGCAATAACAAAACAGAGTGAGATGCACAGCAGAAGCGATACACTAAAACGTTAAATAAATAAATAAATAAAACGTTAAAATGTTAAATTATGCTCTATGTGCGGCGACACACATTTAATTAAGTTTGCTTACTTCATTTCAGCGTAAAATTCAAGCACCTCAAAATTAGATAACGTTTATAAAAATATTACCATTAACACCCGGACGGTCATGCGTGGTAAATGTGCAGTTGGATAGTACTCCTTGAGTACTTGCTAGGTATACAAAAAGTTGGAATCGCTCAATTGAGTGATATGCATTTTTGGGCGACTTTCTATCGCGACCCCCAAATTTTGGGTCATCATATTTGGGGCCTTTTTTAGGTATCACCCTGATGGTACTTGTAGCCAAGTTATATGTCGTTAGAACCGGCACGACTTCTAGTTTCAAAAACATATTGCAGTTTTTTCTGACCGTTCTGGAATTTTGAGAGTGTGAAGAGAAGGTGAAATTTTTTCAGGTGCCAAAATTGACTGGTTTTTGAAACCACAGAGTCATGCCTTTGATAAGCGTCAATTTCGGCCAATATGAGTAAAAATTCGGATTCCCGACAGAAAACTACCCTAGATAGTGATTTTATACTAGATGATCGTATGGAAAATATGAAAAACTTTTATGCTAACGGAAACTATAAAAAAACAGAATTTTCAAAAATTTGAAAATTTCGCGCATTTATGTTTGCAAATGACAAAAATAAGAATAAAATCGGCATTTTCGCCACAAAATTAGCCTAATAGGGTGTTTTCAGTAAAATATCCATTGCTTTTAAATGAATAATTCCTCAGTCAAAACTGCCAAAAACCCAAAATCCGCGAAAATTTCATTTTTCGTAAAATTGATATTTTTTGATTTTTTGCGCCATTTCAAAAACATTTTCCTAGGAAATAGGTCCAGGCAGATATGAAAAACACATTATTACTGCAGTGTTGGAATCGAGGAGTCCGTCTTTCGGGGCATTGTACCGATGCCAAAAAACGGATTTTTATCCAAATTTCGATATCCAAAAATTGCTCGCGATGCAAGAAATTGCATCCAGTCTTTATTGTTCCCATATTCATTTCTCTCGTTCTCTTTTTTATTGGTTCACGACAATTAATTGTATTCAAAATTGGTCACAAGGTAAACGAATTCAGAAATCCTACTCTCTTTCACAAATATAATTCTTAAATTTCTCGCAATCTGGGCTCCAATCAATTTCATTTACTCCAATGTCATGATAGATGGTTAAGCACTCTTCTGCATGTCTTTCGTGAATCCACCAAGTGGTAAGGGGGTTTTGCGCTAGCAAAGCTAAAAGTATGTTCGAAATTGCATTCATTTATTATTTTTATTTATGGTAAAGGAGTTTTACCAAATATTTTCAAAATTCAAGCTGCACATTTCTAGCCAAAAACATTGTTTCTTAGATTGGCGAGAAAAAATGCAAAAAAGTTCCAAAAACTGGTTGCCAACAACATATTTATAGGCATGGTACCCGCCAAAACCAAACCTGAATTTTATAATTTTTGACAAACTCTGGTTATTTATTTTTGGCTTACTACCCCTACGGACCGGGGTACGATCTAGCGATCTGCAATCAATTTGGCTTATCGTCTCATTAAAGAAATTTTTTACGGGAATGTTAAAAATTTTGAGCAAAAAATCGGGTTTATCATAAATTGAAAAAACAAATATGAAGTTCACATTTGGTTTTGGGGGTACCATGCCTGCATATTTGCGACAGCTTAAGTATGGACCAAGTCGTATAAAAATGAAATTTTTGGCTAAATATTGGCTTCCTATGTTGGAAGTCATTTTATTAAAATTTTGCATATTTATTACAACTATGCAAAACCCAATCGTTCTCTGTGGGTTCAAAATCTGATTAACTTTTGCGAATGTTTTATGGCCTGAAGGAAATTCAATTAATTGTTTACTAATGGGAAGCACAGTTTGGCTTACGCTTTATCCAATTTTTCAATTCAGCAGTGTAAAAGCGCGCAAGTTGGCCATTCGCATTCTTACATATGTTTTTTGCTCCATCATAGCTTTCTTCTACAGACGAAATCTGAAAAATAAAAGCATTTATTGTGAATTTTATTGTCGTCATACCCAGAATTCAGTTTTGGCATTACGATTGTAGATCCATTTGTCAAACTTTAGAACAGTTTTAAGCTTTAGAACATTTTCATCTTTGCGCTCTAAAACAAATTGATTTTATGCCAATATTTAAAACAATTTTCATGATTCCTCAGATGCTTGACACTCCCACACCCTATTGAGATAGTGAGAGGAAAACCAGGCTGTCTTATTTAATTGAGTTTCGTCCAACCTAACGTCCACCAACGGAAAAGCGCGATAAATTTATTGTATGTAGTATCTCTGAAAAATTTATTATTCAGCAAGCTTTGAGAGCAAATCAGATAGCAGACCTGCTTTAATTTAATTTCAGTCATAGCTCCAACCCAGATGCTATGTGCCAGCTTGTCGTTGGAATTATCGTCTAGAAACGATGTCATGAGCTCTTCCCCAAAGGATCCGATCATTTTATCCGCGAAAAGGTTGGTCAAATTTTTCTGAAAAAAAATTTCTTACGTCTTACTTCTTGAAGGGAGCCGGTTACGCTTCTCCAAAATTTTGCAGCAAAATAGCTGTACCCACCGCATCTGACTATGTCAGCGGCTATGGTGTCAGGATTATTTCTCTTGTAGATATCCGGTTATAGAAATCATGATTAGTCGTAGGTAATATGTTGTCGGCGTGTGTGTGGTAGTGTCGTGAAGGTATGTGTCGGGTCCGAGCGGCGATAAACACGCTTAAGGGGGTAATCCTCTCTGGTGTACTCCTACCTCAAAAATAAACTCAGATTCGGATTCAGCATCCTCAAAAATCCCAAATCGCTGAAAACCCGATCCCAAATGCTAAAATTCTACATTTTCAATTTTTGGGACCTGAGGGTTAGGGGAGGATCATATCTTCGGATTCCAAAGTGCAATTCTTTTATATGAGGTCCAAAATTATTAACGGTCATATTGTATGATTACCGTAATTGTAACATTTCTTCCCACGCCATCTCCGTCTTCTATGTACGAGTGTTTCAGCGTAAAAGAGCACAAACCTCCGACATCGCTTCGGAGAAAATTGCAGGAATTGAGCTCCTCCCATTCCTCGCGCAGCTCGCATTGAAGTAGCTCAACATCGCTATAATAAGCCAATGTAATAATATAAAGAATATTGTTGAACTTACTCAACTGAGCAGTTGCACAAGGCCGAACTGTAGTGACGATGATCGACATGCCACTTGTAATTGACGGATTTCTCAAGCCTGAAACTTTGTATGTTTTAGGATTGTTGGCCAAAAATGAGAATAAATACGAATTTTTTAAATCCCATTTTTAATTCCCCTGATAAAATAAGGGTTTGGCTTGTGTTTTTGAAACGTCAGCAGAAGTTTGACATTCTTATTTTTGGTCAAAATATCAAATTTTTGCTTTAAAATATTCCCATTCTCATCAATTCTAAATTTTTAGTCATTCTCGCTTTTTATTACAATGAAACATTTTTAATAGTTTTTCGTACATAATTTTTTCAGGTAAATTTGGGTTATTGCTATATTTTTGCCCTTTCTGAATAAAGAAGGGATACATTAACTAAATTTACCTTCCCGTAAAGTTCGCGCCTTCCCACAAAAACATGTTGCATCCAGGCCTCACTAATGCGGTCACATTATTTCTCATGAAATCCTGAAAATGTGAAGTTTTATTAAAAAGTGGGAAGCCATCAGGTGTATTGTCAGCGACAACGCACTTGAGGGTTTCAAGAAATGAGCATAATCTGCTAAAAACCATATCATTGTTCTGTGCGCACTTTTCCTACCTAACTATACAATACACAAATGCTTTTTACATTTTAAAAAGTGGCCGTTTTATCCCCTAAATCATACTTTTTGTCCACCAGCCAAAAATTTTCCTAAAAACAAGATTTGATTATCGAAGTTACCTCTATATCCATTGATAATGGTCCCTTTGCTATGTTGGAATTCGAAAATATTTGAACTCCCAAAAAGTATTTAACTTACTTGGGGGATACAGTAAGTTTTTCAAATGGTGCAAAACTTTTCATAAATATAAATCAAGATTTGAAATCATACTATAATAGATGAAGATTCAATGCCAAGGTCGGAGGTGGACGAATTGATGGCAAATGGAAGCGGAAAACCGGAACATTTTTCATCGCCATAGAGCCGGGCGCATACCAGAGGACGAGTCCCGGTCAAAATGCCCCCCCCCGGTCAAAATGCCCCCCGGTCAAAATGCCCCCCGGTCAAAATGCCCCCCGGTCAAAATGCCCCCATTTTCAGAAAAACCAAATTTCAGCAAAAAATTATTCTTATAGTTTATCGTTTATTGTTAAAGTCTAGTAAATACAAGAGAACTAACTTAGTAAAAATCTTGCGCCATAAAATCAAACAATTCACTGTTATCATTAAGATCATTTTCAATGGGATTTTCATCGATTTGGTCGTTGTTCTCCATTTCCTCGTTTTCTTCATTGTCGAGGCTGTGCTCATTTTGTTCCGGGTCGTAAATATTCGAATTCTCCAACAGTGTTTCACGGTTCACAAAGGTTGCGCAATAGTATGCCATTCTTCTAGCAATGGGGAACAGATTCTGTCTGATAGCATCCGGTTCAATTTCTTCACCACCAAGAAAATCAACGTAGCCTTGACGAACCTCGGTCAATCTTTGTTCCGCTTCACGATATTTGGGCTTTCGAAGTCTGATAGGTTCGCCCCGAAGTAGGAGCTCGCTGAGAACGGATTGACTATACAGCTCTCTCTTCATGGCCTAAAGCAAAGATAATTTTGAATAAGCTACTACTATTTAGTAGAAATTAAGAAATTACTATTTAGTTATTTCCTGCTATACCTGGATGTTATTTCCTGCTATACCTGGATAAATTCACCCAAGCCTGGATGTTTCGAGCCGAATTTGTTTCGCAGGGTGTTATTCCAGCCTTCCGAAAAGTTTTTAGTTCGTGGGCCGCGGTTTTCGTGTTGATTAATTAAAGCTCGAGCTGCGTCAGTGTGCCATTGACGACGAAAATAGTTCACAAATCGGAGCAGATTAGCTTGCTCCGGTATCAGTGGTGGATTTTGAAGGAGATGATCCCACATGATCGCATGATGGTCCTTTGTGAGGTGGACTCCCCCGATAAGAGTCCGGAGCCACTTTCGGATTTCCGCATTCTTTGCGAGGCGCTTCTTTAATCCGATATCAACCGCATTGGAATAACAGTTCTTCACAAAATGAAAATAACACGAAACCACACGATCGATCGGGAATGCAATTTGACAGGCTGTTATCGCCGCCATCTCATGGTCAAAGTGCCATGTCTGGAAATCGGAATGTCAGCAAAAATGAAATTTTCAGCATTTATGGAAACACTTTAGAACATTTCGGAACAGTAAAAGTGAAATTTTGAAACATTTTTACCTTTTGGTTTTCGAGGGCGCCAAATAAAGAGTGCATTTTTCTTGACAGTTCCTCGAACATCTTGGTGTAGGATGCTTGGTCTTTCGCAGTCATCAGTGCAAAGGCACTCAAGGTCGCTTGCGATCGATCCGGCAAGTCGTGATGAATTGCATAAATCGCTAAAACCGCTTTCCACATGTTTTTAGGCAAATTTTAACACATGCTTTAAAATTGGGGGCATTTTGACCGGGGGGGCATTTTGACCGGGGGGCATTTTGACCGGGGGCATTTTGACCGGGGGGGCATTTTGACCGGGGGGGGCATTTTGACCGGGGGGTGCATGACAATTGAGCGCCAGACTATTGAGCGCCGGACAATTGAGCGCCGACAATTGAGCGCCAACTATTGAGCGCCAGACTATTGAGCGCCAGACAATTGAGCGCCAGACAATTGCGCGCCGGACGATTGAGCGCCAAAAAAAGGACAATTGCGCGCCAACGCATAAAACGCGTTTTTTGACCCGCAAAAGTCGCAGTTTTTTGACAATGTTTTTCATTTTGGATTTTCATTAAGTTTAAGTGTGTTCTACCGGGAATGAAAAGTCATTTTATTTGGAGCACTAATAAACAAATTGAAGAAACATGTTACTTTACTAAGAAGCCAGTGTCTGTCCGTGGCTGGCTGCGTGACTCTAATTTAGACCCGGATAATGTCACCCTTATAGTAATAAATGCAAAGCTCGCGCAGTTTCTGACGTCAATAGCGTCAACTTGTTTTTAACTCAGCCAAAACACATCGACTTTGCGAGCCCAAACAATTCAAAACTCCTTTGTTTTGAATGTTTTTTGTCCTTTTTTTGGCGCTCAATCGTCCGGCGCGCAATTGTCTGGCGCTCAATTGTCTGGCGCTCAATAGTCTGGCGCTCAATAGTTGGCGCTCAATTGTCGGCGCTCAATTGTCCGGCGTTCAATAGTCTGGCGCTCAATTGTCATAGAGCCTGGCCGGGGGGGGGGGCATTTTGTCCGGTTCCCCCAGAGGACCGCCAGGTGAAATTTTCGTGTTCCTCCATGCCTGAGAGTTTGGGCACTTGCTGGAGACGATTATGGCATTACAGCCCAATATCAGAAACACCAAGGTATTCATGAGCATTCTCAGCGATGCTGAAACGTTTATTTCAGATTAATAATCACATTACCGTAGTTGAAGTTTCTGGTTGAATGATACTATTGCAGTTTTCAAACGGGGAAATCCTTGAGAAATTTATCATTGGAATTCAATTATTCTTTCTTCATAGAGCAAAAGCATCAAATTACTCTCTAAAACACTCTTTTTTAACCACATCTTTAGAGTGTTCCCTCTTAGTCGGTAAAAAGTGACCTTTAAGATACGTTTCTTTGCCGTAAAAAACCGAAGTTGCACCTTTTCACATTGACTAAGCAAAAATTAGAACACAAGTATTGTTCTCAACTTTAAAGCCAAAATCTTGGAAATAGGACATTTTGACAACTGGATTTTTTGCCAACTGGATTGTTTGCCAACTGGATTGTTTGCCAACTCCTTATAAAAAGGATTGTTTGCCAACTCCTTATAAAAAGGATTGTTTGCCAACTGGATTATTTGCCAACTCCTTATAAAAAGGATTGTTTGCCAACTCCTTATAAAAAGGATTGTTTGCCAACTGGATTATTTGCCAACTCCTTATAAAAAGGATTGTTTGCCAACTGGATTATTTGCCAACTATTTATAAAAAGGATTTTTTGCCAACTCCTTATAAAAAGGATTGTTTGCCAACTGGATTATTTGCCAACTCCTTATAAAAAGGATTGTTTGCCAACTGGATTGTTTGCCAACTCCATATAAAAAGGATTGTTTGCCAACTCCTTCTAAAAAGGATTGTTTGCCAACTGGATTATTTGCCAACTGGATTATCTGCCAACTCCTTATAAAAAGGATTGTTTGCCAACTCCTTATAAAAAGGATTGTTTGCCAACTGGATTATTTGCCAACTCCTTATAAAAAGGATTGTTTGCCAACTGGATTATTTGCCAACTATTTATAAAAAGGATTTTTTGCCAACTTTTTTCGCCAACTACTTATAAAACGGACATTTATTCATAAACATGTTAACAAAAAGGAAAAACAAATATAAATAAAAGTTAGAATTCCTCATCCGATGTTTCATTTTCGTCCACGTTTTCTTCAGGCACGCGCAGACCGTCGACAAATCCTTGCATCACTAAGCCTAGCAAATTCACAGCATCGATGAGCCCTTCATCCGTGTCGAAGTTTGCAGCATTCAAAACATTGATCACTTGCTGTTCTTTGATCACATCGAGCTTTAGTCGTCCACGGCTGTGTTGGATTCGCACTGCACGGGCAGTATCAACTTGTTTGTCGACATCATTTAGCAGGGCTGCCAAATAGTCGCTTAACGACGGATGGTGATTGAGATCCTTCTAAAATTCATTTATTTATTATATATAAATTTAATTTAGTTAAAACATTTTAGTAAGAATGTATATTCTAAAAATTTTAGCTTTTAGTGTGTAAAGCTTTTATTGTTTAACTCTTACCGCAAAATATCCACTCTACCTAAGTCGCACGTCTCCGTCCGTCCGTCCCACGGCGTAACTTTTTATGTACCCCCGATACAGGGGTGTGTGATAGCTCATTTTGTAGGTCTCGAGCTGTAGGGCCCGGGTTTTCAAAAATTGGGGAGCGGAGGTATCAAAAAGTGGCCTTTTTTTGCCAAAAAGTGCAAAAATGCGGGTTTTTTGACGCTACAAAGGAAACTTTTTTTGTACCCCCGATACAGGGGTGTGTGATAGCTCATTTTGTAGGTCTCGAAAAGTTGGTATACAAATCCGCAAAAATTGGGGAGCGGCGATCTCAAAAAGTGGCATTTTTTTGCCAAAAAGTGCAAAAATGCGGGTTTTTTGACGCTACAAAGGAAACTTTTTTTGTACCCCCGATACAGGGGTGTGTGATAGCTCATTTTGTAGGTCTCGAAAAGTTGGTATACGAATCCACAAAAATCAGGGAGCGGCGATCTCAAAAAGTCCACTTTTACCAAAAAGTGGATTTTTTGGCAAAAAATGGCACTTTTTAAACCAAAGCATCTACGGGGCTGATTTTTGGCACCCGGGGGTTTTCAAGCATGCTGAATCCGAATCTGACGTCAGATTTTAGGTACATTCTCACGAGGTCGTGTTATTCTCACGAGGTCTCTCACGAGGTCTCTCACGAGGTTTTAGCGGGTACTAGAGTAATGCGTCGCGCCTTCGGCGCGTTCATGGGGTAGCACAATGTTGGGGACTAGGCATCAGTTTGCAAGGAATTAATTTCCAGAAAAAACTCTCGACACCGCCGCTTTCGCCGCCTTCTGCCTTTTTCGGCGGTGTCGAGAGTTTTTTCTGGAAATTAATTCCTTGCAAACTGATGCCTAGTCCCCAACATTGTGCTACCCCATGAACGCGCCGAAGGCGCGACGCATTACTCTAGTTTGTGTGATATTTGTGCAAAATATTTGTCGTTCCTCGCTGGAATTGCACCGGCTGTCTGTTTTCTTGGTCGCTTGCGGCACTGTCCTCTTCCTCATGCTCGTCGACAAGCTGTTCCTCCAGAATGCTGTCATCTGCTGTTGGGAGTCGAGCACGTTTTTGGGCTTTGTGCAGCTGCTGAAGTTGTTCCCGTGCGGATGCCATAAATCTGTAACAGAAATAATGTTAAACTTGAAAGAGGATAAAATGAATGTCTGTTCAGAAGTTGTACAATTATATAGCGTGAAAAGGATTAGATATACAGCATTTGTCTTTCAGATAAAATCTTACATAAATGAACGCAAAAATAATTCGCTTGGCTCTAGAATCAGTTGGAACACAAATAACTGCATGTCTGTTCTTGACTAGTCATTACTTTCTTTGATGTACTCAATAAGCTGAAAAAAGCTAAAATTTCACTAACCGTAACTGTAGTAGGAGAAATATCCTTTTTATAAGGAGTTGGCAAAAAATCCAGTTGGCAAAAAATCCTTTTTATAAGGAGTTGGCAAATAATCCAGTTGGCAAACAATCCTTTTTATAAGGAATTGGCAAACAATCCTTTTTATAAGGAGTTGGCAGATAATCCAGTTGGTAGAATATCCCACTCCGAAAATCTTGCGTCTAAACTTTGATCGATACCCTATAATTGGTTCTGAGACGGGCAGAGCAAACCAAAGCCGATTGTCCGTTATCCAAACCCTGGGCACAAAGCTTGAACGAGAAATCGGAAAGATAAATGAGTTTTAACGGCCCAGCAGAAAATACATAGGAAGAAAAATAGAGGGAAAAACTGCGTCAGGCAAATAAACCATAAATCCCAGCCCGAGGCATTTCCAGCCTCTATTTGCTCTGCCATTGTATGACTCAGCAATAGTTCGGCTAATAATCAAATAAACAATGAATCACTGCCTATAAACAATAGAACTTCAATGAAATTTGAGATATATAAATTTTTTTTATTTATTAATCGCCAAGGATATCGAGTCCCTCTAAGGCGCACTGTGTCCGTGAGCCCCGATACCGATTTCCCGTTTTTCACGCCCCCGGACCCCAAACTCGCGAGAACCCCCCAAAACCCATGATTTTAGGGGGGTTGTCAATGTCAGAATAGGGGGTGACATACGTGAAAACGTGACATCCGTGTGTCACGTAAAAGGGCAAGTTTCGCGTCGCGCCTCGGATCTGGGCGTATGATACGTCAATCGTTTCGTCTCGGCGAGACAAGACGATTGGTACCGGTCTCGCATGCGGCAAACCCTTATTCCGGAAGATATGGCTTCCGGAAAACCGGAAAATCCAGCATACTGATGGCGAGGGGAGGTCCGCGGCGGAGCCGCGGGTGCGTCCTATGGAATTAATCACTAAAATGCTTCCAAAATAATCCTCCCCAAAAATTCTAAACTCTGATCCTGATAAAGTGGGAAATGGAGGCAGGATTTTTTCGGTTTGATCAGAAAATCCAGCTACCGTAAAAATAAAGCTAACTTTACAAGGAATACTAACCATGTGTCAATCATTATGAAAAGCGCCATTTTTAGAACCCTCTGGCCTACCGAGCTGAATACTTCGGTGAAATACTTTTTTCCATGAAAAGTATAAATCCATAATTTGAGTCTTCGAAAACCGGAATTTTCCTAAATTGAATAAAGCACAACGTTCATTCAGCCATTTTTATAAGGAGGCTAAACTTGGCAAAAAACTGACGTTCTCGATAACTTCTGTAAATGTCGTTTTCCGATGCAGAATTTGATTTAGTATTCAATAGACAATATTTTTATGGTTTGACCAACAAAAATCGGATAGACGTTGCGCTTTGCGCAAATTTTTGACATTTTAAACGGAAAATTCCTGTTTTGGAAGCGTGAAATAGTTTATTTTTCGTAGTTATTCAACGGTAGGCTAGAAGGTTCTGAAAATGCCAATTTTCATAATGAGCGCACATGGTGAGTATTCCTAGTCGATGATATGAGGAATTTGCCGACGATTGTGTATATTAGATCTGATTATGATGGGTTATTGACGAGTCGACAGTAAGAAAAAAAAGTAACCATTTATAACACAAAACATTTTATTATAACAAAAACAAAACAAAATGATAATTTAGAAGTACATCTGGTTCAATTCAATACCCGGAAAGAAAAGAAGTTTTGTTCATAACAACGTTCATTATTAAGCTCATCGTTTTGAGAATTTTTGCTTCCGCGTCATTGATACTTTCTGAAATATATTATAAAAAATGCTTTAATCGCTTTCCAGAAAAATTTAATTCTAGATCGACTAGAAATATATAAATTTTATCGTATTTCTCGAAAATCGTCCCAACATGCGTTCTTGTGGTACCAAATTGCAGACGAGACAGTTAGACGTTAATATAAAACACCTACCTTTTCTTAAACACTGAGGCGATTTGTACGACGAAGGCGCTTTAGCGTATGATCGATTTGCTGGAGACGAACGACGGCTAAAATCAACAGCATATTTTCAGTCTAGACCGTCCGAATTTGCCCATTTCGTTAGCAATTTTACATAAAAGTGAGTAAAAATATTGACGTCACGTCTTGAAAAATGAATCGAACATTTTCTAACTAAAAATTAACGCCTTATCTCGGCCAAACTACAAAACACGAACCTGTATTGCTCCCGAGATTAGCGAGGATATACCTCCGATCCAACTCCTCCAGCGACTCTTGAGACATTGACATGACCTGGTTTTGCCTGAGGTCAGTTTTTGGCCGCGGCTTCTCAAAGCCTTCTCCAGAAGTTGAGCGGGAATCGAATTCTGTCTGTGTCAAATCTTTTCCATTTTCATCGCTTAAGCCGGGAAGATCGAAATTGTTGCCAATCGAAAGCGTGCTTGAGCTGTGGCTGGATGAATTCTGATTGTCTTCTGGCGATACTTCCTCATCGTCAAGACTTGTTACATCGATGAAAACTTCTGGAGGTGAGGCCGAGTTTGGTTCGACAGGTGTGTCCAATAAACTGCCGGGACTTGCGCAGGTCTGAGTGGATTCAAAGCTGTCGTCACGCGAGCTCTAAATTTCTTTTATACGTTTGGTTACAGTAAATATATAAAAAAATTTTAAGTACCAGTTCAAACTGAATAGCAAAAAAAGCAATTTATGGACGGGCAACATTCTCGAAAATTTCGCGAAATGATAAGCCTGATTTAATAAAAAATCAAGACGTTGGATTGGCAATTCGAATCCTTTGCGAGAATTCGACAAGTAACCATTTTCTTCCTCTGTACCTTTTTCTCTATATTGTCCTGGGAAGTGAACAATTTTTGCGTATCCTTAGAATGGTCCACTTAGACACCCATTGGCAAGCATGGCAGCGGACCGACCTTTTGCCCGGTCCGGTCCGCTCGACCCCCCGGTCCGGTCCGGTTTGGTCCGGTTCGGTCTCTAAAAGGTCAAAAATTTTTCGCGGCGCTACCTTCGGTAGCGCCGAGATTTTTTCACAATTTTTTTTGTAAAGGTGTTTTTAGGGTATTTCGATGCGCTGATTACGAATCTGCAATTATTTTTTCCGTATCGCATCAAGAATTTTAATTTTTGGTCTATAATTTTGGCAAAAATTTCGCGAAAATTGGTCAATATTTTGTGAAAATTTGGCCAAAATTTGCATTTTTCACCATTTCACCAATTGCAGATTTGTGATTAGTGCATCGAAGTAACCCCAAAAACACTTAGACGTGGAAAATATTTGCGACTTAAAAATGGCCGAAACCGAGACCGAGTTTTATAAGAGAAAAAAACATACAAACAGCAAAAAATCGGTCCACGGCGTTTGATCCCCGTGACTTTAAACCTTGGTAACTTAGGTATATTATCACCATTTCGGATTCTGTAAAAAGTATGTTGTAGCCACCTAAGGGGTATATAGTACCACAAAAAAATTTTTCCAACATCGGGCAAATTTGGCCACGAAATTGCCTCGGGGATCAATCGCCCTACTCTCAAGAGGGGCGATTGATCCCCGAGGCAATTTCGGCATTTGACAAAAACTTACATTGAAAATTTTTTATATTTCAGAAATTTTTTGCCGCCGAAGGCATTCTTAGGGGTGCTTGTTAAGTTTTGGTCGGTCCGGTTTGGTCCGCCGGACCGGCCACCCCCCGGTCCGGTTGCCATGCTTGCCCATTGGCTCTAAGAGAGCCACGTGGCACTATTTTACCGCCTGGCATTTTTGGCGTTAAAAAATTCAAACAGTAATTCAGAACACCGAATTTCAACGTGTTTATTTAGAAATTGAGTCGCCTTTGAGTTAAACCTCATACAAGCTCAAGCTCACCCTGCTTTGGATGAATTCCTGGTTAGAACATTGACCAAAATTCTGCGGATCCCGATTTCCCATACTTCGATTTGTAACAAATTTTCTCACGAGAGAAAACATGTGTTCGTCGTTGCCACAGGCTATGCCGATGAGGAGTGCCGCTCTTGTGCCACTAAGAGGAAAAGTTGGGCAGAATTGTAGCGGCCATTGAAAAGAAATGTTGGCCAAGAGTACAATTTACTCGGACCCGGATTGTTATTCACGCTCGGAGTCGATACTCTCGACATTTGTAGCGGCACAAGAAAAATTTATTAAGAAGGAATGCCTGTTATATTTCTGTGGCTGGCCTTTTCCTTTGCGACATAAAAGGGCATTCATTGGAGTAGGTTCCTTAGAACCGGCGGTTGGCTCTGAGAAACCTGGCAAGCGCAGAGAAAGCAGCCTTTTGCCACGCTGGAAAAAACTGGGCAAAAAATATCTGTAAAAGTAGGATAAATTCAAGAACAGACGACAAATGAAAAAGCCGTGCGTGGGGAAGGCAGCTATTTATCTCGCCAGCGAAAAGCTATTGGCCTCACCCCCCTGGGAGGGGGGGGTCATGGCAAACTTTGGCCCGCTTAAGCATGTTTCAGTCTAAGGGTGGAAATAGGTCTAAGAATAGTAGAATACTAGTCTTGGACTAAGATTAAATTCTAAAATGAGCTAGAAGGTTTCACTATTTATAAAAACGTACCGTTTTCAAAAAAAAGTCAGAATGTAGAAACACACCAAATTTCAATTTTCCGCGGGAAGAAACTTTAAAAATGCAAACCGATGGCAACTGTGCTTCAGCGTAATAGAGTTGGTATGCCAAATAGACCGATTCGTGTTGCATTTGATGATAGTCATAAGCCGCCGCACTCACAACTTCGCCACATTCATAGCAGAGCCGATGCTGAATTCTTTCCAAAGGGACAGCGATCTGATTGTAACGCTCCTGCGCACTTCTGAAAAGAAAAAAAAAGTATATTAAGTAACTGAACTAAAGTAAAAGTACTCTAGTTGACCAAGAGCTTATTTTCAGACAATTCACCACCAGATCTCTTGACCAACAAATGAAATTTTTGAAAAAAATTACGGTTAATTTTGGCGTAACACCACTTTCTGGAAATCAACAAAGCTCTTAAATCTCAAGACTTAAAAAAATGGGACTTTTGGAACACTTAAAAACGGGGCAAAATTTGTTCCTGACAAAACTCAAAAATATATTGGTACCTCGTGAAAAACTGACATGAAGACGATTACATCAAATCTATTATTGAAAATAGCTTCGAAACAAAGTTTGATTTACCCAAAAATGGTCTTCCGAAAACCATTTTAAAATTTTACAATACTTTGCTATAAATTCAATGCTCCAAGTTAAATTTTTAGGAAAAAATTTAACGAGAACTCCTAGTTTCTCGTTTTGTTCGGATAAAATTTAACCTAAACTTTAGAAATTGGGAACAATAAGAATCTTTCTGAAAATCTCAAGCAACTCCAGAACTCTTGTAAAATTATGTTACTAAATCTTGTAGGTCGAAAATTTTGAGAGTAATGTTTATGTACACGTTTTAATCTTTTACAACAGTTTCATTAATAACACGATTTGTTAATAAAAGCTTTTTGGAAAAAGTATTGAAAACTCGAGAAAATTGACATGAAGCATTACATCAAAGGTTAGCTGCAGCAAATTTCAAATTTGCTATAAATTTCAAGAAGATAAAAAAACTTTGAGTAATATTTCAGTACACTTTTTGATCTTTCACAACTGTTTTATCAACGAATCTTAAACTTACTTAAAGATGGGTCGCTTGAGAGTAGAGTTGAGCCGTTTTGATTGATTTGTTGCTGTTTTGGAGGCCATTTCGAACTGAAATAAAAGAATAAATAACAGTGCCGATTTGCATATAACCGAATTGTTTAAATGGAAAAGTGAGCAGAGGATTGTGTATTGTGAAATCAGTGCGCTTTTTCAAACGGCCATTTTCAAAGGGAGCGCATTTTCAGAAGGGACTTTGACAGGCAGAAAAGTACATTGAAGGAGGAGTGATCATTGATGCCCAAAGAGAATTGGGGACACCAGAGAGATTAGAGAAAAATTGAGATTCCTGGTGTTATGAACTCACGACTATCTAAAAGAAGAATAAGAACAAAGATCTAAGCTTGGACCTCCTCGCACTTTTGTGGATATGACAAAACTTTTAATAGTACAAAATAAGAACTAGTTAAGCTCAAATAATAATGTTGACTAGCCTTAGAGGTGGCCAGCTATCCACTGCGCAAAATATAGAAAAATATATACTAAAAAATATGTGCCCGCAGCGCGCTGACGAACTCGCACTTGTGGGTTGAATCTAAGAACTACCAACTGAGCTATGCGAAAAAATCAGAAGACCCATCGCGTGACAAGCTGAGATATACTCTCGGGAAAAGTCGAGAATCTTGACTTTCGGTGACCTGTAACTCTTGAAAAAATTATGTTCCGAGATCCATTTTGGTATCAATCGTCTTGCCTTGAGCTGGGGAGCTTTTGAGCTATCACTCGCCCAGATTCGTGAGAAAAAATTTTTGGGGATGCAAGTGTAGCTTAGTTAGTGGGGATGACTCTTGACTTTGCAGACGAGCTATGAGATCGCTGTCTAAACCCATAATAAATCTTGATTTCCTTGATCCCCGGCACAAGTCTTCCAACAAGCACTTTTAGCCATTTTCAAATGGAGCGCATTTTCAGAAAGGAGATTTACAGAGGGAGGTAAATGGAAGTGTGATCATTGATGCCCTGCAGGTTGTTATATCGCAACATAAGCAATGTGCTGCAAATTTAACACGACAGATTACTGATTTCCTTATTGGGCACACAGCTATTTTTTAAGATTCTTGAAAATGGGAATCACGACAGCGGTTTCTCAAGAAACTCGACCCTTAGGTTATTGAGTTTTCTCGGAGTTTTTTGGTTATTTTCGGTGAAAGTATATTGAGGGAGTGGGCGGTTTCTTATTTAGGCAGACTTCTAACAGTTTTTGATCTGACTAATAACATTTAACAAAATATTCCAGGAATCCAGGAGTTTCTCGAAAAGTCGAATTCGACTGTTATAAAACATGACTATCTAAAATAATTTAGATCATTGGACTTAGTATGAATAATGTTGGCGAACGTTGAATTCAAAGTTCGAGAATCAATTCAAACTCGAGAATCTCAAAAATATAGGTTCTCGGAAACCGGATAATCCGAGCTCCGATAGTTCTAAAATATCGGGAATCAGGAGTGGACGAGATTGGTCCGTTTCGGTCCGCTCCGGTCCTACTAACTTTTTTATATTTATGGGACCCAAGGAATGTTTTTATACCACTGTGTAGACAAGTCCCTTAGCTACTAGGATAAACTGAATTTATATCCATATCGTTCAATTTTCCCAGGAATATGAGACAAAGAAAACGGAGTAAAAAATGCCAAAAATATGACATTTTGACTGTATTTTTTTTATTACTCAGTAGAGTGTGAAAAATTTTGTGATACGAAGTTGCAGCATAACATTATACACAACTCCGTATAAACACATTTTTGGTTTCACGTTTTTATATAACAAAGTGCAAGCGCCGGTCCGGCCCGGTCCGCACCGGACCGGCGCCTGCACTTTGTGTTTATAAAGAGTTTATAAACGATACAATAAAATGTTTTAGTGATTTTTTGCCAATTTTTTAACATTTCTTATCGAAATTTTTCAAAATTTGGTGAAAAATAGCAAAATTTGTAATAAAAATTCAAATTCGCGACAAAAAATTTGAATTTGGGCCAAAAATTTGAAATTTGAGAAAAATCCATTTAGGGCTGACAAAATCTCCGCAGCATAGCTGTGGAGATCTTGTCATATCTCGCGTTCCAGATGCGATATTGATCTGCGTTTTTTTTTATTTGAAAGTAGGCAAAATTTGGGCAAGCGGATAGTGCAGTAATAAAATTTCGACATTTTCTCCTTAGGTTGTGGAGAAAGCTGAGGAGGTTTTTGATCTCGAGCCATAACTTTTCGAGAATGTGAGCTTGAAAATTTTCTGCTTGTGCAAGGACATTGTAAATTTTGTCTACTTTCAAATAAAAAAACGCAGATCAATATTGCATCTGGAACGCGAGATATGACAAGATCTCCACAGCTATGCTGCGGAGATTTTGTCAGCCTACCGTCCAGAGGAGGACTTATTTGGGGGAGGAGTAATTAGTGGATTTACGGTACTCTATAATAGCCTCTCCACCCATAAATGGTACTAAAGTTAGCCTAACAATTCTTACAGCTAAAATTTCACGTGAACTTTTTCGATATTACAAATTCCGGTAATATTTTTGATCGTTTTGGCACTGATTTTCCGTTTAATTCTTTTAACAGGTAAGTTTTAAGGTAACTTTTAAAGGTACAAATGATTCAGGCCGCTATTAAGGATGAAATAATGCCCAATCATAGCATTAGTGAAATTTCCTGACCGCAGGGTGTTTAATAAAAGCAGTGGGATGTGCTTTAAAAGGTATTACCTATTTCTAGAGCTTTCTAGAACATTCTGGAAGAATTCAGGTACACTCGTTGAACATTCCGGTAAAATATGCAACTTAAAAGTGCATGTTTATCTTATTCTCTTGCAATAAAACTAGAATCTAGGATGTTCCTAGCATTCGAAGGTAACTAAATTATACAAATAGGCCAAGAGAGGAGAACATAAATTGAGGAAGAAATGGGGGCAACTATTAGTTTTTCTGAATAGTCACAGAATGACAACACATAGCATTAAAAATATAACAAGAAAATTATCGGGATTGCCACTGGGTCGATTTAAAATTCGGAGAGAAATTTAAATTTCTCTTCTGCGAGCCGAGGCGAAATTTTGCGGCAATTTGAAACGCCGTGGAATCAATCAAAGACAGGGTGTGGCCCAACGCAAATTTGACAGCTGTTCTTATCAGCGGATCCCCAGGAGACTCATATCATCGACCAACGGTATTATGGAAATGGAAGGTATGTTTTGGTCGGTAAATTTATTGAAAATTTCTGCAAAAACATTCGTTTCGATCACAAATTTAGAATCTATGCAAATTTCAAAATAGAACTGATCAACAATAAATATTGACCGCTTATGTTACAAAAATCTGTGTAGGAATTTGGTCCTTCCAAATCGGTTTTTGGGTTTGAGATTTGGGATCGGCAGTTTTTGGTACTCCCGATGCCAGGATCTGAGATTCTCATTGATTGTTCAGATTATTACCATCATTAAGATCTGAAAATAACTGCGCCACAGTTTTAAGGTAATCTAAAGATTTCGAGATCAAGGTTATTTATCGATCAAGACTCATTAATCCCGCATTTAACGCTGCAGTTGGGATGTGATCTTACATTAACCAACCAAGAATGTTACATTACCAAAAAGACAACAAATATTTTTATTCAATAAAAGAAAATATAAGTGAAAATTTTACGCTAAATAGCCAATCGAATATTTCTTAAAATCAACAAAATTTCCTAAATTCGCAACATTCATAAAAATTTATATTCTTAATAACCATATCCAACAAATTCCAAGGGAAAATCAATTTTGGTCATTGAGTTCTTTGCATTTCTCGGCCACAACTTGGGCCAATTTGGAGAAAGCGGCCGAGACAGGAGAGTCCTTGTACTTCTCAAAGTATTCCGCGCCCTGATCTCCGCTAGCGCCCAAATTCGGATCATGTGGTAGCTGAGCGAGAAGGTCCAAGCTTAGTTCTTTGCACATACCTGCGGCGCCTCCTGTGGTCGAGGGAAACAGTTGGGTCTGAGTCGAGCAGCAAGGGCAGGCGAAGAATGACATGTTCTCCACGACGCCCAAAATCGGCACTTTGGTCTTCTGGCAGAAGTTGATCTGAAAAATGGAGTTAAAGAAATTTAACCAACAATTAACGACATTTTTTTAAAATTTAAAAACATTATTGAAAATCAGATCGGTTTCCAGTTTTTCAGCCAAAAAATTCTCCACGACTTGAATTTAACCACCGGAATAGTACAAGTTCTCCTTCAAAATAGGTCAAATTTGAAAATTTTTCACAATGTAATTTATCTCCAAAGTAGTAATTTATTTAGTACATGAGAATTGATTGATTATTCTGGAAAAATTGAGAGTACCACCCCTGAAATCTGGAGAATGTATGATAAATTGGGCTAGTACGTAAGTAAAAACCTATACGTCGACCCGAGGAATTTTACGGCTTGATCATAGAGCTGAAATAATACTTTGTTGCGTTGCATGATTTTTATTTCATAATATTTGCATGCCTAATTCCTACTTTCTGTTACGACAATATTCCAAACATGTTTTGTTCCATTGAGACTGAGTATGAAAAATCATGATGCCGAACAAGAAATCTTTTCAAGAATTTTGGAGGGTCAAAGAAATTTACAAACAAATATTTTATTTACACAGACGGAGAAAAATGGAAATCTGAAAAGCAAAGTCGACATAAGAAGCGTGCATTGTATGAAAGATTCCATGAAAGATAAACTTCGTGCCGTTCCATTTTTAACTTTGGTACAAAAATTATAAACTCCGACCTCTTTTCGAACATCCAACAGCGACATCTCTTGCGGTGTGGTGACAATTATGGCACCGCTTAGACAGCCAGCTTGGAGTAAAAGCTGCACCACCGAAATGTGCTCATCTGAGGTGCCGGGTGGCGTGTCGATTAGCAGAAAGTCGATGCTGCTCCAGTCGACGTCACGCAGAAACTGTTTTATGAGAGCGTTCTTTCTCGGTCCGCGCCAAATCACCGCTTCGTTGCGCGATTCAAGCAAAAAGGCGATACTCATCACTGCCAAGTTGTCACGTACGTATATTGGAGACCAGCCTGAAAACGTGCGATTAAAGAATATTTTGCAATGAAAGAGGAGGGTACTTGTTTAGTTCCCCCCTCCCCATCCGATGGGGGGGGGACTAAACAATTTATAAGGCATTTTTGTTTAGTTCCCCCGCCCCATCCTACATTTTTCGCCAGAAAATCAATAGGGGGGGACCCTATTGATTTTTTTGACAAAATTTTCAGAAAATGATTTTCCAATCAATAGGGTCCCCCTATTGATTTTCTGGCGAAAAATGTAGGATGGGGGACTAAAAAAATCCCTTATTAGTTGTCTAGTTCCCCCTCCCCCCATCGGATGGGGGGGGGGGGGGGGAACTAAACAAGTACCAAGAGGAGACAGTTACAAAAAAGTAGGAATAATTTAAGATGTATGATTTTGATTCTAATAAGACCCCACACATAAACAAAGGCATAGAAATTTTCTTAGTCAAACCAATGAGGGTGTTCCTAGCCTATGACTTCTTAAATTCCGAAAACCAAATTTTCATCACTAAAGTAATACATGTAAAAATGGGGCAAATAATGATAGAATCTAAAAAATAATAAATAGTTAGAAATATTACTTCTCGTCTTTTTTGGGATTGCAATTTTAAAAATGAATTTTTATATTAGCTATAGTATATTGTCAAATCATATGCAGGTGTCGTGGTCGATGACGGCATCATATGTACTATAATCATCTTTGCCTAATATATTTCCAAATGCCCCATGACCGTTGGATGATTTGTTAATCTAGTGACGTCATCAGCCACGATATCCCACCTGTGATTTTGGCTATAGCAGGATCCTAATCGGAAAGTGCCAAAAATTGGAAACACTTCTGCTGTGAGTTCTTCTCACGTATCCTCTATTTATACCATTATACGCAAATTTTTTGTTTGTAAACAACTTCAAAGCAAACCTTCGCCGCTGTCGTGGACACTTTCTTCCTCACAGCCGAACATTCTCGCTTGCGACGGTCCACAAATGTCGATATCGAGGACGCCAACGTGACTATTTGGGTTGGCTGCTAGCGCGAAAGCCAGGTTCGTTGTGACGGTACTCTTACCGACGCCGCCTTTTCCACTCAGCACCAAAATCTGCAAAATTAAATTAAGAATACCGAAAGTTTGAGGTTCGACTGTACATATAGCCATAAAATTCCAACTGTCCTATGGTATTAAGAACCATTGGTAAATAAGAAAATCACAATTTTCAATGTATATCACAATTTTCGATATACTGAAATTTTGATTCAAATGTTTAAAAAACAATTAATTTTTTGCAGCAAATTTTCGACACTTTTAATAGCCCCATTTATTAATCAAAATTGTACGATGTGCAGCAATCTTTGGTGTCATATAAAAAGTCAAGTATTGCTAGAGAAGCGTTTTTAAGCGAAGAGTAAAAGACATTTTTGTTAACATAATTTTAGTATACTTGTTAAATAAGCTACTTTAGAAGAATGCTACAAGACAAGTCTGATATGCGTGGTGTTGCAACTTTTAATTTGACCTATTCGATCTAAGCTATTCGAATGGAATATTCACTTAATTATACAAGATATAACAGATTAATTGTTAAATGGTTTCGTAAATATGACTTGTTTATTTTTGTCGTAAATGTGTCTCCAAATATGCTGAAAGAAAGTTATAAA
This sequence comes from Ditylenchus destructor, assembly GCA_022814885.1. Lineage (NCBI taxonomy): Eukaryota > Metazoa > Nematoda > Chromadorea > Rhabditida > Anguinidae > Ditylenchus > Ditylenchus destructor. Next base: position 80,737 of record JAKKPZ010000105.1, on the reverse strand, counting down.
CCAAATCAAAGCATAGATTCGTAACTTTGATTTGGTATATAACTTTTTTGCAGCACATTCGAATTTGGCTTCAAAGGCAAAATAAACATTGCGTCTTTTTCGAAACGATGTGCCATTAATTCTGGGACATTCTGTATAATTAATTGAGTATGTCGATTCCTACAGGGCTAAATCAAAACTTGCAAATTCATATTAAAAACTAACCTTGTGTTTTACATTCTTCAGTCGATCATTGATGAGTGTGATGTCCGGGTCAACAGTCTTTTCTCCGGTGGCGCATGCGCGTTGGTTCGGGCAGCCGGCACACGACGACGTCTTTCCTGCATCCGCACTTCCCGTTCCGGGGCAACTTTCGTTCGCGTTCGTGGGAACATCGGACATGTTGTGCGAGTTCCTAAATGGAAACTTTTGGACGAATGAATTTAATAGTATCAATGATCTAAATCGTCCAGAAATTGTGAAAATAATGGTTTGGATAGATTTTATTGGATTGGTCACATCTGTAACATTGTCACAATTTTTTTACCAAAATGTATGACACAATATCTGGATGAAATTCAACAAACATAAAACGGAAAAATTTTTGCAACAATTACAGTAGTAAAACGTTCAAATATTCTGTTTCTTAACAAACATACGACAAAGAAATTAACGCTTATAAAATGTTCCAATAGTTTACTTCAGTAATAAAATATGCAAATAATTTACTATACAAATCTGTCAAATAACAATAAAAGGTGTCTGGAAGAAATTGTAAACGTTCAGGGCTTTGATCGGTCCAAGTCCGGGGCACATCTCTAGCTGCTCTTTGTTGGCCTTTGCGATTCCTTGAATACTGCCAAAGGTGCCGAGAAGCCGCTTTGCGTCAGATTGAGAAATGCTCCGGATGGAGCTGAGGAATTTTACGGCTTGATCGTAGAGCTGAAATAATACTTTGTTGCGTTGCATGATTTTTATTTCATAATATTTGCATGCCTAATTCCTACTTTCTGTTACGACAATATTCCAAACATGTTTTGTTCCATTGAGACTGAGTATGAAAAATCATGATGCCGAACAAGAAATCTTTTCAAGAATTTTGGAGGGTCAAAGAAATTTTCAAACAAATATTTTATTTACACAGACGGAGAAAAATGGAAATCTGAAAAGCAAAGTCGACATAAGAAGCGTGCATTGTATGCTTCCTATGTTTTGGCTAATGTAATACCACAGTGGTAGGTAAGAATGGTGTTACTATTACTTTAAATAGTATTAGTGGTACCTCAATAGTACTTTTGTTATCTCTGTTCCCAGTCAGTAAAGCAAAATAGGAAATTTTATTTACAATCGGAAAAAATTATAGGAATAATATTTGGAAAAATTCTAGTTACAAATAAAAATATTCAAACCTGCTGATTTTTTTCCTTGTCAGTAGGCGGTTTTCGACTCGATCCTTGCTGTTCCTTCTGTAGCTTATAGTTTTGATAGCTGTTGATGAGTTGCTCGGGAGAGCGCTTCTCGGATATTTTGAGGTTTTCCAAGTACTCAGCAGCTTCTTCAACGGTATAGCACAAGATTAGAATCCAACCAGCTCGATAGCAAAACATGTTCAAATCTCGCAGCAAAGTTCGGCAGTCGTCCACGTTCACCAACACGAGAAGAACCTTAAATGAATGTTTCAACAAACAGTTCCATCATGATAATCCCAAAATCTCTCTTGTGATTCATAAATTACAACATTTGACCCGAGTTGCCCCAGGAAACTGTTCAAGTATGAAGGGCACTCAATAAAATGCACTCTCGGAAATTTGACCCAGGAGTATTATTTTGATATTGGTAGAAGGACATATAACTGTGATTTATTCATACACTTTTGTATGATTAGCTTAGCCAGCCAGCAAAAAGTCAATAACGCTGAAAATCATAACGGTATATTATTTTACGAAATTTTTGGCATTTTCATAGCTTGCCACAGTAGACTTATATATATATAACTTAGTCGTTCAGCCCACATAAAAGATTCTAGAATGTTCAGCAAAGTTGAGTTACGGTCAACTCTGACTTAAGTTCGAGCTCAAGGGGCGAGCTCGAACTTAACTCAGGGTGGTCCCAAAATGGCCGAATTTTCTCAAATTATTATGTTCTATCGTATTTTTAATGTCATTTTAGTACTTATGCATACAATATTACGTATTTTTAACATAAATATCAAAAAGTTACCCAGTTTTACCCTGTTTTTACTCATTTATACTTTAATTGGCGAAATTTTTCGAAAACTTCGGTACAGTCTGCCCCCTCTAATCCGGCACCCGTCTAATCCGGCCCCCCCTCTAATCCGGCGGGGTTTGGCCGGAACGGATTTTTTTGTATGGAAATTCCCCCTCTAATCCGGCAGAAATTCTCTAATCCGGCACATTTTGGGGGTCAGACCAGAAAAACGACAAAAGGGTACCCCCTATTGTTTTTCAAAAATTTTCCCCGGCCGCCGCCCTTGGCGGCGGCCGGAGAAAATTTTTGAATTTCACACTAAACATTCAAATTTTCAAGTAAAACTAAACATAAAGCGCTTTGTTATTATGCTCTTTGTTGTTCTTTTTTCGCATACACGGGCCTATGCATTGTATTTTTTGTAATGCAGACAACAAAATCAGACATTTTTGTTCATTTTGAAGATGTTATCGTTTACACTTTCACATGTCCTACTCCTAGAGCAATATTGCGTTGTCACCGAGGTTAGTATTTTTTAACTTAACTTGTAAAATCTTTTAAATTAACTTTCAGGTTGAAGTTTTAACAGCTCCCGAATATGCTGCGTTGGACAAGCAAGTTGCCACTGGGGAAATCTTAACAGATGAAGATGTACTTCAACTTGTTGCCAGAGGAAATGAGGCAGAAAACGACGATTCAGACGACAGCGACATCGAGGCAATAGCGCTGGATCCGCCAAAAATCTCTGTTGCAGATGCCATTCGCGGACTTGAGACAGCGTTAAGCTTCATGGAACAAGAGCAAGCAGAAAATGGAGATGACCTTGTCGCAACGAAAAGAACGATTATGCGCTTAACATCAACCAAATTGCCAACTAAGCAGACATGTATCACAAAATATTTCAGCACAAATTTAAATTTATCGTGATAATTTATTGCTATGTGAATTTGTATAATATAGTTTTGTTTAATAAAAAAATTACATAAATTTGGAGACACTGTTAGCAATTTTGCTCATTTTTGGGATCACCCCCTCTAATCCGGCACCATTTGGCCGGAACGGATTTTTTTGTATGGAAATTCCCCCTCTAATCCGGCACTCGCTAATCCGGCACCCCCTCTAATCCGGCGCATTTCGGCCAAAACGGATCGCGCCGGATTAGAGGGGGCAGACTGTACAAATTTCCGAATTTGGCGCATTTTAAATTTGGATTCAAATTTTGCATTTTTTAGTGTTGCTCAAAAGCACTGAAAGGAAAAAATTTTTACCAAACAAACCTCGAAATTATAAAATTTTCGCAAAAACTGCTAATATTTAGCACAATTTGCCAATTTTTGAGCAAATTTTCTGTTTTCGAGCCTTTTTTTAGGGTAATTCGAACTTAACTCAAGGAAAATAGCTCCTGGGGACCCGCCCCAGGTCGAACTTAACCCAGGCTCGAACTTAAAATTCGTATATAACTCAGTGAATTTTATAAGGGTTTCCATACATTTCTGGCCGTTCCAAATAAAACTCGAACTTAAATCAGGGTCGAACTTAAGTGGGATCGAACTTAAGTCAGAGCTGACTGTACTAAATGATAAAATATCAGTTTCGTGAACAACACCTGAGGGCATGATTATTACTACTTCTAGCTAAAAACTTATTCTGGCAGGTTGATCACTGGTGGTTGATGAAACAAAAAATTGGGTGGGCCCCAAATTAACTATCAGAAGAGCAATAAGCCAAAACTTTATGAATCATACCTTCATTTGATACTGTTTTCCGTCGCCAAATCTGGTCTCGATATACCCCGGGTGCAGTTTGTGGTACTTAAGACTGAGGTAAAGCACTCCGCAGTTCTGAGAACATTCGAAATCAGTCTTGAGATCCGTCGACCATTCATAGGGCACGTTCCGTATGTACTTTATCACCGGGTTTCCATCTTGTCTCTTTCGATTCACAATAACTTTTGAGGATGAGGACGCCGCGGAAGAGCTGCCTGAAGCTTAAAGTTGAACAAAAGGAAGCAGTTGATTGGTATTGACTTTTCGCAAATATGATAGGTTCTCACAAAATGTGGACAGTTACTAAATTTTAAAAGGACAGGACGTGGGGGGAAATTGAAACAATGAGCTTTCGTGTTCAATTTTTGTTCTCTCGCTCAAAAATTCATTTCAGGATCTAAGGAAATGTTGGATGTTTGAAAAAACTATTTGTTCGAAGAAATTTCTTCAACGGAAAGTTTCGATAAATGTCAAAAAATTGAAAAAATTTACTGTCTGGGAAACATTTCATGTTTCTAGAAAAATTCGCTAAATATGGTTTATTTATAATGTTTACCTTGGCAAAATTTACTTTAGTTTACGTTCGCAAAGCTAGATCCCGAACACAAATAACGTACCTGACGATGTGGATGGCATTGGATTGTCCATTTTACGAGGCTCCAAAGAAATCGCAGGACTGAAATGCAATCAGTGAAATTTCAAACAGTTTAACGGACACTTGGACAGAGATTTGCAAAAATTTTAGCGGGAATCCAAACGTCATTTTGAATAAATTTCTTGATTCGCATTTTTCACTGCTGTACTTTCGTATGATGTGTTATTTATTTAAAGGAATTTCTGTGCCGAAATTTCTGCTTAGCTTTTGAAAATTTTCCCGCGCTTTTCAAAAATTTAAATATTACGTCGAAAAACGATAAAACTGAGAATTTTGATAAAATATAAAGGACTTTTTTCATGAAATTTGATACAGTCCATAGCATCAGATAGTGTTTAGAATCATCTAGAGGTTATAAGTAATGACCATAGAATGTTCTAGAACAACCTAGTAAGCCATTTTATATATCCGATGGAGCCATTGTGTATAAGTTCAATAGCCCCTCAAGAAAGTCCTTACCTTTTGCCCAAGACTGCGATTTTTCTTATTTTTAAGGACATTTTTCCTTCGTTTTTATTATTTATTAATTCTTGATATTTTCAGCGACCTTTTCACATAATGAGCGTTGGAAACCATTGGCTGTTCACACAGAAGCAATTGGAGGACAATCCGTCGCGGAAGTTCAATATTGGCGAAACTGAGGAAGAGGATTTGCGCCGAGAAGGAGTTAAAATCATCCTGGATGTTGGCAAGGAGCTCAAACTGTATGTTCTTTTCTTTTAATTAGTAGTATCACTATTATTTGCAATTCGTTTCAGGATGCAGAATCCGACCTTGTCGACAGCTAGCGTGTTCTTCCACAGATTCTATATGTTTCACTCTTTCACAGAGTTTCCAAAGCATGTAAGTTTTTTATTGAGAATTCAAGAAAATTCCAAAATTTATTGCTGTAATAGACATCTTCTTGTCTTAAAGGAGCTATGACAATCGTAAAAGTATTGAAATTTCTTTGGTAAACTTGCATTGTCATTTGCTTTTTGTAACCCTTTCTCTTGCCTTCTATACTCAGTTGAATGATTCGATAGCTTCTATACATAATTTTGCTTTTTTGAATAGTCAACGAAATTAGCACAAATCATTCAAAGTGAGTATAGAAGAAAAGAGAAAGAAAGTAAAGAAGAAGCCACATCAGCTTTTAAAATTAAGTCCTGATATATTGTCATATCCCACTTAAGCTTTAGGGCAACAATTGCGCTTAAAATTAAACCTTACGCTTCAAGAATTCGTAACCCAAATGTGAGCTATAAGTAAATGTAAGGTCAGTCCCCATCGGTTATTTCGAAATCAACTCATAAAATAAACATTTTGTCGAGTATAAACATGTGTATGAAAATTTAATCTCAGGTTTTCCGCCACACAAACGGTAAAAATAAATGGAACCCATAACTATCATAAACCCGGCGCATTCTTTTTTATGCGGTGCTTTTCGTCTTAGACGTCTTATGCTTGGGCTACGCAAGTGGGGGAAAGGGAGAGGGGATTTTGTATTTTTCTATCGCTTTTACTGCACAAAAACGCTCTCTCAATCCCCCGGCGGATTCGCTTTGTGTAATTGTGAAAAATCAAATCGATTTGATTTTGTTCGGTGTTCTAGAACAAAGGAGTTTGTTTTGGAATAACAAAAATGAAATTGTCTTCTCTGTACAGAGCATTTTCGCACCGACATCAAATTTTGGTTGTGTATGCCATTGTGTATGTCGACAAAGACATGTTTTATGTCTGCTTTACAACGCTTTCTCTTCGGGGGATTGGATGAGAGAGTAGAGCGCTGTGATTAATCTATAAGAAAAATACAAAATCCCCCGGGGGATTCCCCACGTGCGTAGACCTTGTGTTAGGCTTTGCTATAACTATCTGGCTCTAAATCTTCAAAGTTAAAAAGTTTACATACAAATATCTATGTTTCTACATTTTTAATTAAAAAGAGCATCCTATAAATTACATAATATTTTTCGTGTTTTCTTTTCACTACAAAGTTGGTTTTTATACTTTTCCAAAGTAGTTTTAAATTTTTCTGGCTTAAATAAATCGAAAATATCTATCAACGATATTTCAGCTGACCGCTCTCGGGTGTCTGTTTTTGGCTGGCAAAGTGGAAGAAACCCCGAAGAAATGCAAAGACATTTGCACTGCGGCCGTCAAAGTCTTTCCGCTGGAATTCACGTCAAAGACTCTAATCGAAGACGTGATGTCTCTGGAAAGGGTTCTGTTACAAACGGTTCGGTTCGACTTGCACGTGGAGCATCCGTATCCTTTCCTTCTGCAATACGCCAAAGCCCTCAAGGAGAATGTAAGCGAAGAGGCGGACAAAGAGCTGATAGCACAGGCTGTTCAGCATGCATGGTAATAGATGTTTTGTAATCTTTTATAGTAGCCGTTGTATACTCATTTTCTTGGATTCATTTTTAAGATCAAATATTACTTTTACATTAAAAATTTTAATTTCTAGCAATTTTATTAATGATAAATTACATGGTAAGAATCCAAATCATATACCACTTCATTGTATTGAATAATATATCTTATGAAATTCGAGGAGATAAAATCCAAGTAATATTCTATTCGATGAATAACTTACTTTGAACTAAATCTTGAGATCAGAAATTTGACAGCTATGATTTCTTAAAGTTAAGGGATCAATCATCATGACTCCTTACATTTAAAAGGTCAAATTTCCATCTAACAAACAATTTCTTGTCAAAAAAGTATTTTTGTGAGCAAAAGTAAAATTTGAGATGATAACGATTAGCGTTGAATCGATTGATGATTCGTTAAATATTGTGATTGTTTTAAAATGCAGTTTTTCAGGGCGTTCGTGAATGACAGTGCTTCAACAACTTTGTGTCTACAATGGGAGCCTGAGGTGGGAGTTTTGATTTAATAGTATGCTGTCTTTTACATTGATAGTTTGATTTCGGCTATCCTGGTTGAACTGAAATTTTTCGGAAATATTGAGAGTTGGTTCTAAAATGTCCTGGGAAATCTGGATTCTTTTCCAGAAAAAGTGAAAACTGTTCTCAATTTTTCGCTTTGCCGGTTTTAGATTGCGCCTTTTGATTTTTTGCAGTCTATAAACTTATTAATGCGTCTATCCTTCGATCTAATGTGATAATATTACAGGTAGTTGCCATATCAATGCTTTACATGGCAATCAAACTGGCCAAGATGGAGGTACAAAGTGAAACCCTCGACGACCAATGGTGGGAAATGTACGTGGCTAACCTCACAACGGAGATGATGGAATCGATATGTCACAAAGTCCTGGATCATTACAACGATAACGACCTAGCGCCTGAAGGATGATTTTTGATCTTTGATATTTTTTGTTGTAAATTTATTTTATGAGTTTTTGTATTATCAGTTACTATTACTTGTGTCTAATGAACGGATATAAAAATAAAGATAAATTTTCCAATAATGAAAAATTTGGGGAAAACAAAAATGTTGTTTTCAAAATAGGAAGGGTTAATATAACGGACTGCTTATCGTTCACCCATAAAACCGCTCGTCACAATATTGTCACAACCGATTTTGGATAAAAATCCTAAGTTTTGTGTTTTATACTCTTGATAACTAATTACAAAGTTCTATGCGGATTTTTGTTTACATTCTGTGAAATAAATTTCCGAAATTCTGAATCCGAAAAAAATTTACCGACAAAACAGGATGAAAGCTTTGTTTTTCTAAGTAATGACTTACATCATGTACTTGTGGTCAATATCTGGACTAGTACTCGGACGAAATCGAAATTCGATCAAATTATCCGAAATTCGATGTTGTTATCGCCATGCGGTCAACAAATTGATATGCGTTATAAACGCAAAGAAGGAAGAAGTTTTGTTAGATTAATATTGTATGATAAACAATAAACATCGTTTCGCCCATAATCTGAGACAATGTTCATTTTTAAGACGTAAGGTTTGGGCATCTTCAGTCAGACCCTTACGACTTTATTAACTAATAAGATGAACATTACAAAGTCAAAAAAATATGATGGAAATATGTGAATCAAAATATGAATAAGAAGAAAGGAGTGAAATTACAAACAAATTAGAATCACAATCCAATATGAAATTTAAATTCGTGGCAAGACAGAATAATTTTGACTTTATGTTTAAAGCATGTAGAAAAATATTGCCCTGAGGTAGAGTTTACTATAATATAAACTATTAGATTTAATAGACCCCAGGGCCATCTTTTAAGGAGTTTAGAATTGATCTAAAACTTTTGAAATTATAACAAGTAGGCTTCAGGTCAACAGGAGTCACTAATTCCCTAACAAAAGCCTTTTGGACAGTATGATAAACTTATTTTCAAAAGAGATAGATATTTTGTAGAAATAACTTTTTAATGTAACAAATGTGTTACGGGATGCCTCTTAACTCACACTGTAACAAAACGTTAGGCGGGTGCCTCTTCAGAGGCTCGTGAACCAGCTTCACTGCAAGCAGCTAATGCCGGCGCCCAACCTAATAAGGTCAGTGCAGATAAACAAATAGAGTGAACAATACAAAAATTCAAATAGTTATCAAAAAGTTATCACTGCATAATAGTGTTACGAAAGATGTTAAGAAAATGTTTAGATCTTTAATCAGTGGACGCTTGATCTAGGATTTATGCCCTTTATTGAAGGTTTGAGTCTTAAAATCGCTTCCCCATTGAGATATCCACCCAAATGGCAAAATAGCATATCAGAAGACACAACAAAGTACAACTCAAATTATAATTTTCTGCAGATTTCTCATGTTCAAATATTTTTCTTTATTATTAAACCGAAAACAAATATAATTAAGCAAATAAATACAAATGAGGTCTGTTACATGTAATATTGTATTTAGAATCTGCGTTATGATCGAGATATATGCATGGATGCGAAAAAATTGCCTCTGGCCAACTTGCGCTGAAATATTGCTTTGGATGAAAATGTCAAGAACGACAATAAATGTTACCTGGAAATCGTCCTCTGAATAGCTCTTGGGCACTGTTTCCATATCAGCCACGAAAAACCTGGTGGGATAAGGACTTTGGTTAGGGAAATCGGTCCTTTTGTACATCGCTCCACCCGCAGTGACCAGTGGAGATTTTTCGGTCTCCACGACTGCAGGGTGACACATTGTATCCTAAAAACTGATCAAGACCATCTAACAAACGCGAATATTTTGCATTACCTTACAAACCCAATAATATCCATCGAGCGCGTAGAAATCCGCCTGATTAGACGGTACAAACATAGCCATCTGTTTGGACGATACCGTTAGCACAAGAATAGAAATTGTGAAGGATAGTAAATAGATCATTGTACGTAGTCTTAGTCTAAATATTTCGCATGATACGATATTTTCCAAACGATATATCCGAGGATTCACGTGATTGAAACTTTAAAGGCAACAATGGAACTATCCTTATAGTAAGCTAGTGACGTTTCTCCCTGTATTCCACGTTTCCCCTGGGCATTCTTAGGGGTGCTTATTTCATTTTTCAAAGGTGCATTCTTAGGGGTGCTTATTTCATTTTTCAAAGGTGCATTCTTAGGGGTACTTATTTTTAAAATGTACCTATTTTAATCCGAATTTGAGGTCAAAATTTAGCTAAAATTACCAAATTTAGACAAAATTTAGCTAATTTTGTCGGTTAGGTATTTGTGCGAGATTTTCGGGGCCTCATTCTTAGGGGTGAGCTGATTTTTGGCACTCGATTTTCTTAGAAGCTATATCACCACGTATCTCAATCTTACCCCATAAACATTGCGAGGCGCCGGAGGCTGCGAGCCGGTCATGTGGTCGGGTGCGGAGCACCCGACCTGCCCCGTTGGAATGTGAGGGAACTTAGAGCATATAGGTATGCATGTAGACAACATATAAATTTTCAGACTCCCGTAGGGAGTTCCAAACTGCTAGTACCATGATGATGTAATCGGCTTCAATGTGAAAAATGGGATCTCTTAGTGTAATATATAATAATATATAAAAGTGCATAAAGTTGAAGCCGAGGACTATACATTGTCCTTGAAATCGAGGATTATATCGTGGCCTAGTTTATATTGGCGTCTTTACCTACATAAAGTTTTATGTAAAATGCATTACGAAAATAAAGATTTGCAAATTTACTACTCTCGAACTTCAACATAGGTGGCGCTGCAAGGAGCCATCTACGAGAATAGCACACCAGAATAAGAATTTTCATCAACAAACACTAAAATGGAAAACGAAATATGGGGCAAAACAAATCTCACGTACCTTTTAGTTTGTTGACCGCGAGCGATCAACAAATTATTCGAGAAACGCACCCAAGGCTGGATCTTTCCTTTTTATAACCCCACCAAAAAAGGTAGCGAAAGTGTTGTAATAGGTCAGATGATTGGAATGTTTTCGTGATTTTGAGTGCACATTTTCTTTTCTGCGATTTGTCATTATTGCTCTTAATGCAAGTTTTTGGCGGTTTCGTTTAAAGAAGGATAAACAAAGGTTGAGCGCAAAGGGACGCACGTGTGACGAAAAAATTAGAGTGCATGTTTTTGTGGAATGAACGCATCAATTAACCAAACGGGAAGATTCTTGACTCTTCATGCCTGAGTCATACACATTGCGTTATTATTGTGTATTTCAATGTAACATATGATATTCTAGCTAAAAAATTCTCATTTGTAACGAAACTTTGGCTTTCCTTGCTTCTTTTACACTCTTTTACAAAATTTTTACATTCTTGATATAAAGAAATAAAGAAAACATTCGATTGAGATATAACATGTAATAATAACAACTATTTTAAAGATCGTAATTGAAATAATAGCCGTAGCAATATCCGCTAATGTACTTATTGGGATCGGTCACATTGTTGGCAGCGTAGACTGGGATCTCAGTTGTGGACGACGAAGAACATAGATTACCTGGAAAATAAGCTTTATGAAATTTAGGGTAAATTTTCTTAAATTCATACGTGATAAGGTGACATAACCAGACACTTGTGTGGTATTGGAAAACCGAAAATCCGCCAGAGAGGTGAAATTGTTGTGCTCCAATTCGATGGAAGAGAAGGATGAATTTGCAAAAACGTACTCCTCAATGTTGCTGATTTGATTTCCGGATAAATCCAAATGAAGCTTCTGCGTCGAGTTGATATTCGTAAAAAAGTTGCCTTTCAGTGTTTTGATCCGATTTTTGCTCAGCGATAATTTTCTCAAAGCGGGCAAGCTTTTACTGATCTCTACGGCTGAAATATCGACTCAACATACTATGAAATAAATTTACACAACACAAATAAATCGAGAGTTTCCGTTTGATCGAGAGAGAAATAAGGATAAGTATTCCTATTTTTGCGGAAAAACGGCAAAGTGTTTTCATAAAGTTTCTAGAAGTTCTCGATTACTATAGGAGTGTTGCAAAGATATAATTATCTCCTAAATAAAGAAGAATTTATAAATCTAATCGACATAATCCCAATCGCACTCAAATCCATCGGCACTCAAATGGATTTTTGACCTCGCTTTTTTCTTTAAATTATTTAAAAAACTGTTACTCACCAAATTCGCTGATATTGTTTCGTCCCAAAGACAGAGTTGACAAATTTTGCATTGGCTGTTGGAAAAGCTTCTCGTCGAACTTTGTCAACTGGTTGTTTGAGAAATCCAAACTTTGAAGTTGAGGGCAGCTAGAAAATAGACTAGTTGGAACATCCTTGAACATATTTCCATCAAGATCGACTGTCTCAAGCTTGGAGTATTTGTTAAAGCGCAATTTGTATAGACGATTGTGGCTGAGTTTGAGTGAAGTTAAATTTGCCAGCTGACTTGAAAATGCTTCCAGTGGGAATCTTGAGAGATTGTTGTGGCTAAAGTCAAGAGTTTGCAGCTCGAGAATATTGTCTGAGTTGCCGAATGCGCTCCTAAACAAAGCTCGAGTTGAAACAAAACGTAAAATTTGGGTAAAATTGATAATATCACAGTCATAGAAAATAATCTTACTGATAAATCTTAGACATCAAAGATCATCCCCAAGGAATATTTAAATGTATTTAATGCGGAGAAATGATCCAAAATTTGGGAAAATTCAACAGCAAAAGCGGAAATATTTCCTTAGTATATAAATGCATTTGGCTTTGTTTACGCTACCGTATGACATTTTATCTATAAAGCTGTCATTTAAAATGGTCGCAGTTTCATATTTTGTGCAATGTATGAAAATTTGCCTCGAAATAAAAATTGATCAGTCCGATTTTGATTGACTGATAAATACGATTTTGGGAGTATCCTTAACGATTATCACTTTTATCTACAATAAATAATAAAGCAGTATCATATGCAACATTTACCTTGATATATTTGAGATTCGGTTATGTCGGAGAGAAAGTTTACGCAGTTTAGGCAGTCCACCAAGAATTGGCCCAGTGATGTTAGTGATCTGAAATAGAAACCTTAAAATTATCAAACAATTTCAAGTCTAAATGAACCAAGTTTTCGTCCAGATTGAGATTCTGCAAGTTCGTCAAACCGAGTTTCTTGAAATTTGGAATCTCTCGCAAATTTGCTCCTTGAATTGTCAGTTCCACTAAGTTTTCGTTCAGAGCAATGAAAGAATCCAAGGGAATTGAAGTAATCTCGCACTGCTCGAATTGCAAGACCGTGATCTAAATACATGGTGAGCGCTTTTGCGTAATTTTGTACATATTTCTGTTTTGTACAGCTACCAATTTTCCTGTTAAAATTTTTCGTGTCTGGAACTGAGCAGATTTTGAATATGTTCAAAAGTTTTGAAACAGCAACATAATTATTTGAGAAAGACTAGTTCAAGAAAAGATTAATTGAAGATTTTTTTAGCATTCCACAGCAAGGTTTACTTACTTTTAAGCGGATATTCAAGTTATTTTTGAGGCAAAGTTCGATTTTTAAGATACATTTTTAATTGAAAAGGGGCGTTTTGTCAAATGGATATTTTGGCTAAACGTGCATAAATTTCCCAAAAGTTTTGTTCACTTCTGTGCAAAAATAACATCTAGTAGCAAAAATGGCCGTAATTTAGACATCTGTGTGAAAAATTTTTCTGGGAAAAAGCTTTTACAAGTAAATTCAAATTGTTTTTACAAACAGTCTACTTTTCGGTAAGAAACGCATTTGTAGAAAACGGACCTAACATTTTAATTTTCAGCCAAAAGTTGGCATAAAAGCAATGGCTATGAACAGAACAGATTCACTTACATTGAGATTCGGAAATTTTTCCATCTCGCCCAATGGCGCTGTGCACCCTGAAAACGCCAACGACGCGATTGATAACTGTTTGTGCCTTTTGCAGGAGCTGGTACATGTCGAACAAGATTCGGTGAGTTGCTTCTGATGATCCTCGAGAACTTCCAAAACAGTGCAGAGACCGATGCTCTCGAAGCTGTGACACTGGATGTGTACTTCTTTTCCTATGCGATCGCAATAACAGTAACCACTCAGTGCCTCGGGGCATAGTCCAATGATTTTCATCATTGAAGCTAGTTGCAAAAAAGACAGCAAGATAAATAAGGAAAAATTTGCCGAGAATTTGGCCATTTTGATTCTAAAAATGGTTGTATGTATTAATAACTGTAATAATAAACGGACAAATATACATTTGGAGATTGTCGTTTTGGGTACTCTCGAGTTAGAGCATACTGTAAAAGCATGGGGAGTTCAGTTAGTGCAGAATTGTTTCCCTCACAGGGGAAACAATTCTGCACTAACAGATCCTTAGGGGCAGTCCTTAGACGATCTGTAAACGGTAAATAGTAATGGGAATATTCAAAATACAAATTGTGCCATTTCTTATTACATTTTTAGCATTTTTATATAAAAGATATATATTTTTGTTTTGCAGAATCGTTTAAAATTGTGTTTGCTTTTTTTGCATGGAAGTTGAAAATATTTTATGGAACCTTCGGAATTCAGTGAAAATTCAAAAAACCGCTTGAAACATTTGATTTCACCTAAATTTTGAGAGGAAAATTTCCTTGCATGAATGAAATAATGGAATGATATCAAATATAGTTAATAAAATTTCCTCCGAATATATTAAGATGCCATAGAGTGCTTATAAATGACAAATATGGGCGTTTCCCACAGTTGGAGAGGACCAATATGTCACTCAATTTTGTCGATCACAGATTAACGGAAATGATGAGGATATGTTTGTGAATCAAAGATGAATTAAAGACAATTCAATACTATCGAACTGCTGTGACTTCTGTGTGTAGTATCGAGCCAATCGGTTAACAAAATATTTAGCACGATGCGGAGTTGTTTGGGCAAGGCGTTCAGATTGGCTGTAGATTAGCATTATGTTGCCATCATATTTGCTAAGTATCTACCGTTATAAACATATTTTATTTACTAAAAACAGTAAAACGAGCTAAAGTATGCTAGTCGACTCTGAAACACATAAATTTCATCATCGCATCTATTCAAATATACGCATAGGCCATTGAGAAACTGTTGCATTTTTATATACAAGACCTTGCCATGAGCTTGAATTTTGGGATTTGCTCTACGTAAACCACCAATAGTGTTAGTGCTCGCATCGACGACGGCAGATCCATGCAAACCAAATGGACGAGATCTCTTATCGCAGCCGTAAGTTTCTGTCGTACAAAAGTGTGACCATTGATTGCATAGCTTTGGACTGGTGTCGTTAATTTTTCTTTCGACAATGCCATCGGGAGATCGGTACACTGTGCTTAAATCTCGCGATTCCAGACTGATCTTGAAGCAAATTGGCGTGATGGAAGTATCGTCCTCCTTGAGCTGAACGATAGCCAGAGGGTGGCTGCGAGCCCAAGAGATGAATTCCACCTGTTTCAGTATGCCATTGGCATTACTAACTCCGAAAGTGGTTAGTTTCCCGCCGCTATTTCGCTGCGCCTTTTTGATTGCGGGCCGAACACATTCCGATGGCGTGATAAGATGTTTGTAAGTTACATACGTTGCACCACATAAAGAATTACTTTTATCATCCACTACAACTGCGGCCCAAGGTGTATCAACTTGTTGGCATATCTAAATATTTTAAATTTTAAATCTGCCTTCCGTTATGGAATGGAGAATACTTTAACAGGTTTGAATTGCCGGGTTATGGCATAGAATAGCCAAGTGGAAGAGGAGAACCTTTTGAGGGCCCACTTTTATGAAAAATGAAAACAAAGCGCTTCCGATGCTGATTTTTTACGCCCGGAAGATTCCGAATCCAATGTCGCAATCTTTACTACACTAAGGCATGATACGGGCTACAGCATAAAGCTTTTTGGAATTTTGACTTGGTAAGTAAGTAGGTTTTGGAAGGTAAATAGTCTTGAAGGAAGCTAGAAGGAGGGAGAAGCTTTACAACATTATTTAAACCTTAGATTTAGGTTAATGGATAAATCCACTGGATACAAACCTTATCTATGTTGAGCTGTTCTGCATTTGACTTCAAGTCGTTGCACTTGCCAAGAATTTCTTTTCGTTGTGCTTCACTTTGTCTACGAAACGGATAAAAATGCTCCGCATCACCCACTCTTTCTCTAGGAAGAAACAAGCCATCCATTCGCAAAAGCGGTTTCAGACCAGTGACAGAATCTGCAGGACAAAGCCCCAAAAAGAAGCAAAAATCGTTCAGAAAAAAGGCAGTACTCAGAGAAATTGATATTCTACCTAAAATTTTGTGCATGGCGCCTTCGTAATTTACGCCAAATTGCATATATTTCTTGCTATTTTTTAAAGGGGCAAATGCCGGTCCACCGCTGTCGCCTCCAAGTATACTTTTTTCGTCTTTACTTGTATTTGGAGTAGAGCCACAGAAATTGTACCGCGAAGTGAAACAGTTGCCTTTAGCAAGGGCTGCTTTCCGTAACACCTGAAATTTTGCTGTGCCTATTTTTTGTAAATACGGTAATTTGACGATATAACCAATCTGGCCACAACCAAACGATAATGCACATTGAATACTTTTAGTTTATCCAAGAAATATATATAAATATTACACAAACCTGGCTGGGATTTTTCGTTCGACCTTTTTCCGTCGCACCCCATCCAACAATGGCATAGAGATCCGGTATTGGCGTACTTTTGCTCGGAGGAAGGCAGGTAAAGTCAATTCTGTTCGATTGGAACCATTTGTCCGCCACATTTTCTTTCAGTTGTATTATAGCCAGCTCAGCCGAGCTTTCCGGGTCTAAACCTTTCATTGGGTCCAATTCTTTGAGTATCATACTCTGAAAAATGGCGAACTCGACTTCGATGTCGATCATATCAATATAATTGCATTTTTAGAAAATGCTAAAAAGAGTACATGTTGATTGTATACAAAATATGAAGGAAAGTACATAAGAAAGATATACAGAAGAAAATTACGAAAGAGTTTGTTAACGAGACAGGTTGTCTTGC
Source organism: Ditylenchus destructor (assembly GCA_022814885.1). Lineage (NCBI taxonomy): Eukaryota > Metazoa > Nematoda > Chromadorea > Rhabditida > Anguinidae > Ditylenchus > Ditylenchus destructor. Next base: position 63,756 of record JAKKPZ010000105.1, on the reverse strand, counting down.
TGTTTCGACTCTGAATCAATACAGCAAGACCGAAGCAGACGTTGTAAGGTCGAGTCTCATCAGTTGATGCCTTACAACTTAACGAAGCAAAGTAGCTCTTAAGGGGATAGGTAGGGAGAAATGACAAAGAGAAGTTAAATTGAAAATGTAAATTCAGGCGAAAGTGATTTTGAAACCAAAAGGGTGAGACAAAACGAACGTGAATTTGAGTAAGCGTGATTTCGTGTCAAGACATATAGCGTTTTGAATTTCATTTTGTTCAAACTTACTAGTCTTACTATGCATAAAATAATTTTGCCCCAATTATAACTAAGTAGTGAAAATTTGGTGTTAAAAGAAAGAAAAGTTATTGGGGCGGCCATATTTGAATCCTAAGGTTATGTAAAAAATAGAAACGGACAGATTTTTAGTAGGTAGAGGTCACCAACCATAATGATACACTAATAGAAATTAGACCTGGCGTATGACAGTGCGCTGGAAACTGCCATACCAAACATACGTAGGGGAGTCCAAAACCTGTTTGCCAACTTTGCCGCAGTCGCCAGCAGATTTCCCCCAGCATATACCCCCCGGCTTTTAACGTCATTCCTGTTCTTGATGATGTGAAACAATGCCGAGCCGTAATTACATGCCTGAATGCAATATATAAAATGCAAGCAATATATCATTTGTAACGTTCAAATTATTGAATCAGGTGCGTTACCTTAGTGAGATGAAAGAGGCCGTACAAATGCCGTTTTCATCGTCAACTATTAAGGCTGCAAAAGGAAAATCTCCAGGATTAGCACTTAGACCGTTCATTATGCGATTTTCCACGGTGAACTTCTTTTCGCTGGATTTTGGTTTGTAGCATGCTTCCCGAACTTCACTCAGTTCTTGTTTGGGTAGTCTGTATAACTTGTTCCTGGGTCCCACAACTTTGCTATCAGAAAGGTATAAATAACTAAGCAGACACAGGAAAAATACAAATGGTGTACTAGTCATATTGGCTTTGTCATTCGTAATGTTCTCTCGTTTTGCCGAATGGGGAAGTGCACAAATGAAAAACGAATGGCGATCGGGATCGGAATAAAGAAGTAAACTGGAGAATAAACAAAGTCGATTAACTCGCACTACCAGTAACGCTTCTTTATGTCTTTTCTGTAATTTTCGGCCACGACTGCTTCCTTCATAAGTTGTTATTGCTTTTTATTAATCTGCTAATTATAGTTTTTTTTGCATTGTCTTTGCCAGTGCAGCGCATAGTCTAATGATTTCCGAAGCACAATCACCACTACAATACTAAGGGAGGGGTTAAACAAAAATTTTGAATCCAAATTACCCAAATTTCATAAAAGGTATGTCAATTTTTGACAGACTGATTCCAGGATCCGATACTAACACCAGAGCCATATAAATTCATATTTAGGCGGACCTGATGCTGACACCGAATCTCAAATGTGGAATAAAGATAATGCAAAAAGAAGAGGCACAGACCCATGTAATGTGAACGCTGCTTCAACTCCGTTACTAGCGAACATCATCATATAGGCACAATTATTCAAGCTCATATTTCGCAAATTTATTTATCTAGCAAGGGCTAAACAATATGCGAAATGGTTCTAAACTCGTAAATATGAGTGAACTCAGGTGGAAAATTGAGCTGCTGCATCAGCGCATGTCGATTTCGTTTCCACTCTGATTGTCTCTCATGCAATTCGTCTGCTGGAATTGTGTATGGCAAGCAGGTGATCACATAGTTCCAGGTTTCAATCATTCCCACGGATGTGCACACGGGAAACACCTGCATCAATTGCCGCTCCATCTAAAGTGACAGTGTTTTGCATAGTTTTACTGACGAAAATGTTCAGGGTCTACAAACTGGGGAAATCCATTGAGATAGCCGAAGGTATTTTTCGAATATTTTGAAAATGTTAAGACTCACTATTCTCAGTTTTTCTCGCTCCGTTTCGTCTGTAATCGTTTTTTTATTCACTCGCGCGAGCACGTTTACCACAAAAGCACCTGTAAAAAACGTATTGTAGAACATACTTTAATATTTTCAGGAACGTTTTCTTCCAACAACACATTCGGGAGTTCCGCGTACTTGCATAATTTACCTCCAGGCATCAATATTGAACGAACGGCATTCAGCGTCTCAAGTGCAAGAAATGAAGGCACAGGACATAACAATTCGTCTTCTTGCCCTAATGATACTGGATGACATGCATCTAGGAAAACCACATTGTACTGCTCACCTAAAACCAGACAATGTGTTAAATAAAACGTAAGTGCTTACGGTTCGGACCGGAACAACAAGGGAATAGGCCTTTTTGCAAATATTTCCTGCTTCATTTCGACTCTGTTTATGTTTTTAGGCGTATCCTAAGGATAAAATTAAGCTTAAGCCTAATCCTAATCCTAAAGTCTAGCCTAATATAAACCCTAAGGTAAGGTCACCCATAAATCGGATGCCCACGAGTCCGAGGCTCAAGTCACTAGCGCAGCCGGGGGGGGGGGGGGGTACCGGGGGTACGTACCCCCCAAAATGGGAAAATTTGAAAAAATGAGTGTAAATCAGTGCAAATTTGGCCAAAAATTTGGTCCGGTACCCCCCCCCCAAAATCCAAAGTCGGTCGCGCCCTCCACGCGGTACCCCCCCCCCCAAAATGGCCATTTCCACTGAAACGTACCCCCCCCCAAAAAAAAATCCTGGCTGCGCCACTGGCTCAAGTATCGACCGTTTTCCGCTGTTTTGTGTCTATGTTCTCTCCATTTTTGCAGAAAAAAACTATGTTTCCTGAAATTCCTAAAGCACAAGCAGGATAGAAACAAAAGAGGAAATTATTTCCAAAGAGTGATGTTCCGTTATTGTTTCGGTCGGAACAGTAACTTAATCTTGGTGATTACGATCGCCCACCTCTTCGCTGTGCCTCTTTGATGCCCTCCAAGCCATCCTGTATAAGAGTCCGCCGCGTAGAGTCCTCTACCACGCCGAACCAATCATTAGCTATCTGTTTGATGATGTGATCAATTTCAAAGACGACAACGTCGATCTAGACTAGACATATATCAAAGTTTGGATATCAAAGATATTTTAAAAGGCACGGGAAAATTTTATTTAAAACATTTTATCTGAGCTTAACATGGCGGGCATAAAACAGCACAGTCACCTAAGTCCAAGATTAGGATAAAACTAAGCCAAGCATAAATCCTGAAAATAGCAAATATCGGATTTTTCGAAACGGCTAAATTTAGCCAATCCAGATTAAAATGGCATTCAATTTGATTGCGCCGAAGAGGATCGGCGAAGTGATAAGCCAAGCAGCATGTTGCGAAGCAATTTTCTCATGATCGATTCTCCAGTGTTGAGTGTTCGTATGAGTGGTTGCTTCGCTAGGTCGAATTAAATATACGACTGTTTCGTAAGTGCAATCCAGACTCTCCCGACTAACGGTTCTTCGAACAGTTTGGCTGAAATGAATGTCCCTGCCATCTCTCTACGTATTGATCGACAGGTAAATTGGACGACATTTGAAATTTCGCAAAAATTAAGAGAAACTAGCCGAGATTTCTCTCGTAGGGTTTTTCGACACGCTGATTCCGAATTCGAGATCAGTTTTGGTGTTGGCTGTAACATGGTTAGAATTTCTGGATTTTGCCAATTTCTATAGCCAAAATGGCGGAAGGAGAACTACAGTTCACAAGTAAATTTCTAAACCATTGAGATTTCCCAAAAATTCGGGGAATTCGACCAAGATTTCGAACCCCTTATAGGTGTACCTCGTAGACGCCGAATTTGAGACCATTGGACATGCTGTTGTACAAATATCAGACTTTCTGCCCATTTTGGCGTTAGAAATTGGCAGACTGACATAAATGGGCGCTAGACTAAAACTAATTTCAAATTCGTGATAGGTGTGATCGAAAATCGATAAGAGTACTAAAATCTCTTCCGGATATTTTCACTTGTTGCATATTTTAAATGTTTCTTTGAAAACAAATTTCCGGTTTGTCCAATAGGTGGATTGCCAATATAATTCAAATTCTACTCACTCTGTGTTGTTTGTTATCTCCATAACTTGATAACATTCATTAGTGTCGTTTGAACAGTACCTTCCCACCACAGTCATATATTCGTCTGACTCTAACGGGCATCTGCAAATAATCTATTTTGTCTAACGTTTTTGAAGTAACCGAAACGCATGCCTATTTTTTGGCTGGAAGAAGTTATCCACCGATATCTGAAATAATATTCTGAAGCTTGTTAAAGTGCATACCTGCTACAGTCAGGGTTGCTGAAATAAGCCTGATCCACATAGAAATAATCTTGTTGAAGCCTTAAAAAGGATAGCAGCAGACTATTTTATGTCAAAAGGTTATGTTAATTCACCTCGCTAAATACCCTTATCGCCAAAAGCCCCTTGTAAGGGGCTTTTCTCATACCATAAATGTACATGCAAATATGCAGATGTTTAAATCTTGCAATTCTTGGCGTTGCACTTATAGACCTTTTTAAGATTGATCTGCAAGTTCTGACTATGGCAACTACTCTCAATACATCCGATAAGTAGGCATCATAAATACAACACAACCCCTCCCAATGGGGTAAAAGACAGATGTCTTCAAAGGATGCGGAAATTAATTTTTATTATACATTTTCGTAAACCGACCTTAACTAAAGCGGCAAAAATAAATACAAAAACAGAATAAGCCCCAATATGTTGTTTACTTCTGAGCTCCATCGGTTGTCGTCGGAAGAGTAGAAATGGATACCCGTTAATTTAAGGTACCACCTTTGTACGTCCCAAAATACGTTCCTGGAAACTTTTAGTGTTATATATCGGAGGAATTAGGAATTAAGTTCTCAGAGAGAGAAGATTGTTATTAATTCTAGGAGAAAAGTATATTAATATTTTATTAGCTATCAAATAATTGTTTTCCACACAAAGAAACACCAAAACACAACGTTGCGGTTCCGCTAGGACCAATTTTTGCTAGTTAAATGATGAATTAAAAGAGCAGTTTAATTGATCCCAAAATAGTTCCTAGGACAGAGCCCAGTTTGAAAAGTATAAGTTTATTACTGATACTTCACGTTCATTTTATCGCCATGGCATGTGATGATTTCTGTCACCTCTACTTTAAAGGAAGTGTTTATCGGAAAAAGTTGTCAAGGAGAATTTGTAACAGGAGCAATGGGTCCAAATAGAAGAAGATAATCTTTGGTGATTTTCGCGGTGTAAAATGCTTCCTTTTCATTACTTCCTTGCGGCAAGTTTTTGCGACAAGTAAATGTATTTTCGCTCGACGAAATTTTTAAAGGATGATATTGTTTCACTTTTATCGAAGATCAGTTCTCTTTTCAACGAACGGGAAGTGGGAGGCAGGGTCAGCTTCGACTATAAAAGGAGAAAGAGCGTTGTTGAAAACGAAGCAATTGTTTGGTTGAAGTAGATCGAAAATATGAAGATTCTCTTCCTGTTCTTTCTTGTTCTCGCCACATTGGCTCTCGTTCAGGTCGATGGTAAGTGATTTGCTGCGCGGGAATACAACGGCGCGGGATGTGCAATATGGGGATACCATGTTGGGAGCTTTCTAGAGATGGGAGGTCTCTAGATTTCAGGGGTAGCTAAAGCCTAAACCGTAAGACCCTAAGCTCTAAACATAAGCCTAATCAGTCTGCCTTTAGGGCAATATCTGAGGTCTCGAGAGCTCACTATCCCGATAGTGGGCCAACATGGTGTCCCATCTTGCACATGCCTGCCATGGATTCCCCCATTTACTGTATGACTACCTTCAACATCATAGTTACATTTACCTGAATTTTAGCAATGTTGCCAAAAGGCTGGGGCCGAAAGCGCCGTCAGCTTGATGAGCAGAGACCAGCCGTCGAATTCGTCGAAGTGCCACAGTGGAACTGAAAGCAATGATGACAGCAGGCCCAAAAGAACTTTAGTCTTGTTTTAAAATCTTGATTATGGCACGTAGACTAGCCTTGCGTCGATTGTTCACAATGTTTTCTCGAATAAATCTATTATAGATGTTGAAACAAGCAAAAGATAGATTCTTTATATAAAAATACCTAAACTATTTTTATTAGTAATTACTCTTACTTTCTTAGATTACTCTTTAGGAAAGAAAGCCTAAGTCTGGATATGTCTAAACCTGTTCCCGCAAGATATATAAGATAAGACATATCGACATGCTTCAGATCTAGACGTTTTGGTTGGGCTCTCCTAAAGTACAACTCAAAGTTGTGATGCGGAGTTATTGCTCTCGTAATTTTTTGAACAATTTTCTTCTCGTCTTTGGCGGCCACTCAATCTTCGGAACCTACTTCAAAGGCTGCACTCTCTTCTCTATAACAGTGTAACTTTTAAACGTCGCGAAACTTCCGGGTCAGCGACATTGACACAGAGGTCAAATCTGTCTTCCCATGGGGCCAGAAAAATGTCGAAAAAATCATAATTGACGATAAATGAGCGGGAAAATAGTTTCATTTCAAATATGCCGACAAGTTATTGTTGTGAGCCCTATATGGCGCTTTGTCAATGCCATGGGCAAAGAGATGTTGGAAACAGGGCGATAAGAGACAACAATGCAAATATAAAGTCTCATTCGGTCAATTATAGGTTGGACATTTTCATTGTATGCCACTTTGAATACTGTCGTTGAACCCAAATTTTCATATCCAAATTCAATATTGAGCGAATGAAAAATTTTTAAACTATTTGCTTCACTGTCTGTTTGACTAATAATTAGTTCCACTTCGTTCGAATGGAGAATCTACCAAATGAGGTTTTGGTAAGCTTTTGAACTATTTTGGTTATTTGGCAAAAAAACTTCTCTGGAACAAAACAGAAACAAAAGTAAATAAAAGGTATTACAAAAAAAACTATTTTTGCATCAAATTGCATATTATTGCCGCGAAATTTTTCAAAGGAGATTTAAAAAATTTCTAACAAGGTTTTTAATTAACGTTAATAGGGTTGTACGTTTTACAATAATCCGGTTCAGTCCTCATTTCCTCACACATTCCTACACAAACAATTGCTCTTGAATGTCTCTGTTCACTGACAAAAGTTGTCACCTTTCAGATCATTTTAAGAGAAAAGGAATAACCAAATAAAGTTCAAATTCGAATTCTACTTTTTAAACGTTAGACCATTAGAATCGGGACAGTAGAAATCAGCCCCCTTCAAATTGCCGCGTAAATATAACGACAAATCTAGTCCCTCTAAGGCGCACTGTGTCAGTCCTAGACGAATAGAATCTTCCACTTTTTGACGCTCCCGGACTCCAAACTCGCGAGTACCCCCCCCCCCAACCCATGATTTTAGGGGGGTTGTCAATATCAGATTTGAGGGTGACATACGCGAAAACGTGAGTCACGTGGGTCACGTAAATGGGCAAGTTTTCGATCGCACCTCGGATCCGGGCGTGTGATACGTCAATCGCTTCCTCTCGACGAGCCAAGGCGATTGGTACCGGTTTCAGCCGACACCAGGGCTGGGAACTTTGATCGCGGGATCGATCCGAACCGATCCTCGGTGACCCCCAATCCGAGCCGATCCGAAGCCCAAAAAACCCGATATTTCCGATCCAAAATTTTTTACGAAATTTAGCTATTTTTCAAAATTTTTGCCAAATCATCTTAAATTGCTGTTTATGCTTAAAAATGGGATCAGGTCATTTCACCCCCGGACATTTCGCCCCGGACACTTCCCCCTAGGACACATCGCCGCGGGACAGGAGTAATTTTGTAAAACTATATTTAAAAATTTGAATTCGCACCAGAACTTTGGCGCGAAAATTCGATAATTGTTAGGTATAAAGAAAATGTAACGTTTAACTCAGAAAACTCGTTTCGTCTACTTCGTTCCAAACCGATACCGTATCGGCGTGATTAGAACAAAATTCCCACTAAAGGGATGTTTATATCGGAAAAATCCGCTCCGACAAAATTCGTTCGACTGTAGTTCACAAAATTCGCTTCGACAAAATTCGTTCGACTGTAGTTCAAAAAATTTTTCTGTACAAATGAATCAAACCGTAAAATGGAAAAAATTAATCTCAATAAACGTTAAACATTAAAATACTTAAGTTTGTAATTTAATAAATTTAAGAGTAATATTTCAGTTACGTATATACAAATATGCCGACTATATGGACCTAATAAGTTTGGAACAAGTTTCCCGGCGATGCTACGAAACCATTCGCAGTATGGTGTGGCCGCAAGTCGGGAGGATTGGATGGCACAACGGAGTCTTATTCGGGCAGTACAGAGGCATGCGATATTACAAGAAGTTGACGGAATCAGAAGAAGTGGGCGATCCCAACAAGGTTGTTCAATGTCGCATATGTTACAGCTAATATGCGAAATACGACTATTAGCCAGCTGATAAGCGTGATTCGCAATTTTGCTTATTAGCTGGCTAGTAATCGAAATCGGCTTCTTTTTCTCCAACACGCAAGTGTATAGACCAAAAAAGGCTTTAGGCGTACAACATAAGGACACAATTTTAGGCTTAGACTAGGCTTAATAAGACTTAACCAGTGGTTAATAGTTAATACTTCGCACGGATCGTGGTTAATAACCACGATCCGTGCGAAGTGTGGCTAGTCGGTGATTAAGAACGACTTTATAAGATCATAATAATTTAACAACTTTAGCTGATCGCGATATTGAAGCGCGTCGGTTCCCACGTGGTTGCTTTTGAATTCAATTTCGTGAAAGACACTGCGCAAGATTTGGACTATCCGGGCGGTCATAGAGAAAGGCCGAAAGCTCAGTATGAATACTCGCTGCCTTCGATGTTATCTCTGCTTAAACCATCGTATATAGTCGAACTCAGTCTGCAAGGTACACCGATTCAGGCGAAGGAATTGATTTTCATCGCTGAAACATTTACTCAACTGGAAGCAGTGGATTTCTCTAATGGATCACTGGTAGGGATTCTCTATTGTCGAAAATTTTAATGTGAAACAGGTTTGTGCGCTAAAAAACAGTGCACGCCAAATTCAAATGATTATTAAGGCCCTTTTCATTTGTGCTGTGTCTGACTGAAAACTTTACCCTTTAATGCCCAGTGTATCTAATTAGATACGCATATTTTGACCCCACGATATCCCAGTGTATCCAATTAGATACGCAACTTTGGAGTAATTTTTGGCCAGTTTTTTAGCTTCCTAGCTAAAATCTGATATTTCGCTTATAGAGGCAACTTTTTGTCCTGAATAAGAATATGTAATTGGTTTTTGTGTTTTTGCTATAAAATTTTTAGAGCACTCTAATAAGAGTACACTTTTGAAAAATTCGAAATTTGTCGGAAAAATAATTTTTTGAGACTCAACAAAAAAAACTAACTTCAGATTCGTGCTCAGCGCATCGAAATTGACCATAAAAAGTGTTTTTAGACAGCTAAAAATTTCGAAATTTTTTGAAAATTTCGAAACCATAGGGGAGTATCATGGATTTTCGGCAAAAATCTCGACTTTTGAGCCCCCCAAAAAAAATTGTAATTTTCGGGGGTTTTTCAAAAAAATACGCATCTAATAGAATCTCGAGATCTACCCATATACCAAAAATCAGCAAAATCCTACGGACGGGCATACAAGGCACTTTCATGGTCGGGCAATGAAGGGTTAATCTTTATCGACAGACACTACACCATTCGTTGTCCTTTCAGTTTTTGAGAAATTCTTTTTCCTGCAAACGCCAGCCATTGACAATAATCAACTAATTTTTTCCCAAATTTGTTTCGTCACAGACATTTCCTAAGATCCCAGGTTGGACTCAGTGCAATATAAGATAAGGCTTTCAGAATGAACATAGACATACTTAGACATATGTTTTCTTAAACTTTAGTTAAGAATACGTCTCCCATGCTAAGGCTAGGATAAACTGAGGACCTAAACTCTAATCTCTAGATAAAAACTAGTTACAGCTTAAACTTATATTTATGCTTGAGATTTAGTCTGAAAGTCTTAGTCTGATAAATTTAAGTCAGAGCCTTTATTTTTCGAATAAATCTGAGCTAAAGGACAGATCTGAGCTAGAATCGAAGTTGGGACAGCGAGAGAGAGGTTGTTCATCAAAAGAGCCGTCCTAAAATTCAAATGGATATTTTGGGGGTTAACACATATAGGGTACTCCTGTAAAAAAGTATACTATCGTATACACCTCGATGAGCTGAACAACTTTTACTTAGGTACCATGGGTGTCTGTGACGATCCTAGCGATATATAGCGAAAAAATCAATCCAAACGTCCATTTGAATTCGTGCGCGCGTCATTTTTGCATTTGTCATCGTTTCACAACTTTGATTCTAGCTCAGATCTGTCCTTTAATTTCCAATGTATTAAGCTTAAACTAATTTCTAGTTTAAGCTTAATATTTTTAGTAACAATTTTCTAGCATACACTCATACACCTTGAGTTTAGTCTTGCGCCGCAGAAGATAGGCAAAATATGAGTGAAAGTTTCTCAATTTTCCTCGAAAAGTTTTCATCGTATGGTCGTCTAGAAGAACTCCGCATGCGTTTTAACTTTAACTTAACATACCTGAATTTCGAGCTCATTCCGCCATCTTTGAAAAAATTGAACCTGTCGGGCTGCAAACTAAAGAGTCAGGACTTAAGCCACATTGGACAAAGATGTCATCAGTTAGAGGACCTAATGATCGATATTCATGATGAGGTCACCAGAGAAGATATGGTCTCTTTGTTCGATGGAATGCAGAGCGGGTATATATTTCGCAGTTATTTTAATGTGTTCGACCATTTTACGATCTTTAACCTTTACAGACATCTAAGATATCTTTGGCTTGCACATTTTTACCATTTCGTTTTCGAAATGCCGTCAGTTGACTTTTCGCCGGCTCTCCGACATAGCTTAAATTCAATCTTGGGTAATATTTTAGGATATATTTGGCTATACATATCCTAGTGGTAATCATTTAGGAGACTGGACGACAACTCCTATGGTAAGTAATTAAATGTCACCATATTTTACAGGTTTTACCATAAAAACAGTATCACTTTACGGCCTTGTCAAACAAGCGGTCTTTTGTATATTCGTCAGGAGACTTGTACCTCTAACAAAAAAGCACCCCAAAATCATGTCGGAAACCTAAAAATCCGAGGGGCCAAAAATCGCCTTTTTGCTGAACCTGCAGAGAAATCGTCTCAGACGACCATACAGCTGAAAAAAAAGTTGTACAAGTAGTCGAATGCTACCCGAAAAACACAATTTCAGTGAGAAAAAAATTTCAGTTTTTTCGAATCAGTGGGGTCCCACCCATGGTCAGAAAACTCGATTTTTTAACCATAGGGGGTACCTCAAAGCTTTACTTGTGAATTAGGGTGATTAGTATCTAAACAACTTTAGATTTTGCGCAACTTAAAATCAGGTGACTATCCTGTACTGACCTTCATCAACATTTCCAATGATACCATAAAAGACGAAGCAATAATACCATTGGCTAAACTTCCTCGATTGAAAAATTTGCGATTGCGTTGTGAAGAGATTAGTGACCAGGCAGTGATTCCCATTATATCCAACGGAATTCTTGAGGTAAGTTGCAACTTAGAAATTAGTTATAGGTAGGACATGTTCAGGAAAACATACTTCCAAAGACACATTTAGCACTTTCATATACCGTAAATCGTCTAATTACTCCGCCCCCTCAAATAAGCCCGCCCTGGACTCCTTGCGAAACTATAAGTCCTCCGGCGGAGTAATTGGAGGTTTCACTGTAGTTTGCCCAATAGTACCTTCATATATCATAATCACCATAGATCTCGATCCTCAAGATCATCATACCCAGTACAAAAGAAAATTTAAATCGTTCATATTATACAATTTGTTTTCGAAGGTACCCAAACACAGAATTTACCCTGATCAGGTTTTTTCAATTTATGGGTACTGGGTTTTAGGCTTTTGAAATTGTATGATATTTCAATTTTAGAATTTGTCTGTATGGAGTCGTTACATAACTGACCAAGTGCCACGACTTGCGATTGAAAGGTGTAAGGCATGTCATTTTGTAGATGTTCTGCTAAATTTCCAATTTTGCTCATGTCATTGTGTTTTCAGCGTCTGAAAGAACTGGAAATCAATCGGACAACAGAAACCCCAGTTCCAAACGCAGAGGAGATCCTAGAAATGGTACACCATGTCATGGACACGCGCTATGGACCAAATGAAAGACCGACTTGCAATTATGATCCTAGACTCCTTTGCTTCTGTATCAATCGTGACACATTTGAATGCATGAACTTGCACCCTTGGGTCGTCGTACACCCACCTTGGGATTATTACCGTTAAACTTGAACTGTAATATTGTCAATAAAATTGTTATCGTACCTCTTTCAAATTGGCGTCAATTTGCATGTGAGAGTTTCAAAGGAAATAATTTTCCTACTTGTCGAAATTCCCTAGTGAATTTTCCAGGCAAATAGTTGCCCAGACGAAAAAAGGTCTGAGGATTTTGGTGCCCATATGGGCATTTGTCGTGCCCAGAAATTTTTGATAGCTAATGAAATGCCCAGAAAACTGCTTTTTCTGGGCATCTGGGCATGGGCTTCTGGGCATCCTTGATAGCTACCGAGATGCCCAGAAACTTGTCTGGGATCTGGGCATTTGATAGCTACTGAATTCTGGGCATATGGGCACCCAGATGCCCATATGGGCATCTGGGCACTTGATAGCTATCGCCCCCTGGCCTTGCAACTCAGAACCTACTGCTCCGGTTCTGGGTTTGACTTTTTCTTTGAACCAATAGAAGTGTTTCAGGTCAACATTTCCGAATGCTTAAAAATTAAGATTCTATACAGAAACTATGGTGCGCAGGTAACGACCATTTATGCCTCAAAAAACTTACGAGTCACCAATTATGGAAACGTTTGTTGCAAGCAAAATTTGTTTCCAGGTAAAATTAGTTTAACCTATACAAAATTAATTTTTTTCTGCGACATTCATTCGTCACAAATTATGACCTTTTCCTTGACGTGATGACAATTTATGGCACGAGAATTACCTCGTTTTAAAAAAGCTCCTTCTGTCCTATTCCTCAAAATATTTACTTCAAAGCTGAAAGACAAACATTTGTGCAATTATTATTATTATTTTGTTGTAATAGTCATCTCTAACATATACTGAAAAAGTTCGGACATATGAGGCGGTTTAAAAAAACACTGATATCGCTCAGAGATCGATGAGCCAGTTCCACTTCCGGTTTTTTTCATAAAATGACTAATCCTGTGATGGTCCATCGAAAGATGGTTTAAATTTGCCATTCAGTTAGATTGATGTTGTTAATATCTCGTATAGTAATGACGCCGAGAATATTGCCACACTATAGACGATAATATTGCCCCATTATATTCTCCCATCCGACACATGGATCGGCTCGCATTTTTGGGTTTCCGCATCCGGGGTCCGTTTCGACTTAGGGTCGAGAAAGGTCGAACTAAGGTAGCCCCACTCTGTTTAGGGCGAATGAATCAATCGATAGTCGTATGACACCTTACTTCCCCAAACGGAGTGAGTATTAACTGAGTTATAAGACATAAAAATACAGAAACCGAGGATTTTCCCATGGAATAGCATAGGTAGCCTCTCTTTGTTTGGCACGTGTGAAGTGTCATTCGATAGCTCTCGGTGAGAGACGTTAAATGACACCTCTTGACATGCTCTTGAATTAGTTAACAGCTCCTTTTGCAGTTAACAGTTCCTTTTGCAGATCCAAATGTGCTGCTGTCCTTGCTGCCTTGCCTGTCTTTGTTGGCGCTGGTGTAAAAGATATTGTACCTGTTGCCAAGAACGCAATGAAACCAACACTCCCATTCATCATGTGCACTATTACGCAGCCAGTAATCGCCACAATTCTTACTACCAACCGGTAAGCTTTTAGCAGAAAAAGAGATAATCTGTTGGCAGATGCTAAAAAATTATGTCTGTCACCAAATTTTTGCCATCATTTTTGATACTGGAATTCTCGAAAAATAAACGGTTTCCAGAGAAAGTTTTCTGACTCAGAAACAACTTATTTTGTGGCTGTAGTAATTATTACTTACTCCTATCTTTATCGGAGAGTCCTTCTACCAAATTTGAATCCGTGCGAAATATCCTAAACAAAAAAGAAACTTGAGGACCGACGTTGTTTATGTTTTAATTCAGTCCCAAATTTCAGGCCCAGCGTCCAGAGAATTACCACGCCCACCCAAATGCGCCTCCGCCGTATTGCTAAAACGTAAGTTTCAGTTACCTTAAATGAAAAACAAACCTCGAGAGGTGTTTTCTAGCGCCAAATGAAAGAAAGGGAATGATAAATATTCTTTTCAGGATTACGGACGATATTCAACCTGGCTACTATCGGTATATCAGTATATTTTTGTATAAGTATATTTTGTATAAGTATATTTTTGTATAAGTATATTTTTGTATAAGTATATTTTTGTATAAGTATATTTTTGTATAAGTATATTTTTGTATAAGTATATTTTTGTATAAGTATATTTTGTATAAGTATATTTGTGTATAAGTATATTTTATTATATAATTTTATCGTAAATAAAAGTATACCTGGAATGTGGCACATAATTACAAGTAAACTAATGAACCGGTAACAAAGGTATCCGAAATAAACTTTAGTGCAAAATAAACAAAGCCATTTATGCTTCGTCTACGCAAGCATGGATTTGGGAGACTGGGATGGAAAATGGGCTGGGGTTGTGTGTACCAGGGCTGCATCCGTAACCCTACATTTTGAAACATTTATCGAAATCTAGAGAAAAAGTTAGATAGAGTCAGTAACAACAGATTTATGACTAACATAGCGAAAACAGGCAAAAAATGAACACAAACACTTTGCATTCCATTTTTCACTATCTCAACCCATTCCCCAACCCATTCCAGAACCCAGCCCAATCCCCAGCCCATTTTCCATTCTGTGCGTAGACGTAGTGTGAGAGCTGAAAAGTTCAGCCAGACACCCGCAGTGAGAAAATTTGAGGGCTATCCCGCTTTCTAGGGTATATTCCACGAAAATAGTGTCCTTGGTCGGTTTTTGGTAGTCTTTGTATATTTTTGGTGCATTTTCCCAAAATTTCTGAGTAACTGTTTAACTGAGTAAGACCACAAATTGTAATATAATTTTCCCGCATAAAAATAGGCCACCTTTTATTTTTCAAGAAGAAATGCCAAAAATAGCATTCAGAGAGACGCTAAAAAAGGTTTGCGAAAGGCACCAATCATAAAATTATGCACAATTTCGGATGGACAGGTAACTAATATTACCTAGTAAGTATAGTACAGTCGCCATTTTGTGAAATCCGTGTGAAATATAAAGAGAGGCTACTGTAGTTATTTCTAAGCTCGGTAGTGTTCTACATTTATACATAGATATCAAATTGATTCCATTACGATACTCTTTTGAAAGTCCGATTATATTGAAAAACAATAGTACAAATTTTATTTAAAAATAAATTAAGATGACAATATTATATATAAACTATAAGTTAAACATTCAAAGTCAGTTTTCATAATCCTCAAATAGATTTTCTCTGAAATCCCAAACCTTAAAAGTTCACATAAGATTTTGGCCAAATTTTGGAAAACCTGTTCAAGGATTGTGTGCTATAAAAATAGGAAAATCTTCAGGATCATTCCACATTTGGATAAACGGATATGTATTATAAAGTATTATCACAATTTCACGCTTTTGGCTTTGTCCCTCGGAAAATCGACGCGCAAGAGAAGCACTTTCTTGACTTCGTTCAAAGAGAGTACGCCGCCAATTTGTTGTTGCTGCAGAAATTCGATAGCCTCTTCGATGGTTTCTGAGTTGAGAGTTCCGACGATCTGCAATTAAAGTGCGAATTGTACGGACAACAACAGGTTTATAAAAATGAGACTTCCTAGACATATGAACGGGTAATAAGGCCTTTCTCTCGTGGTCGCCAGTGGCTCAGTTGGTTGAGCAATGATTCATTCATTCATGTCTATCAAACCGGGTTTGGAAACCACCAAGGGACCGTAATTTTTTACAAACCTTTTTCATTTTCAGTTTTCTATCTATATATTTCTCAATATTTTCGAGAAAATTTATTGTATTAAATGATCTAAGAACAAGTCGAAACATAAAACCACCATAATATGGTTGTTCGTAAAATAACTGTTTGATCTCGAAAGTTTAATCAATTAAAAAAAGCTTAAAATGAAAAAAATTAATGCAAATGACACTTTAAAACTGAAATCCAAACCTGAGACAGCCTGAGGCACTTTTCTCGAACAGACCAGCCCACAATGGAGGTGAGATAGTTGGTGAGTTGGCGATACTCTTTGTCCAGCTGGAGGCCGCCGAGCCGATTAAACACACATTTGAAGATTACTCGTTCGAATTGGTGAACGGCCTCGGAGGCGATTGCGTTCAGAAGCACCTGAAATGAGGTATTTTTTATCCGGGATTATTACATTAACATCTGTCACAATTTCGATGTTTATTATATAATTTCTCAGAATTATTCGTAATAAAATTTGTTTGCCTACAAGCCTGAAATTTTCGCTGATTTCTGGAAGCCTTCACTCAATAGACATCCCATATTTTCATTGCTGCTGGTCATTTTTCAAAATACTTTGCTTGTCGCGTTATGCTTGCAAACCAACATATACTACATTAGACAAGACAAAATGGCTAAAAATTTTGCGGAATCTCTATCAGACGGCTATTACGCCTATGATTGACTGATTCACAATCTAGTCGAAGAAAAGTTAGTGATCAAATTTTTTCAGAAGTTTTTAGGTCCAACTGTTCAGGATATGCGTCAAATTCGGTTAAAATAACTCCAACGCAAAAGCTTACCTGGTAATTTTCTGTAATTAACAGATTCTCGAAGTGGGCAATTTGTTTGTCCAATTGCGCGATGAAATTCTCCATGAAAGGATCCGCTGCCTCGTATTCCGTCAATTCCTCCTCGCTGATATTATGCGACACATCCAGGTAGACCTCGGCGCTGAAAAGAAATGGCATGAGGATCCACAGAAGTTTAACGGATTACAGTATCTTATAGCTGCATGAAACATTCTTTTCTCTCACACATATAACAGATAGAGACACGCTATTTTTCGTTTTAGAGTCAATGAGCTATATTTGGGTTTGTGACAATCATCTTTCAGACTTTCTTTATCCAATTATGTGCATCTCAATCAAGTGACAGCTGTTCTTTCTTTGATCATTGTTGTCCAAGCACACATTTCTTTCTTTTATGATTGCAAAAAAGAAAAGAAAGTTATACTTAGAAGCGGTGAACAATCAAAGAAATAACACCTCACATTTGATTCTTATGCACAGAAAACAGCGTAATGTATGAAATTTAATTGTCAGACAGTCACGAAATATCACGCCTGATTCATAACATGAAGAATGGTGTGCCTCTATCTGTCTGCTATGCAGTAGTGAAGTAATATCCCCTTGATGCTTCAATACTGTCATCAGATTTGAATTAGCGCTAAACCACTTCTGGAACATTCTGGAGTGGTTTGGCGCTAGGCTATAATTAAAACCCGATGACAGTTTTGAAGCATCAAGGGGATAGATAATTTCCTACTTTGCTACCATTGGTATATGCTGTTGTCATTAAAAATTTTAATTGAAAGTTGTCTCTTACCTGGTTTTGATTTTGTTGCGGAACGCCGCTTCGCACAATTTGCCGACTCCCAGATTGGCATGATGCTCCAACTTTTTGCACAAGTCATCCATTTGGCTCACGGAATTCTCCAGCTTGCCTTTTTCGGTGGCAGATATCTGAATAAGTTGGATTTATTACACGGAACTTATGTCTTTTGGAATTTGGAACAAGCATTACAGCTCAAGTGAGCAGATCGAAACCAGCCGTTATGCCTTAGACACTATCACATTTTTGATTCGTCAGCTTTGGGTATTAAAGATCAAATTTTGGAACTTCGAATGATTCCTGCAACAAAGCAAAAGGCTCAAAAACTCCTTTCATTAATCCTATTTCAAAAGACAAGGTAAAAATCATAGATCAAAATGAAAGTTCGGTAGACAGTTATAAAATTCTAACCTGATTGAGGTGCCGGGAGAAATCCTCACTGAGCCCCGCTTTCAAACTATTGACGCATTCCACAGACGCGCGCAGGTTGTTCAGCGCCACCAAAAATGCGCTCCGTTGCTTCTCGGGACCAGCCTCGGCCACCGTTTTTCCGTGCTGAATCACGTTATAGGCCGTCTGAGCAGTTTGGTAGGCCTCTGCGGTCCAGCCCACGCTTGGATAACCGGCCTAAAAATTGAAACAAATTTAAACGGACATCAGAAAATTTTGGATTGGTACTCTAATTGGAGCATTAACGTGTTTGATGAATTCCATCTCGAGTAGTGTGACGCCGTTATTGAGCATTGCGCACACGCAATCCACTGAAGCGGAGCTGATAGAGCGCCGGATGCTCTTCCGGACAATAAAAAACACGTCGTCGAGTAAGGTGCTGAATAATAGAATAATTATTTAAAAGATCAGCAAAATGAATAAGGAAGCGAACTCCGATTCGTTCCCAAATTTTCTAGAGATTCTCGAATCAGATGGAGATTCACCACTCTCGCGATTCTCCTTTCCAATCACGAATGGAGTGGGAATTATTCCCACATGGTTTTAATTTTAATTTCAGAGAAAATTGTTGCTGATTCGGAGACACTTACAATAAAAATGTTAAATACAAAATTTGAATCAAGAATATCCCGCTCACCTGGTCAATGATCCTTCCTCAACATCGTCCATTTCTATGGCCTTTTTCACAGATTCAATCATGTAATACTGCTCCATCAGAACGTATTTGCCCAGGATTTCCTAAACTTAGCCTTTTTAATCAGAAACCTACTAGGTAGATTATAGGGTATCTACGTATATACCGATAGTATAGTAACAAATTTGGATAGATACATATTTGTTGAATTCAGAATTGCTCCCGAGATAAAGTTTCACCAAAAAATGTAAAATTTTCCAAATATTTCAGATAACTTCGGAATTTTTCGAACATTTCAAGTTGTTCCCTTAAGCAAATTTAACTCGGAATTGAAAAATGCTTCATTTTTCCGAATTTTAACCATATGTATAATTTGGATATCTTTGGCAAAACTCAGAAAAATTATTTTGGTGAAAACTTGCCTCATTTCCGAAAGCAACCTTGATAAAGAGCGGGAATCAAATTCCCCAAATTTTTGGTCAAGTGATATCTGGATGTAGCTCGGCCTAATAAGGACAAGTTCAAGAAAAATGCTTTGCTTTCTCTCATAACCAATTTTTCAATCCTCTTTTTCAATTCATGATTTTCACAAAAGGTCTCAAATTCATAAAACATCAATGCATTTAAAACACACCTGCATTTTCAAGCTCAGCGACGTTCTGTGCAGTAAAACGTCGAGTTTCTTGGCCCGTTCCTCCTTTTGTTGCTTTATACGCTCTTGATCTTGTCTCCGTTGTTCAGGTGAATCATAGAACTCGTCCTCGAAAACCTCCACCTGAAATAGTACCAAATAACAAAGCTCATATTTTTCTTCGCCTTACCTCAGGCAGATTCTCGCTAGTCGGTGTGGTTGGACCGCTTCCAGGCTTGGGGCTGGTCGAAGTGGTTCGATGACGGTCACCGGCGTTTTCACTGAGCGGACGAGCCGGTGCTTCGCCCAGGCGACGTCTTAAAAACCGCCAGTATAGTTCGGAGCGAGTGTGCATCAAGGTGATCTCCGAGAGCAAAACGTCCAGTTCGAGAGCGTCCATTTTTTCTAAAGACAATTGTTATCGGTGCTCTTAGATTTATTTCCTCTTATTCACACGAAATTTATATTCGAGTTTTTTTAATTCAAAGAGTCTTTTTATTATTTGTTTAACAATTTTGTCTAAAACTCTGTGTCGGTGACTAACTAAACTCAGATATTTTTATGTTACAAATACCACATGGATGTATTTATAAGTGCAAGGCATAATGTTTTTCAAGCATTATTTTGACCATTTAGCATCTATAAAACCAGAAATCAATCAATAAACTGTATTATGTCAATAAAATAACTGTCACAATAAATGATTGCTATATTGCCAATTATTGGATTCTGCTTATGTATTTAGTTCAGCTCTTATTCACTTTTCACTCACCTCTTATGCTTCTGAAAGTTCACTAAATTGCTAATATTATTTCTGGATGTTAACTAATATTCTGCAAATTAGTCTTATGTTATTGTCACAAAATATTGAACTGGATAGATCGGATAGGTTTTGATCTGATACAATCCGACATTTAAATATTTTGTGACCAAAATAATAAAAACTAATTTGACATTTATAGGATAGGATCCAACTTTTTTAGCAATCTCCAAATAATTTAAAATCCATATCAAATTTCTTTAAAAATTTACTCGATTCCGTTTTGTGTTATCTCCCAGCCCATATACTAAACCCACCTTTCAGCCGGTTATGAATATTTAAGCTTACCTGCAGCCGCTCCACTTCGAACATAACCGTCGACCAACTTTGCTTTGTAGTCGAGTTGCCTTTTCTGGATGAAAGCATTGATCAGTCGTACCTAAAAAATAAATGTTAGGACATAAATGTATAAACATTGAATAGTCATACAGTCTGCTTGTCGCATTCCACCTGGATGATCTCGATCAGAGTAAGCAACTTGTCCGGCCCGTAGAAACTGTCGATCAGAGGCTGATGAAGCTCAATTATCCGAGCAATGCCTAAAAAGGAAATATAAAGTGAGAAAAGTGGCACAAGCTTAGATCTAAATACCCACTCAGGCTTGAGAAAACATATGCAACAAACAAAGTTTATAGTCCCAGAGTCTTAGCTTCCATTTTCTCTTACATGGCTTTGAGCTGTATTCAAAACTTCTGAATTCTGATCACAAGATAATATTTTGACCATATTTTTGTAGTATATTTTTGGTCAAAATTTTTGACTAGGTTCACTCAGCACCATTTTGAGCTATTACTCGTCTTTCAAGAGTGCTCCAGAACCACTAATAAGAAGCGGTCAGTATCAATAAAAAATATACTAGTTTTTCATAGGTAGTGAGATAATTGAGTTCACTCTTCTAACTACTAATAAAAATTGCCATCCACAAAACTACGCTCACCTTCAAATATCATCGTGAGACTGTCCGCATAGATAACATTTTTCCTTTTATCATCGGTTCCGCCAGCTTGAAGGATCTAAAGTTTTCGTATAAAACAAATTTTCCGAATATAAAAATCCGACCTTGAAGTTGTCTTCGCCCAGCTTTTCAATTTTGGCGCACAGGTAGTTTCCGAATCGCTTAAGTCCGCTGCTGTGCTCGTTTATTAAAGGAAAGAGTTTGAAAAATCTCTCCATTGAGGCCACGTCATTGGCCGCCAAAGCTTCGTCAAACTTTCCTTCGATGATTTGCTTCAAATCGGCTGCCGATTGTCGGAGGACATCGTAGCAACTTTTCATGGATTGGCCGGAATCTGAAACGGAACTGGTTTCAGGAAAATGTTAGTCTTTTCGCGAAGTGAATTTCACAAATAAACCCGAAACTTCAAAATCTCGACTCACCTTTGACATCGCTCTGCTGCTCGCTCATTTTGAAGACGGCATTATCCAAGGCGAAGAACCTGTGGATGTGCTGCGCAGCCTCATCCCATTCCTCGCTCCGCATCGCTACCTGTACACCTTCGGCACAGGTGCGCAAATCTCGAAGATCGCCAACACGTTGGAGACATTCCACGACCCGGCCACGAGCTTGGTCCAGCACAGCGACCCGGCTTGAGATGTTTTCTGCCAAGACAGATACATTTTTCAAATTGCCGGCCAGTGACTTGGCGTCCGATTCGAAGGAATGTACTTCGGTGTTGAGTCTGGCTACGGCTTGGTCGAAAGAGCGCACAAAGTCTTTGCCACCTGAAATAGAAAATTATGAAATAAAAAAGTTATTACGATCCATTAGACGTATATTCTAGAATATTTTAAAGGTTAAAAAAATTCTGCGGTATATATATATAGATACACCAAAAAGTGTAAAATTTTTTAGAAACACCGAAAATAGGAAAATATTAAAAACTAATTTTCCGGTTTCATAAGTGGAAAACATTTTCTGAAAATTTTTCTTTAAAAATTTTCTGAGAATTTAGAATCACTAAACTTTTCAAAAACTTTGGTTTTCTTTTCAAAAACAGTTTTTCTCATAAGTGTGGAAAATCTTGTAAAATATTGAATTAAATTGCGCAAAAATGTAAAAACTATAAAACTTTGCGAGTTCCTGTTTAGAATTGAATGAAAAACATTATAAAATTCAACTCTCGCGTATCCTAAAAGAAATTAGGAGTCAAAAACATTACCTGTGGCTTTTTCCAGTCCATCGAGCTCCCGGTGAATTTCACCCAAGAGTTGCTCTTCTCCACATTTCAATCCTTTTAGATCGCTCCGAAGATCGGCCAGCAGATCGTCGAGATCAAAGTTCAGCTCTTCGTTGACTTCACTCTTCACCTTGGCGTTCAAGTCTTCGTCCTCGGGATCCAGATTCGAGACTGCCTTGGGTTTCCATTGTAACGGTCGGTTCTGAATAAAGCGATGTATTGAAGGTAAGTAATTCACAAATTTAGTTCTATTCAAACAAAACTAGCAACATTTTTTGTTTTTTCGCAATTTTTAACCATTTTCAAGAAGAGGATTAATCTAAAATGTCCTTATAAATTTAAAAGGTAAAAAGTATCTTTGGAAACTGTCATCCGAATTTCTGCTTAAAATTTAAATTTGAGATTAGTAATTGGAATGTAAAATAAAAGTTCAAGAAAAGTTAAAAATCAAGGTTTATTAAATAAAAACAATACTAGGACCCGTAAAATTTACTTACCATTATGAATCCCGACACTTGCTCCGGAGCGTCGTCATCGTGCATTGTTGAGCAGTTATACTATTGGAGAAGGAAATCCATTTCCAACAACGCAACAATTGAATGCTTGGCAATTTTACTTCAAACGTGTAAGACAGAATGCCAAATCTAATGAAATTTGAATCTTATTTCGAGAGCTGTTTGTCCTGGTTGATTTTCGCGGATTAACGTTCTGTCAAGATTTTGAGAGATAATTCGGCCTCGTTTTGGCAGATTTAAGGAATAGAAGAGTAAAATTGGAGAACAGTTACTTGAGGACAGTCGCTTACTATTTGATTTGAGAACAATTTCTCAGCTCTAACCAGTTAGAGAAGGAGAAAATGCATTTGAGGTGACTTTTTCGCTTCAAATGAGTCATTTTTGGAGGGTTCCATCAAATCTCACCTTGTTGTTATCAAGTCTAAAATTGAGCATAACTCAGTTTAGACTTAAGCTTTGAGTAAAGGTTGATCCTAGCTTCAGGCAAACCAAACTTACGCTTGGGCCTTAGTCAAGGGCTATCCTTTCTTCACGGGGTCTTCGGCGCATCTTATGGGTGGCCAGAATCTCTCTCAGTCTCTATGAAAAGCTCTCTGGGCATAAAGGCCCTAAGACAAAAAAGGCAAAAAATACTCAGAAGACTTTCCATCTGAGCTAATGCCTAGAGGGCTTTTAAAGTATTTTCATTGTATTCGCCATAAATATGATGTTAATGTCTCTGTGTCAAAACTTTGTCTATATTCCGATACTTTTTTTAGATTTTTAATATTGTTTGCGGTTTTCATTAAAAGATGCGTCTTTTCAGACTTATACATTTTATTCATCTTAAGAAAAATGTCTTTTTGACAAAAATAGCGCAAAAATATAAAACAATCTGCTTCAAAAGGTAATTAAATCTGGGACAGAAAAAAAAAGAAGAAGAAAAAGGTAATTTAATTGAGCTCACTTTCTCAGTTATTATTCTCACATTTATATCTGGCTTGCCTTGCCAAGCCACAATCCTTGGACTCAAACTTTCGACCTTTCTCATCATCGCTCACACTCATATCCGCTCAACCTGCCTTTTTAAATAGTTCCCTTTGCGCACCAAACAAATTTGACGGGTTTGGAAAAGTCGAGAGGAAACGCGCACACATTCTTTAGATAATCCGCAACAGTTCTGGATAACACTCTTCCTTTATTTCTGTTTCTCTGGAAGTCTCATTCATTTCCAGAAATAGTCTAATAGATTGTTTGCAAAAATATTTGAGAAAGTGAGCTCAAGTAACTTTCCTTTTTTCAATACTTTTGCATTTTATTCTTTTCAATAAAATGTTTGACAAAATAAAATGTTCGTTACTAAAGGAGTAACGGGCTGAAGTTTTACTTCACTTCACTTGTGAGTGATTGAAATGAGCTAACTTTGACTGCGTGCACAGTGAAATAGGGTGATTAACAGCGTCTACTCACAACACGGGTAATTGATTGGCAATACCTGGCTACACGAATGGCAATTAAACAATCATTGCTTGGACCTCATACATCTTTCATTTCAATTTCCCGATATCAAAGATATTAACGGATTTTTCCTTGTGATTTTTGATTTCGATAAACCATTCTCGTTTCTTAATGATCAAAATTCTTTAAGTGTACGAGTCCTGTTGACTTGCGCACTGTAGTTAGAGTGTGGATGAGAAAATCATTTGGAGTGAATTTTTCTCATGAAATAACTGATTTATTTGCATTAGGAGGCTGAAGAATAAATATCGTTTCCAATCGTGGCTATGTGTTAGTTTACAATAAAGGGAAATGCGAGCAACGCGAGCATGGCCACACATAGGATCGAATCAGATTGGATCAAATTTAAACAAAACCGATTTCAAGCCATTATCCGAGTATTAGAGAAAGTATACAAGAGAAAGTATACAAAATCTGCTTTATGCATTCCAGCGGGAATGCTAACACTTAAATACGAGAAAGTATACAATTCAATGTACTGTGAAGACATGTATAATGACTTTCGCGCGCCAAGCCATAGCTCAGCTCGAAAGTCATTATACATGTCTTCACAGTACATTGAATTGTATACTTTCTCGTATTTAAGTGTTAGCATTCCCGCTGGAATGCATAAAGCAGATTTTGCCGTTCTTGAAAGCTTTTCTCATGTATGTTCTGTTATAAAACAGAGAGCAAATAGCAGCATCGAGAGTGAACATCAGAATAACGTTGTTGCCAATTATATTACCCGGGCTCACTCCTGTGACCTGCAAATATTTGATTTTGATCATTGCATTGATTTTATATTTCACAATGTTTGACCACTTGAGACAGTAGGTGACAAAAAAGCTCACGCTGTTTAATTTTGAGTAAAAGGTAATTACCGTAGAATCTGTAATTGTTCCCATTTTCTATTTTGACCAAATTTTCCAAAATTAATTTCAATAAGCAATAATAAAAAATTATAATTCCGCCCACAATTGTCGGGTGACAGTTCAAATATAGCATAAAAATTCACAAAAATGATGACAAAAAGATGGCAACAAAAGAAAATTCTAAAATTTGAGCCAAATTCCGGAAAATTTTAGGTTTAAATTAACCCCTTTCTAATTGCCCTAAGGAAAAAGTAAAAAGGAATATACTATATCAATAATTTAAAAACAATTAAATAGGGAACGACATTAAATTTTGAATGATGCAATTGTACTTTCAAACTAATTCAAAGTCACAAAAAAAGTTGGAGATACCACGGATTGAACGCGGGACTTCTCGCATGCGAAGCGAGCGCTCTACCACTGAGCTATATCCCCAGATGTTACTAAAGCGTTCAAAGTCATATAAAAACGTTTTGGGTTTTTTATTTTTATTCCCAAAACAGTAGCTGAATTATTTTAACTTGTCTGTATCAAATTTAATAGCGATTTTTAGTCATTACCAGGCACGACCGGCTTTTCAAGCAAACTGAAAAATCTTTTTTCTGCTACTAAAATATTCTTAACCGTGTCTGCTTTGCATGCAGAGTGTAGTGTTCGATCCGACATAACTCCAAACAATTTTTTGCAACCTCGAAACTGCTTAATTTTTCCAAAAATGTCAAAGATTCCAGCCGAATAATTTTGGTCTGTATTCGGAAATCTGAACAAGAGTTCAACTTGTGTTTCTTTATTTTACGAAAAGTCTGATCGCTACGTCAGTGAACCAGTCAACTATAGCGAAGGTCGACTTAGTTATTATTCTCTTAGCTTGTTTAACCTTACTTACCTCTCCTACGACAATCCTCTAAGAAAACCAAAGAACTTACATTGAGAAAAACTATGGCAAACACTGTCGGCACAACATTCAACAGAATATCTGACACAATCGTGACCAAAGCAACCCTGTTTTTCTGAAATTAATGTCACAATGTACATTTTAATTTGTTGTATCGAAATGTCCGAAATATATTTTTAGCGATATTTGGAATACTATTTGGACTTCGGATTAGGTTTCTCACGGTATATTTAGGTTCACTTACTATCCCAAATCTACGTTCGGTGAGAGGATAGAGTAAAATTATAGGCGAGATGGCATAGAAAGTCGTGCTGGGAACCAACAGAAATGTTGACAAATTTTGTCATAAGACAACCTGCTGACTGGCTAGCTACAGTTAGAGCGCAGGTAGGGTGAGAAAGGAATTTGGGAGAGTGGGAAACTTTTAGTGGGCATAGCAAAAAAGTGTTTTGGTAGGGCAGACATTAAACTTTATACCATGACTTCAAAAGGCATTAATATGCCTAAGGCCGTATTCATTGAGCCTATTCAGTTTCTGGCGTTTATAGGCCTAATTAAATGTGTGGTTTCTGGCAGAAGAAAAGACAAGGCCATCAGTACTGGTACAAGGTAGAGTGCTGAGATGTTTTCATGTTTTATGTTAACCACTTCACTTGATTCTAATTTATTTCTGAATGAACTGTCACTATAAAATACGTCCCATAACTATACGCACCAATTTCCGTTTCCGGGAAAATGCCTGTTTAAAGCAGCGATGGCAAGCATTCGCGGAGACAAAGCACTGATATATAGCGTAGACTAGATATATTTGACACAGTTTATTGGATTGTAACCTTACCATGACGAATTTGCTGTCTCCGATTGATGACCTGAACTTAGAAAAGACATAGAAAAAATAAAGAGTGCAAAGAACATTCAGCGCCGTCATAATATTTTTCAGATACTGCATTACGGTCCCACTGCGTTTACTTACCACACAGGTAAGTGTCTGGCAATACGTGGCTATAAACAAGAAATTTAAAATATCGCTTGACTTTAACTAATACATTTCTATTTCCGACATCTTCCCGTTGGATTTTGATAAAGTTCACATAAATGGCAATATTTGGCCTTTTTGGTCTATAAATAAAAAATTCCAATTTTCATTGTAGGATCAACCAAATGTTAAAAATTTAAGGAAATGTACATTGGCCCCAGAAAAGTGCTTTGTCGATAAAAATATTTCGGCCAGTAAGCATATACCTTGAGTCATATCAGGTGGCACTGATACGACAATTGTGGTCAGGTATGCAACACACCACAAGACTGTCAAGACAGTTGTCACAGCTGGCAACCTTCCTCGTATCCATTTGCTGTTGTTATGGTATTGAACGGGAAACTTTAGAGCCATGCATCTGTCCAGTGTGAGGAAAAAGATTGGAACGCCGGGAGCGTACACATAAACTGACATAAAAATTCCAGTCCAGAATAAGATATATGGGTTATACAACGGCTCGTCTCCAGGAAATGATGGTACTGCTGAAGCAACTTTTGATTATGGCTGTTTTCAGATCACAGACTGAGAAATTTATAAACCATTGGTTTCGCAAAGATGGAGAACATGGCCGAGATTATGTACCCCTTATTAGGTTATTACTCCGCGGATTCCGTAATTAATGTCATTTTTGGCATTGGGTATACTGTAGTACCATTTTGCCAACTTCCATAGCCAAGATCGAGAAGATTGTCAAAAATTGACACTACCGTATACCCAATGCAAAACTACACTGCGTTAAGAAAGTATAGCCTCACCCGTAAAAATGGCATAACTTTCGATATTTTCGATGAAATGTTTTGATTTCTTTTCTAAGTAATACCTGTGCATATAGTAAACAGTCTGACAAAAAATTGGAACAACATCTCAACAATTTACGGGAGAAATTCTCGATTCCGTGAAAAATGACGATTTTCAACTGTTAAGAAAGTATAGCCTCACTTGATAATCATCGAGAAATCACAAAAATCACAGATGATCGCATGTTACTTGGGATGCATTTTGTAGCAAATTTTCTGGCCATTCTAACGACATATAACTTGCCCTGGCATCAAATCAGAAACTCAAGAAATTTTAGCGCAAGAAAAACATACCCAAAATGGCCATTTTTTTGACAAAAGTCCCGCACAAAGAGCCAGAAAATGGCACTTCCGACAAAAATTACCTTTTCCTACCCCCTATTTCCCGTCGAGTTGGGTAAGAAAAGTGCACTCAGAAAAACGAATCTCCCCAAAAAACATGATTTTGAGGGAATTTATGAATCGACCCGTTACCAGAAAAACGGAGCTCGAGTTCAAAATTCCGCCAAAATTGGCACTTTTTGGCGTTCTGTCAAAAATCGGATGAATGGTCCAGAAATTAGAGACTTTTCCGCACCAGATGCAAAAAACCGCACTGAAAATCGCAAATAAAACTGAATTTGCCAGAAGGTTAAAGTTCGAGTTCCCAAAAAAGTCCGTTTTTCCATACAAAATTGCGTAAAAAACGGACTTTTTTGGGAACTCGAACTTTAACCTTCTGGCAAATTCAGTTTTATTTGCGATTTTCAGTGCGGTTTTTTGCATCTGGTGCGGAAAAGTCTCTAATTTCTGGACCATTCATCCGATTTTTGACAGAACGCCAAAAAGTGCCAATTTTGGCGGAATTTTGAACTCGAGCTCCGTTTTTCTGGTAACGGGTCGATTCATAAATTCCCTCAAAATCATGTTTTTTGGGGAGATTCGTTTTTCTGAGTGCACTTTTCTTACCCAACTCGACGGGAAATAGGGGGTAGGAAAAGGTAATTTTTGTCGGAAGTGCCATTTTCTGGCTCTTTGTGCGGGACTTTTGTCAAAAAAATGGCCATTTTGGGTATGTTTTTCTTGCGCTAAAATTTCTTGAGTTTCTGATTTGATGCCAGGGCAAGTTGTATGTCGTTAGAATGGCCAGAAAATTTGCTACAAAATGCATCCCAAGTAACATGCGATCACCTGTGATTTTTGTGATTTCTCGATGATTATCAAGTGAGGCTATACTTTCTTAACAGTTGAAAATCGTCATTTTTCACGAAATCGAGAATTTCTCCCGTAATTTCTTAAAAAGCCGTTCTGATTCTTTCTGATATCTTTGGTGACATCCACAGGTATGATTTAAAAAAGGAATTTTGAAATTTCCTATCAAAATTAAAAAGTTATGCCATTTTTACGGGTGAGGCTATACTTTCTTAACGCCGTGTATCTCAAGTGGATTTCAGTTCAAGAGTTATTTGGCGTGGTCCAAAATTTATAATTGGTACGAAACTACGGTTAATGCCACGCTAAAATAATTGGTACGATCCTAATCATTTAAGATGATGCGAATGTTTTGATAAAAACATAACGTAACCTGGTCTCCAAAAAAGCACCAGGTAAAAATGGTAGGGGAAAGTGCATGTCGATCCAATAATGTGCACAACCATGTAGATAATTACCGTTTTGGAAATATTCCGTGTCTGGAATTTTTCTGCCCTCATAAATCTGCAAAATACCACTCGAGACATCAGCAAAATGGTTGTGAACTAAAACAGTAAAATGAGACAACATTTCATCATTTCATAAAAGTACAAGAAAAGCTGATAAGAAAAATTTTGCATCAAAGGAAATATATCAAAGCTATCGTTCGAAGGCACTCGTATCAAAAGCACTCCTTTTACCTAGAAAGTGGTTTAATTTTTGCGACAAATACTTACTTTTCCTTCCAAAACATTTTTTGCAAAATATGTTTACAAAATTATGCGTATTTTGTACCACAGACTTGTACTAAAATTTTTCTGAAGGGACTACCATAAAAAGTACTCTAATGTAATAACATACAGTCAACACCCTATTATCCGACATCATCATCTTGTTTAGATTGCACATAGAACGAAATGAAAGTTATGAATGTTTTGTATTATTTGGCGGGCTATTTTGTCTAATTTCATTTGATATGCTACTTCTATAGTCTACTTGATGAACTATAGGATATTTCACGAGGGTTAAAACACACTCGAAATTAAAAAAAGCACATTTGGTATTTACTAAATACTACATTTTTACCTCATCCTCAGTAAGTAAGGTTTTTCCTGAACACGCTAGGGACTCCTTAGTGATTATCTGGAAACTGCTAATCTGGAGTAGCACTGGTGGAAATATTTATATTTTTTCACAAGTACATCAGAAAAATTTTGTCCAAAAAATCACATGAAAAATTGGGGTACTTCAAAGTAAGTATGACCTAATTTAGCAAAAGTGAAACGAAACCCGGGCAAACTGGGGCTCATTAAAGTCTCAAGTCCTTATTCCACAATATAGCTTTATACCATAAATCGTAAGCCAGAAATATATCCGAACTAATGCAGTTCGACAAATGTGTCAACCGGACTTATTCGCACCTGATACTACTTTTACATATAAACCACCGTTATTTTTTAGCTACTACTAAATCCTCCAATTAATCACCCAGGTGGATAATTGTTTATTGGACTTATTCCACACCCGATAAAGTTAAGGAATCAAAGATCCCTTAAAATCTTGAAATGGCCATTACTTTTAAATTTTCTTGTGTCCTGGTTTGATTAAAAATATGTTGCTCCTCGCTTTGCGAAATAAAAAGTTTAGCAAATATTTATCACTGCAAAATTACATTTATCTTCCTGAAACAATTTATCAGAAAAAGTTTTAAATTAAGCTGAAATTGTAATATACCGTATACCCTGTTTTTTTACGCCCACCCTCTAATTTACGCACAGTCTAGAGGAATAATTTACGCCCATGGGCCTAATCAAGAAGGAATACGGTAAGCCTTTTTCATAAACTTCATAAGGAACTTCGTGAGACTTTTATCAAATACCACGGGAGGTTTGGAATGAAAATTTTAGGCTTAAAAGATAACATGGCAGAGTGGGGATCCACTGTGTTTCTGCATATGTTTCTGCATAGTTCTAAAATTATTGCACGAACATAAGAAAACTGCATCTGTAATGAGAATTGTCCAAGTTAAACCGCATTATTATAGTTACTATTTTTTACCGTTCAGAAAGTAAATTTCCTAAATCGTTTGTTACTTATCCGTTCCTTACCACTTTTTTATACCGAAAGCTACACTACCATATTCCCTGCAATTATAGCACGGGCTATAAGTTTTCAATCGAGCTTTAGATTACATGGAGGTAATTTCAGTGAGCAGGAATTGCAGGTTATACGGGTATCATTTCATGAGATTAATTCACCTGAAAAACGAGCGCGATCAAAGTCTGTACGAATATGAGCCAGTGAACGTAAGCTCTGGGCAATGTCACAAATGGCGGCTGTTGAACTGATGTATTCATTTCGTTGCTGTAAAAACACAAGTTAATAGTGACGTAATCAATCCCGGCAAAACGGCTACATCCCTACTTTAAAATTTTTAGACTCGAAAGTAACAAAATGGTCCCCACATGATTTTAAATTTTTTTGGAATTTTTTCATAAAAGCAAATCCTTTCCAAAAATGTTCGCTTGCGGCTCTATTAGAGCAATTTTTAACAAACAAACTAATAGGAGCATATATCTTTTTCAAAATTATGAATCATTGGTAAACTAGGCGCCCTTGGCGGTTCGGGTTATAAGACTTTTTGGCGTCGCCTTTTTGGCGTGGGACATTTTGGCGTGGGACTTTTTTGCGTGGGACATATTGGCGTCTACTTAAAAAATGGACATTTTAAAGCCGGAAAAGCACTTTTAAGCGGTTTCTGACTATGCTGAGTCTGAATTTGATGTAATTTTTGACATTGCTGAACTATGCGAATAGTCAGCCCACGAATCCGCCCGCACCCTCCCCAAATTTCCACCCCGGGGTGGAAGTGTCGTATTTCGACCTTCCTTTAGATCTCCCATATTTGTCAAAATGTCAGTGTACCGCGGTTGGTTCACAAAACAATGTTTTAGAGCACACCCGGTCAAGGCCTAACACCGGTACCTGCCTATAGTGATCGTTTATGATTAATTTTTGATGATTTTTTGCCTGAAAGTGTCCAAAATATGTATAAGTTGTGCTTCCGCAAAATCCTGTAATTATATTAATGATTCCAGTTATCGGAATCATGAGCAAATGGTTATGGTATTTTTACCATAACCACCGCGGTTAAAAACTATGTGGGTGGGACAGCATCAATAAATTCATATGCGAAATAATCTGGAAAACAGACGATGCTGTTTGGCTTGACTTGTGATGAAGTGAACCTGTTCGATGTGATGAAAATGAGATGTAGAATTATTTCGTCGGAAATGTTTGCATATCATTTTGTCATGCGAAAAATTGTGTTTTATAAACGCTAATTGACGGCTGTTGAAAATTCGAGGAATGAGAAACTGTGTTGTTAGGCATCTTCTGTTCTCGCAGGCGTCATGCAGACAAGCGGAAATTTATAGGCCAAGTGCATCGGACTATTGAAAGTTTTGAGAAGAAAGATGATTCAGAGAATTTAGACAGGTATTTAGCTCATTGGTACGGTAAAAATCAAGTATTTGTATTCATTAAAATTAGCTGTGCCGCATAGTGACTAGCTTATTCGATGGAATTCGAGAATTCATAAAATTTGTATTCATATGTCGAAAGTTGCTGTGACGTCAATATCGATGGACAAACTATATCATAGTTTTCATCAACAAACCATTTTGTTTTCAACTATTTTATTGCTCCCAAACTATACTAATATATTGACACATTCAAATATATTGACACCACTGATAAAAATGAACAAACTCTTCAAATTATCAAAAAAGTAATGAAGGGCGAAAAATCGGACTAGAAAAATTTATCACTTTTCGTACTTATGAAAATGCGTCAAAAATGTCTTTCGACGTGAGTTCAAAAATTAGCGAAAAGTGTCGGAACTAGAGAAAAGTTGATAAAGAGACAGTAACATCAGGTTTATGAGCAACTATAAACTGGCCCAGAAATGACATGGGCTTCTACACGCTGACTATTTGTACGCCAGGACAGTTGTTCGCTGTAACAAAATTTTCCATTATAAAACGTATGGGTCCTTCTAGAATCTTCTTTTGGCGGAATTTAGATTCTGTTCCATTGTATTATGCTTGGGCTACGTTGGGGATTTGCCGGGGGGTTCCACAGGGGGTTGGCCATAACTTTTTTATTTTCATACTAGGGGTAGTAGGTGTTTTTGCAAAAATGTAGCGGCAAGCGTCTAGTTTCTAAAAATCCAAGAAAAAAATTTTTATCCCCCATTTACCCCCTGAAAAGTCCAACCCCCTCTGGAAAATCGTGTTTTTCCAGGTTTTCCAGAGGGGGTTGGACTTTTCAGGGGGTAAAAATTTTTTCTTTGATTTTTAGAAACTAGACACTTGCCGCTATATTTTTGCAAAAACACCTACTACCCCTAGTATGAAAATAAAAAAGTTATGGCCAATCCCCTCTGGAACTCCCCGGCAAATCCCCAAGTGCGTACCCCAAGCATTAAAATGTACAATTTTATACCAAATACAGAGCGACCTCGATAAGACGACAGTCCTAGAGACCGACTCAGGGTGTCGTCTTATCGAGGGCGACGGTTTATCAAGGGTCGATTATTTCGAAGGACGAGAAAGGGTGCGCAGCGGCTTCGCCGCGAGTACGGGGCCTAAATCATGGAAGCTTCTTGAACATTCTGGAAGGTTCCGGGGTTTATTCTGACCCCGGATTCGGACTCAGACCGAAATTGGCAAAAATCCCGAAAATGCAACATTTCCGGAAGGCATATCTCGCGCAGGTTGTCCGTGTCGGCCTCAATTCTTTTGAAATCCCGCTCTACACATCATGGGGAGCATTTTGGTATCAAACTTTCCAGGAAAGGGGGAGCGGAAGGTACCTAAGTGTCATGCCAGGGACAGATATCACGGAACCACATTTCGGATTAGGTGGAGTGGAAAAACGGCCCTAAAATGCCATTTTTATGCGGGTTTGGCCCTCTTATATGTCTAGGCATTAAAATTACACTATTTCATCTTAAATTTACCTATTTTTTAGCGAGATTATCACAGCTAGCATTTAAAATCGGATGCCATGGGCCTTGCCGAGCAGGTTTATTAAAATCCCAAGAACCTGTGCTTACAGACTACGCAAAACTTCTTATTTGGGATTTGGTATAAAATTTGGTTTTCTGGTCCGCATATGTTAATACAAAAAATTGTGACACTATTTCAGAACTTTTTGGAATCGGAAAGTCGTTTACGTAATAACAACTTCCATGTCGGAAGACGTTGTCGCACTTAGTGTTGAAAACACTTGCATTAACGAAGTTCTCGAATTGAAACACACCTCCATGGAGAGGCAAACGACTTTAATTTAAATAATTTCAATGAGCCAGCTTTGTTGCTTGAGCGATATACTGAGTGAGAATGAAAACATTTCGCTATTATAGAAAATATTTTCATTTGTATACCATATTTTTCGACTAAATTTGTACTTTTGTTCGATAAAATGAAATATTTGAAGAGTGTCGGATCCAATACATTCTAGCCATCCCGGAGCTTCAGGTTTAATGAAGAACTAAAAGTGTTAGCCACAAAGCAAATATTGATCATTACTGAGCAACACATTAAAATTGCTTTATTAATTAAAAATTGTTTGAAACAATATGCAACAAAATTCAGAGTTTTAATCAATTTTCCAATCACGATATGACATAGTTTTTGAGATATTCGACTGGCTCGCAGTTATTAGTCTCGCCGTATCTGAAATAAATTTTGTTAAAAGTATTATAAAATCCAAACAATTTTTCAAAACCTAAAAAATTATAACATTTTCTCGCAACTTTCAATGAAGCTAATACAAGGCCCATCAGCCGCTTCCCAGTCTGTTAGGTTACGAATAAGAGGTATAGAAATGCCATATTTTTGCCTAGGCTTTATTTTATGTATATCATTTTATGTATTTCAGTGATTTAACAATAATTTCGACAAATTTATAGAATCAAACCTTTTGAGAGTCTCGATTTCTATCGTCATTGTCTCTCGAGCGATCTCGGTCGGAACTTGACGATATGCTCATGGAAGAGCGCGTGTCAGATGCCCAAGAATGATGTCTTTTCTGAGCGCTTGGCGGAGCCCCTCGGCATTCGATTAAATCAACACCGGTATTTTTGCGGATCATATCGAAGAATTCCTTGCGACTGTCTTCCTGAAAAAGGTTTCTGAATTAAATGTACATTTTAGTTGGAGACATAATACAAACAGTGATATTAATGCTAATAACATTTTAGCTAAAACTGTATAGTCACTGGTTGCATTCGCCTCTACTCTCGAAATCATAGGAGTTTCATATATGATGACGTTATCGTATCTACGATACATAGTTTTCTCACAAAACTTTTCAATTTCGACATGGCCTTTTAATGATTCATAAATATGATAGCATCGTGTAGTAAGGTACTGTATGATTTTGAGTGTTGAAGGCTGAGTGAAATTAGTTGCAAAACTGATTCAAATTCGGAATCAGCCTGGTCAAAAACCTACCACGGTATAAAATCTCCGCCATAAACTGCTTAAAACCGTCCTTGTGGCGGCATTGAAGAGGATTAAAAAACTGAATTCTTTGTTCCATACTTCATCAATTTTAGACCCAATTAACTATAGATGCACACCTTTCGTTACAGTGATAGCATTTTGTTTAGTGACAGACAGAAATGACAACTGAAGCCACATGGAACTTAGACGAAAGATCATAGACCAAATTCTACTTTTCTGTCGTTCTAGTTTAAGTAATATCATCGGGATACACAATGATAGCAGTAACACTATCATTTTTGATCGGATGTAATATTTGGAATAAAAATATAGAACAAAATTGGTATATCCGATGAAAATAAAGAAAAACCACTTACATAAAGCACTTGGTAAAAGACCTGATCGTCAAGAAATTTTCCAACGTTGAGCAAGTACACGAATTCCACTAAACTTTCGCGAGTGTCGAATTCGAGAACAATGTGGCCGATTCGCCGTCGAAACCATGCTTCGAAAGTCTCGATAAATTTGAGCTGAAATTGACTTGTTATAATGACTCAATCAGACACTAGCAACTATTATTACTTTGATTCAAAATATTTGTATTCTAGGAAAAATTTCAAGTAATCAAGATCGGAAAATGCTTCGGGTCTTCGTAAGAATTTCTTTCGAAAAAACTGGCCAATTTTCTCCATTTGCCAAATCCTCCATTAATTTGGAAACCAAAAAACTCACTAAATATGTTAAGATGAAACGGATTTTATCTATTAGTGAACTCATTTCGTCTGAAAACTAGTGAAGTCCAGCCTAGACAAAAATCCTTTGTATCAAAGAAGAACATCAGTATTGCTTAGGAAAAACTGACTTGCCCAGTTACGTTTGAAGCAGGCGATATCAATTTCTCCTGCATCAAATATAAAGGGAAACTCACCTGTCCGCCGATTTTTGAATTGATATCCCGCTTCAGCTTCGGCCAGTCTTTTTTGTAGGAGACATACTTGATGTACACCAAATTATCGTTATCCACGTTCAGGTAAGGCATTGTTCCGAATCAAGAAATCACCTAAACAAAAGAGAAGTTGAAAAATGTTGAATTTTTTAACGTCAGGGATTATATCAGGGTAATAATGGTATCACAATACCGACGTCCATGAGAGACATACGCGACTCTTGAGACAATAGTGTTGTGACCAATTATAGTTGCAAAGGATCAGTTGATTCGAGAGTTTGGATTAAAATAACAATTTTCACTACCAAAATTCAAATTTTACCCAGAATAGGGAGATCAAGTCCGCTTCACATGTCTAATGCAGAAAAAGGTAGATTGCAAATAGGAAGTGGATAAAATTACTCATCCTACCCGAAGATGAGCTAAACTGAAGGGGGTGGGGGTGGGGGCGGGGCTAGAACTAGAGAATTTACGGAATATAACAATTGCAACAATTGAACCGCTAAATATTATTATACCAAGTATACAACAAAATTATGCTCTTGTGCTCTTTACCGACATTTTCGAAAACTATATTGATTGAAAAACTTTTGAAACGAAGGACGGAGTGTTTATGCAGAATAACCGAAAATGAGTCATAATTTTTGGTGCTGCTTCCAGACAATTCTTTTACAATGGAAAAATTTGTTTAAAGCACCAAACAGCGGGTATATATATGATGTTCCTAGCAAAACTCTAATAAAATAAAAGTGTGAAAGCTGCATTAAATAGAATTGTAAATAAATAAAAGTTGTCAAGTACAAGGTGGCTCAAAATTACGCGGCATTCGTATGGGAAAATGTTTTAATTGAGAAATCGCCATTTTTTCGAGGCTTTCTACAGTCATTCCATCGTGTGGTGGGTTTTTTGATGCGGGGAATCCGAATTTGAACTCAGATTTTTGCGCGAGTTTCAAAATTTTGGCGTTTTCTTGGCAGTGTGCCCAAATCGCGTATTTTGACCCCTTTTAGCATTTTTTGGGTTTTCAGGTGCGGAGAAATGCGTTTAAATGAAATGTGAAAGAGCCAGAATATATAGCAAACAAAAATCTACCGTTTAAAAAAGAACTTGAAAAGGTAAACGGCACCTAACTACAATGCAAAGAAGCTACGTGAATTTGAAGCTGATGAGTTTGGTTTGTATTTGTCTGCTTTGAATTTGCAATGGGTGAAAGACAGTGACAAATCGCGACAATAGCTGAACGGATTGAGGGTGTGTTGGAATTGAATTTGATTGTAAATGCTCATTTACTCTGATTTTTGAATGAATATTATTTTCACATTGGCGGGACACTGTGTAATCAGTCCATTTCCTACTGTATTACAAATGTACTAGGGGTCCAGTACTGGCTGCGCCAGTAGCAGAGTTCACCTTCATCCCAACTCTTTTCCCTGAAAGGGTTGTTCGGGAGTAACTTTTTTTGGGGCTAGTCCGGGATGATGGCCTTCGGCCCTCATCCCGGAGAAATAAGCACTGGTAAGCACTCCTTCGAAAATTCGGGACAGAGAAAAATAAGCACTGGTAAGAATGACCCTTTCGAAAATTCGGGACAGAGAAAAATAAGCACTGGTAAGAATGGCATTTTGACTGAATTTTGTCTAAATTTTGTCTATATTTATCTAAATTTTGACCTCAAATTCCGATTCCCCGCTAAAAATTACTCTAAAAAGGTACATTTCAAAATTAAGCACCCCTAAGAATGCACCTCTGAAAAATCGATTAAGCGCTGGTAAGAATGACCCCAAAATTTGACGGCACGGACTGACACCACTGAAATACTAGGTCCCTTACCCAATGCTCATTTGCTCTGATATTTTAAGGAAAATTATTTTCACATTGGCCGGACACTGTGTAGTCAGTCCATTTCGTAACGTATTACAAATGTATGAGGACGAAAAAATTTGACAATTCTCCTTTTCTATTCATTGGTTTTATTATCACCAAGACATCAGTAAAAGTATAAAATCAATATGAATGTATATTAGGTGAAATTAGGCCAGGCGTCGGTCGTTTTCTAGTCTCAGATTGGCTGGTCATTCAAGAACTGTTTGATGGCATACGCAACTTCCGCAGGTTTCCACTCCGCCGACATATGTCCAACACCGGCGACGGTGATGAAGGTGAGTCCTTTTTCGTAAACAGTTTTGTATCCAGCGGTTTGGTTGTTATAGTACCAGCCTTGTTTTGCTTCTTTCGTCTATAATTTACATACATTTTGCTAAAATAAACAAAATTTTCTGATTATCTTGTTACTTGAAAAATATAACAGTGCATTAAAATGTCAATTTTACCGGAAATCCAAGGGATTCAGCGAAGCGTTGTCCGTGAATGAAGTTGCATGCCTGTAATTGAGTTTATTCTTTCTTTCTGAAACATTAATACAGTCAAACCTCGTTATAGCCCTCCGGGACCGGGCCCAGGGGGCTATATCAGGGGGAGGGCTATATCCGAGGAAAGTTTTCCCAAAGGCAAAAACGGTCCAAAAACGCCCCAAAATGGTGTTTTATGCTATTTTTACCCATTTTATACATTTTTTCATTAAAATTACACTATTATTCCATTACCTTAATTTTTGCCTATTATTGGAAGAAAAATTGAAAGATAATTTTGAAAATTTCGGAAAATTGCTCAAAATTTTCTCCGGCGCCGCCAATGCCGGCTTTTTTCCTCCCGACCCTACCGGGGGCGGGGCTATAAGCCGGGAAGATGGCTATAACGGGGGAAAATCCTTTGTATTTTTTCATTTGGGGCCCATTCCAGGCCCAAAGGGGGCTTTATACAGGGAGGGGCTATATCGGGGGGGGGGGCTCTAACGAGGTTTGACTGTACTACTCACCGCATCTGTATCGCCATAAAACATGAGCACACGTACTCCTTCTCCTAAGGCTTCCTTTATGAATTGCGAAACGTCGTCGTATTGATTCTTATACGTAAGTTTAACACTAAATTTTGAAAAACTATTTCACCTAAATTTCTTCTTTTCCATTTCAAAACAATGTTTTTTACCTAACCAACAAAATCTAGACATAAATCTGAGCAAAAATATTCAACTCTAAACAAAATTGGGGTGACTTTGTTTCTCAGTCCCAAAATGGGGAAAGCTCATTTTCCCCGACCTGATTATGCCCATACCTGCGACTGCATATCTCCCATGTCCCAAGACTTTCTGGAATATTTAGCGCACTTCTCACGTCTTTCCTATTCAAATACGTATAAATTCCGTTTGTATTATAGCATCCGACGCTCACTTCATTTAACCCCTTCGGCAGTGGGTCATACAAACGCAATCCATCTAAAATGAGAAAAAAGATACACGTAGATGGTTTGTAGGACAATCTACTATGGGTGTAAATCCGTGGACAAGACAGAGCAAGAAGCGAAAAATTTTTTATACAGATAAAATCCCATAATTTCTTCAAAATAGAGTGGAGTTTTTGTCCATTCGCCCTGATAGGCATATGTTTATGTTAGGATTTACCGTTCCGATTTATGGCTTTACCTACTTACCTGACATTACGATCACATAGACGGATGATATCGTATGCATTTAAAAATTTGTTTCTAGGCCATAAGTTTGACGCCTAAAAATAATCACATTGTCCCAAAACAGTGTTCAACTGAAAACATACCATATCCCGGCAAACTTGCGATGGATGACTAGTAAAGTTACATCCGCTCATGCAACCGTTGCAGCATTCAGTTTTCACTTTATTCCACATTCCCTCATCTACCAATCCATGTCCATAGAAAAATTCGTATACAGTGTTTGCATTCAAATCCGCGTTCACGAATCCATTGGCGATGCCTAATCCCTGAAAAAGTGGTAACATTTGGAATAGGATCAAAACAAGAGGGTAAATGAGCGCCACACGTCCAAATTTACCCTTTGTTTTCTGTGGTCTCTAATAACGCCAGTCTGTAGGATCGGCAGAGAAAGAAAGACAATACTCTCTCAGCAAAGGCGGTCGCCTTTACTGATTTTATCTTCATTGCCGGCGAAGAGCCCCAAATTTCGACATCCGTTTCAACCTATGTCGGGGTAAAATCTAAAGTGCTCCACCTCCCTAAACTGTCCAAGATACTATTGTGACATTATTTCAGCGATTCAGCAAACGGGGATAACTGGCGCGGACATACGGACGGACCGTAGGCACTTGTGAATTAGGGTGTTAGGATAAGCATCGAAAACGGATTCCACTTCCTGAAAAATCTGTGCCCATTAACTATAGCACTAAATCCGGGTTTTCCGTCAGTTGGCCAGTTCGTATATCTGAAATATTTTTTGCTGCGCTTGGTCCAGGATTCTGATGTGACTAACGCTCATTCACTTCAGGGCCTTCCGAGGTAGGAACTAGTCGACTGTTTGGATGATACCCAAAGCGAGATTTGAAACTTAGTAATCACCGTTAAGATCTTATAAGATAATTTATTGACGCGAAGCGGATACGTGATGAAAAAGTTGATGCGCAGCGTAAACAAAATTTTCTTCGATTTTTATGTAACTATTTTGTCATCATTTCGTGTAAATGGCGCGATTTGAATTAGGATTTCTATTTGCTCGCGGGAACACTGATTCCAGTTTTGCTTAACGTCTCAGCGTATGCCGCGGCCTAAGTTTTGCGCTTGTGCTTGTGTGTGAGTGTGTGTGTGTGTGACACACACACACAAGCACAAGCAATTCAAAATTTTGTGAGAAAAAAATGGGTAATTGGCAAAATCGCTTGGATAAAGTTAATTCTCTTATAAGCATGTCACAAATTTCAATTGCGTTGTCATATGAAATGGCAATGAAGTGCCAATATTTAAAAATTCCTGAATGTAATCGCTGTATTAATATTACCTTCAAATTTATTGGGAATTCCTTTTGGCCATCCGAAACACGTTTGTAAAGGGTTGGAACATAGATTCCACTATAGCTTTCACCGATTATATAGACAGAATGGTTGCGAAATTTGGGATGTTTCAGGAAGAAGCTCTTCATAGCGGCGTAATTCTCGTCGGCAGTCTAAAGATAAAGCTGAGATATATACCTTCACTCCTAAAAATTTACCGTATCATCATTCATGTGGACCGTTTCTCCGTCGCTGGCGTAAGAATACCAAACATAGACCGGTGACTCGATGTAAATAACATTTGAAAACTGAACAGTTAATATCATACACACTAAGCAAATATGGTGAGTAAAAAACAGCGAGAATCCTTCGTGGCCATTTAAATTAGCAATAATAGGAAACCAAAAATAAAAATATCGCCAAATTAAGTATTTTAAGTCCTTAATTTCTCTGCCGTGTTCGGACATTTTTGCAACCTATATATAATTTTAAAAAACGTACTATTCGGTAATACAATCCTATACCTTGTTCCATGCATCGTGATTTTCAATGAGGGCCTGGCCATCATTACTAGCTCGGTAAGGTCCCATTTCCTTGAGGAAACCAACTAGAAAAATACAAAAAGTTATGAATTGAATGAGACGTAAAGTAAATAACGCACGCATGGAACTACAGCCAGGACCTCCATTGAACCTTAAACATGATTCATAAGTAACAGTGTAAAAAATATGAGAAAAATAAAGTTGAAATTCCACCAGAATCTCAGCTCGTGTAATCCTTATAGTAAGTTAAAGCTGTCAGTTTTGTGGGTGCCTATTTTTATAAGGTACCTAATTAGGGTAACTTTTTGCGGAGAAGGCGAATTTGAGGTCAAAATTTAGCTAAATTTAGACAATTTTAGATTAAAAAAAGTACCCGAATTTTTAGAAGGGTCGTTCTTACCGGTGCGTTTTCTGTGTAACCTTTTTGTCCAAAATTTTTTCTCAGGGAATCTCCAAAATTTTGACCAATTTCTGAAAAATTTGCGAAAATTTTTTCGAAAATGGCAAAAAACAGGAAAAAAATTCAAATTTTTGGAAAAAAACTTGAACTAAAATTTTCGCATGCACAGAACTTAAATTTTCCAATTTTCGGCTTTTTTAGCTTGAAAATCAGTAGCTTTTGTTACTGAAAACGACAATTGCCGTTCAGTAACTAGGGGTCGGCAAAATTCGGCGAGCCCGAGCTTCGAGCCTGACCCACCCAGGCTCGGGCTCGGGCTCGACATAATTCCGGCTCCACTTGGTGAGCCCGAGCCCGAGCTCGAGCCCGAGCCCAGGCTCGGCCTCGGCAACTCGAGTCGAGCTTCGAGCCCGAGCTTCGAGCCCGATTTGAATTTTATTTTTTCCCGCCTTTTTTGGTTATCAAAAATTGGTCTTTTTTGTTGTTTTTGCTAGCATTTTGTATATTTAATATAAATAGACAAAACTGAGACGATTTAGTTAATTTTTTTCATAAAAATTTACATGCAAAGTCAAATTTTACCTGTATTTTTCCAAAAATTTTCCGGGAAAATATCAAAATGTCCAAATTTTCCCATTTTTGCTTATGGTTTTTGCAAAATTTTTCCATTTTTGATGATTTTCATATGAAAATTTTTAATATTTTTAAAATACTTGATGGAGGAATGGTATCCAAATAGCGCCGAAGGGGAAAATTTTTCAATTTTATGCCGATTTGTCACAAAAAATTTGCACTATTTCAAAATACCGTAAACATTCTAATTTAACCCCAGGGGTATAATTATTCGATCGACCCCTAGAGGGGACAAAATTAGAGGAGGGGTAAAAATAGAGGGGGCAAAATTAAACCGCTCGATTTTTCGCGCCGCACCGGAGGCGCCGAAAATTTTTGAGGTTTTTGCTCAAATTTCAAAAATTTTCGTCATTTTTTGACAATTTTTCAAAAAAATTCAAAATTTGAATTCCCGCCCCAAAAATTTTGGATTTTTTCGAAATTTTTGCCATTTTTCCAAAATTTGGGCAAATTTTTGTAAAATTTGGGAAAATTTTGCGAAAATGGCAAAAAATAAGTAAAAAATTCAAATTTTTGGAAGTTTATAGAAAATTTTTAGAAATAAAAATCAGCGCCGCCGGCAGGCTAAAATTATTCGATTTTTGGCCCTGATATGATTTTCCCTGAAACTGGTCTTTGAGTGTTGCTCAAAATGCTCCGCTTTGTCGTATTTCGTCGCATTAGAACAAAGTGAGACGAAAACAATGGAAGGAAATACATAGCCGCAAAAGCGCCGCAGGCAAATTTTTTTTTGAAAAATTGAGTAGTTTGCGAAAATAAACGTTGAAAATTTTGCTTGTTCTTCGAAATATTTAAACTGTTTCGCTCGGCCGCGCCCATTGGGCGCGGCCAAAAATGATCGAGCCCGAGCCCGTCAGGCTCGGGCTCGGCCTCCTTTTTCCGAGCTTCGAGCCCGAGCCCAGGCTCGGGCTCGGTGAAATTCCATTTTGGTCGAGCCCGAGCTTCGAGCCCGACCTACTCGGGCTCGAAAGCTCGGCAAAGCTCGAGCTCGGGCTCGGTTGGCACTCTGAGGGGAATACCCGCTCTACAAAACAAGCTCAGCTTCGGTATCCCCACCCAGAAAATTTATTACGGGGTCCAAAACTTAACGCCAAAAATCCAAAGGTTTTAAATTAAAAAAGAATAATAAAAATATGAAAACTCACCAAAAAACGAGTGGATCGGATGCCG
Source organism: Ditylenchus destructor (assembly GCA_022814885.1). Classification (NCBI taxonomy): domain Eukaryota; kingdom Metazoa; phylum Nematoda; class Chromadorea; order Rhabditida; family Anguinidae; genus Ditylenchus; species Ditylenchus destructor. The sequence continues at coordinate 19,549 of JAKKPZ010000105.1, read as the reverse complement.
GCTGTGATTGCGATTCCACGAACCTGCAAAAAGTTATGACAGAACCCATTTCAAAGCTTAGCATACCAATAGTGAAGGAGGTTTATCTTTGTAGCGCTCAGGAATCCGGAAAATTGTTTGGAACTCAATTCGGATTCCCAGCCAGGTAAGCGAAGAATTTCATCGGTCCCGTTTTGAATATATGCCTCGGAAAGAAGAAAAATTGTGACTGTGAGAAACACAAAGAAATTTATGTAAAAAAGAACCATTTTCTTTCTATGATTTTCTAGAAATATTTCCGTTTTATATGGAACCTTTGTTATTCGGAATCGTTCGATTTTCCTCTGACATTTAATTTTTCGCTAATTTATTTGTGAGAATACCGGCGAAACATTTTATATAAAATTATTTCAATAGTAACCATGAATTTCTTTCACATGGTTAACGAGAACAAAAGTGCATACGTACGACATTTATCAATCAACCTTTCACATTACGATTTATAAAATCGTATAGCATCAACAAAAAATAAATTTTGTTTGTATTAGAATTCGTGTACAACTTACAGGACGTGTACAACAGGGATGCATCAGGGATTACGAAAAGCCGGACCGGATACCGGATAGTGAAAAAACAATATATATATACAACTTACAGGACGTACTTACACAAACACAAGCTACTGAAATTTTATCTCACTAAAAGTAATTCTTCTTTAATCCAGAACGGAAGTTTATAGCCACATGGAAAATAAGATTTCCTCTTCCGCTGTCTAGCAATGTGTCTTATTTTCCGGCTTTCGTATAACTCTTCCTTCTTCTCATGCAACATGCTAACCCAATAATAATCTGCAGTTGAAGAAGGACTTGGAAAGTTAAAGAGCACTAGTAAGGTGGAAAGGGCGGGGCAAAGCCGCGCCCGTCGTCCTTATTTTGCTGCGAAATTAGAACTTTTCGAACTTTATGATCAAAATAACATTTGTCACGTTTCATTTTATGCATGTGAATAAGTTTAAAAAAAGTTAAGTTTAAAAAAATTTGTACTTTCCTCCTTCATTCGATGATCATTATTGAAGCAATATACCGTTTATTTCCACTAGTAAGGTGGAAAGGGCGCGGCAAAGCCGCGCCCGTCGAATTCTCTTGTGTTCGGTATTAGTTATCATATTTTTCCATTGTTCAAATTTTCGATTTTTCAGTTTTTCCATTTTCAATTTACAGAATTTGTCAGTATTCTTCGGTATTCTTCAGGATTCTTCGGGATTCTTTCTGTTTTTTCAGTTAGAATCTGTTATGGTTTGGTATTAGTTATCATATTTAAATGGTAACTTAAATCTCGAATCATGGATTTGGTAACTTAAATCTCGAATCGGGGCTCTGTCAACTTCAATCTCGAATCGGGGCTCTGTCAACTTCAGTCACACATCAGGGATTTGGTAACTTAAATCTCGAATCATGGAATTGGTAACTTAAATCTCGAATCATGGGTTTGGTAACTTAAATCTCGAATCGTGGCTTTGGTAACTTAAATCTCGAATCAGGGGTCTGGCAACTTAAATCTCAAATCGTGGCTTTGGTAACTTAAATCTCGAATCGGTCTCTGTCAACTTCAATCACAAATCAGGGCTCTGTCAACTTCAGTCACACATTTCCTGCAATTTTCAGCTTTTTCGGCCTTCAAGAGTCAAATTTTCAAAAAATGGATTTTTCTGGAAAAAGCCACTTTTTGGGTCAAAAATCCAAAAACCGATTCCATTTTCGGATTCAGCGTATCGAAATACCCCATTCCTGCAATTTGCAGCTTTTTCGGCCTTCAAGAGTCAAATTTTCAAAAAATGGATTTTTCTGGATAAAGCCACTTTTTGGGTCAAAAATCCCGAATCTGACCTTCAAAACGTCTTAGGATCACTTTTTCTTGCATTCCGAGAGTTTTTGGTTTTGGACCCCCCCCCCCCCCCCCCGGGACCCCCCCCCCTGGGGGCCCCCCCCCGGGGGCCCCCCCCCTGGGGGCCCCCCCCGGGGACCCCCCCCCCCCACTGGAAATCGAAATAAGCCCCCCCATGAATTTTTTAAATTTTTTTTCTCGATAATTTTCCACCCTGAATCCGAATCCGTCTTCACTTTTTTCCACCGCTTGACAGATCTCGAGATCTCAGCGTTCCAGGAACGTACCACCTGCACATTATATATAGGAAAATTGCATTTCGAATACAATACAAAGAATCTTGAGCATTTGAAACGAAAGAGTTTCACTCGCTTTAAATTTACTATTGCTGAAAGACAGGGAAAATTGAGACAAGAAGTAAACAAATTGATGGATTTGAAAAAGGAAAAAGTACTCTTTTCTATCCTTTATGTTCAGCATTTGTTAAAACAAGAGTGTAAATGGGATTTGAGACATTCAATCTTTCACATAAATTTATAAAATCGTACTGCATTAACAAAATGTAAATTTTGTTTGTCTTAGAATTCGCTTACGACTTACAAGGAACACTCATGAGTTGTTACGCATGATACGGAAAATGTAAACTTCAAAGTCCTGATCTCTGCAACAGAAGCAGTTGCAGAAGTTTATTCAGAAGGTTACCATTGAGTTCTGCCGAAATTTACATGTTGAATTGAAACTTGAGGATCACACAGAAGGTCCACAATAGAAAAGTTAAGGACCTAATGCGGAAATTCAGAATTTTTCCAGGATACTTATGTTTGTATTAATATACAATTAATACCAAAGCTGGAGTAAAACAAAAATCACTAATCGCGAGTACACCCAAAGACGGCAGAAATCATAAAAATTTATATTTCTCAAGCTTTCATTTCATCCCTTTTTAGATAATCTTTATTAATTTTTTCTTACATTTTTAAAGTTATGTATGTTGATCGTATATTTAATTTTTCGAATAATACTAGTTTTGTTATTTTTATTCCTTTTTACAATGTAACAAAGATTAGAGACTGCCGGATCAATACAGGCAAGGACTTTGAAGTCTAGGTAGATGATTGTACGGCCTAGGTCCGAGCAGGTCGCAACAAATAAGCGCGACATAAAAACATTTTACAATGCATACAATAACGGTTGTGATAAAGGTTCAAAGATTGAAAACATTTACAAACTATATGAAATTGGCATGTAAGAAAATCCAACAAAGAATTTAGTATACGATCTATGACATCATTTACTTTTGGCTAAATAAGGTATCGATAAGGAAATTGAAAGATTTTAAATATGTTACAGCATCTTGAAGTCCATCCAGCATAAAAAGTTTCCACGAGAATGATCCGTGGGACTGACATATTAATAGAGGTTAAACTCACCTTCTACTAAAGGTTAAATTAAGAATCACTATTGAGCTACCAATAAGCCTTAATGCTCTACTCTTTAAACATCCATTTTGTCAATTGCACACCGCTTATGCAATCATTTCCTTTTCTACAGGAAAATTCTTGACTAGAAGAATGTCTTAGGTCATTCAAATTGCTATGTTTAAAATTTCATATTGTCGAATGTAAGTGGTAAACTAAATTTTCTCGAACCTAGTAAGTTCTCAATGTTTGACGTCTTTGTCAAAAGTTCACATCATTTCCGATATGACATTATTACATCACCCAATAAGTCAATTTGCCTGCAACACAAAAGTAATTTAGTTGTTACTCTCGCTTAAACGTGACACGCGCGCGTAATAGTCTAGTCTTGTTTGTAACCGCAGGTGATAATAATGTTATTGTTTGTGATCTTAAAGAACAGCCCCAATTTCATAGTTCAGTAAAGTGCAATTTTTACCTTTCATTGTATGTTTCCTTTGGCGAAAATTACATGTTTCTGATGGTAAAGTAATTTTTGGGTCCACCTTCAATTGTCCGAAAAACAAGACACATGTTTTTTTTTCAAAGTTGCGAATGTAAAAATTGGATGCTTACATTTTGGATATTTTAAAATTAATAGTTAAATACCTGAGTGAGAATGTGGAACTTTGTGGTATAGCCTTCAACTTTTGGATTTAGTCATAAATATTTTGCCCTTTCAATCAACCTTTTTGAGATCATTCTGGTAATTAAGTGATTCGCTTTTCGAATCAAAATTCCTGATGAATAATGGAATAAAAAATTGCGGTATTAAGGCAATTTTAGCCAAATGATACAAAACATGCTAAATTTGAAAGTTATAAGTAGGGTGCGGATTTTTAGGTCTCAAAAATCGCATTTTAGGTACCTAAAAAGGTCCCAAAAAAAGGCCATTTTAGGTCCCTTTTAGGTCCCACCAAAATGGTCATTTTAGGATCAAATTTCGCCCAAAAAGTCATTTTAGGACCGTTTTTTACATCGAATTACCAACTAACAACCAACTGTTTACCTTTTTTACCATTTTTTGCAAAATTTTTGCCAAAGTTTTGTAAAACATGCCAAAAATTTCGAAAAAAATTCAAAATTTTTTGGGCGGGAATTCAAATTTTGAATTTTTTTTGAAAAAATGACGAAAATTTTTGAAATTTGAGCAGAAAATTACGATTTTAGGCAAAATAGGATGGGACCTAAAATTTCCCAAAAAAGGCCAAAATAGGTCTTTTTAGGTTTTTTAGGTTTTTTTAGGTTCGGACCTAAGAATCCGCACCCTAGTTATAAGCCAAATTGCTGCAATATGCTCGAACTTGTGCTATCTTTTCACAAATAGATACAAATTTTGCTTATATGTTGACAAATCTTAAATCACCGAGTAAAGTGTAGGTTTTGAAAAATATGATGAAAAAATTATTTTCTACCAGTCCCTCAGAGATTGATTAATCCTCATTTATGTGGCGAATTGTGCGGGAATTTGTTTAGTTTGCTACCGTGAATATGATATATGAATCCAATAATTGGTTGCATAATAACTGTCAAAAAAAGTCTCTTTAAATGTATGATAAACCTATCGTAGCACCTAAACACTATTTTATAGGCAAAAATGAGCATTGAAGCCCACGAACCGCTTACACTGATCGGTGGTTTGACACCTCGTCAACTGCAGGTGGTCAGTGAAGAAATTGGAAGCAGTATCTCGCTCACTGCTAATGTGATTCTCTTGGCTCTAATTATAAGCGAAAAGAATGAAGTACTCAAATCCTACAACAGAATATTGCTTCTGAACTGCGTCATAGACGTAATCTATACACTTGCATGCAAAGCACTGGCTTATGTAAGTAATTTATTATATACAATCCTAAAGGACTGTTATAACCACAGTGGGTTATGACAATGGTTTTAAAATGAATATATCTTTCATATTTGTCGCTATGGGCTCCTATTCTAATGTATTTCAAATATGCAATAATCTAACGATAAATGTCGATCATTTACATATAACATGCCATTTTTCGACAACAGGACACGGAAAAGTAACATTTTTAACTTCAACCATTTTCAACTAAAATAAGTTGCTCAAAAGTTTTGATAATTTTTTGAGTAACTTAATGGAATTCGGTAATATAACTGATCATATTTAGCAATTAGAAATTTACAATGGTCACTTAATCTTTGTCAACAACGGCCTCTTCAAAGATGCTCCTATGTCTGTGCAATATTTTTTGGGATGGCTTTACGTCTGGACTTGCGGTTTGGCGGTCTATGCGATTCCTTTCATGTTCTATTACAGATACACACTTGTTTGCAAGTGAGTCACCTCTAAGCAAATCAGTGATGTCTATATCTACGGAAAAATATGAAATAGTTGAAAACTATGGTATAGTTTCTAACAGATATTGCTTCTGATCACTGCTTTTGGAACATTCTACAAGACGAGTAATGGCTCAATCGAAAGCCCAGAGTCTCAGCATAAATCTGAGCCATTACTCATCTTCTAGAATCTTCCAGAAGTAGTGAACATAATCAATATCCATTTAAAAACTATGGTATAGTTTCAACTATTTTATCGATATATTTAATAATAACTACATATAGATATATTTCATACATATTGACACCACTCAAGCGAATCTTTTACGTTAATTTTTTTTTGCTTGTAGAGGTGTTGTTTTGACTATGCAAAAGTTCTTCTTGGCATTACTGGTGCCAATCATTGCCGGCTCTTTTGATGCTTTTATGTTGACGTTATCTCATTGGCGAATGAGGGACAGGCAGGAGCAGTTGTGCCAGCAACTCTTGAATCATCCCCTTTGGATGATTCCTGAAGTTCTTCCGAGGAATTGTATAATTTCCGGAGAGCGGGTAAGTCGTTTTGTAAAATCCGATTAAACCAAAGCCAATCCTGAAGATTTTGTAAAAGATACTAGAAAACACGCCGCCGCTATCGCGGCGTCCCGCGCCGAAATAAATTTTTTTGTCTAAAACATTTTGTCTAAATTTTGTCTACATTTTAGTCTGAATTTTTTGAAAATCTGTATCAGCACATCTGTACGAACATTTTAAGCTATCACTTGCCCGGAAATAGGCCGTGGAAGTGGTCTAAACGTCAGGACGGACGGACACTGGCTTCTTAGTAAAGTAACATTCACTCTTATTGGCAAGCTTTGCAAATAATTTAAGGTTGAAAAGCTCAGAATTCCAAATAAATACGCTGGGAACAATAACACATTTATATAGATACTTAGTCGCTAGATCTTGGAATAATCATGAACGCCTTCTGGATTTGTCATTGAAATCCAAAATTACAAAAAACGCCTTTCATAAGACTTTTATATTTCAAAGCATATATTGAACGTATTGAAGCCTACTTAGATTCTCAATTTTAGAGCGATCCGGCACTATTACTTTTCTGTCTAGGAGTATGCTTCAAAGGTACAAGCGTGTACTTTACTACCATTTGGTTTGGCACAAAGATCCAGCGTGCGATGAAAGAGTCAAACAAAATTGCTTCGAAAAAGACTATAAAAATGCAGACTCAACTCAGTCGAATCCTCAAGATACAAGCAGTTCTGCCTCTCTTCACAGCAGTTTTACCCCTTAGCGTCATGCTTGCGCTTATTATTTTTAAGGTATAAATGTATGGCGGTGTTTACTTTATGCGTTATTTGATAGGGATATTTTACTTTCAAACTTTTTGAAAACAAACCAATTTTGAATTGGCCCTTAAAGTATTTAGCTCAAATAAGAATTTTTTAATTGAATTTCCACCAAATTTGGAAAATTCTACATATTCATCAACCGGATATTGGTCAGCCGATAAGTTTTTCAGATCAATATCCGTGGCGCTGGCTTGGCGATATCAGCGTTGCTTTCGTGGATACCTGTGGTCAATCCGCTTTCGACAATTTTCCTCGTGTCCAATTATCGGCAAAAACTCTTTGGCACAATTTTGAGATGTATGCTAAGGAAAAAGTACGTCCAGTAAACATTGGATAACAATTTTCATACAATCACATGACTACCAAGCATGACAACCGGACCGGGCACCGGACCGGACCGGGGGGTGGCCGGTCCGGTGGACCAAACCGGACCGACCAAAACTAAACAAGCACCCCTAAGAATGCATTCGGCGGCACCCGGAAGGGTGCCGCCGAGAAAAAAATTTGAAATTTTTGAAATATAAAAAATTTTCAATGCAAATTTTTGGCAAACAACTCTATTTTTATTTAAAAAAAATTATTTTTCTTTTTCTCTTCTCGTTATTTTCCTTCCATTTTCTATTCCATTTTGGTATTTTTCCCCAATTTTCGCTTGCGGCGGTCTTTTGCAGTTTGTATGTTCTTTTCTCTTATGAAATTCGGTTTCGAAAATAAATTTCGACCTCTATTTCTTAGAAAACAATATCCCAAGTGTGGGAGTTAGGAAAAGGGCGTTTTTAGGCAAATCGGTTCCATCGTAGTGCATAAAAAACTGCCGTTTTGGGCGAAAAATGCGAATTTTTGGCCAAAATTGGTTATTTTAGTCCAAAAAATTGAAATTCTCGACTGGATATGAAAAAACTAATTGCAGATTCGTAATCAGCGCATCGAAATACCCTAAAAACACATTTAGATGCTAATATGCGAAAAAATTTTGGCGCTACCGAAGGTAGCGTCGCGAAAAATTTTTTGACCTTTTGTAGACCGGACCGGACCGGAGCGGGGGTCGAGCGGACCGGACCGGACCGAGCAAAAGGTCGGTCCGTTGTCATGCTTGATGACTACTCCCATACAGCCCACCCAGTTTAGAATACGAGAGGAACAGAATCGAGAAATTAAAAAAGTTCGAAATATTATTAGTGATGTCTTGTATCTCAATCTGCCTCATTTATAACTGTATTATTGAGTTTTCTCTCAGATTATTTTCTATCCGCTATAATCCGAAGGTATACTCGCTAATAACCACTGATATGGAGCAGTAATCACTAATTTGTAACTGTATTTATAACATTAAATGCGTCTGCCAGACATATGAAATATGCAGGAATATTTAAAGTAAAGAAAATAACAGCTGTGTAATTATAAAACATATTACTGTGATCATTTCAATACACCTGCCACGGCACACGCCCAAAACGACTAAACCCAAAACGGCTAAAGTATACCGTGGAAATAAATGAACTTTTGTGTAAAAATGAGGATTTTCGTAGCAAAAATACTATATAAGGGTAAAAAATTACGGGGAATTCAAATTTTTTGTCCGTTTATTGAACAATTCGCAACTTTTCTCGATTATCGATTTCACACTTCGCCTATTCCCTTTAAAACGGACATTTCGCCTATTGATTTCGCCTACTTCTCCGAATATCAATTTTTCTGGATTTTACGCCATTTTTTCTCGGTTATCGCTCTCGGTCTAGGTATATCAGTGTTAGAGTGCATCTGCGGCGCAGATGTATGTGAGCTCTACCCTTCCAGACCCGTGTATTAGAAGGCCAGAAAGGCTATTTCTCACTTCCAAATGACCAAATTCGATTGGAACAGTGAAATTCCAAATTTTGGCACCAAATATCTCGCACAGCAAGGCATCTCGCCCGGGTCCCAAAGGCAAAGTTGCTTATAAGGGCATGCCAAGCTTATGATTATGAGGGTAAAACTAGGGGTCCGCAAATCTTACCGAGTCCGAGTGAATCCGAGTCCGGGCAAATTAACATTATAGGCCAAAATTTCGCAATTTAGCTTCTAATGTCGCATCGATTTCAGTTTTTTTCAAAATTGGCTTCTAATGTCGTGGTTTATACTTCTATTTTGGGCTAAAACAACCCTTATAAAGCGCCAAACAAGCCTTAGGCTTGCGGCTCGAAAAACCTGGGGCCAACTGCGAGCTTAGCCTTAGGCTTAAGCTCCCGAACAACCCTTATAAGGGACGACATTAGAAGCCAATTTTTGGAAATTGAAAATGAGGCGACATTAGAAGCTAAAATCACAATTTTTGGCTTCTAATGTGGAACGTCTCGAGTCCGGACTCGGTAAGATTCCAGACTCGGACTCGTCAGAATTCCGTTTTCACCGAGTCCGAGTTCGTTTTGGACTCGGACTCGGACTCGCCGACCCCTAGGTAAAACCCCTCATAATTGATGGGTGCAATGGGCGTTAGCCAATTGGAACAGTGAAACTCGCGCAACCCTTATAAGGCGCCTAATGTAAGGTATTCTTTTTAAAGCGAGAATATCGACAACATTTTGCAGGGGTTTTTTGGTGGTTGAATTACTGGAAAGTGCAATTTGAAGGGTCTGATCGCTGATGACGGTGCGCGAATCGCCGCAGATGCACCCTAACACTGATATATCTTGATCGAGAGCGATAAACAAGAATAAATGACGATAATCGAGAAAAGTTGCGAATTTTTCAATAAACGGATAAAAAATTTGAATTCCCCGTAATTTTTTACCCTTATATAGTATTTTTGCAACGAAAATCCTCATTTTTACACAAAAGTTCATTTATTTCCACGGTATATTTTAGTCGTTTTGGGTTTAGTCGTTTTGGGCGCACGCCCCTGCCACACCAGATTTTAAAAAGCCGTTAAAAGAAACTTCGCCCTGGGTGGTCCTTAAAGATTCTTACCAGAAATGTATCACAATGCTTAACCTAAAATTGAAAATAGAGTTGCAACCTGATAGCATGATACCTCTCATAATTCTCCAACATTTTTTTAGGAAATTAGCGCAGTTGATTCAGGCGCCCGCTGCGTTTCGAATGAACTACACATGCCACTGAAAGTTGTCTGGATCGTTTGTAACAACTAAGTACCACAAACAGACATCAGCGCTTAAAGGGGAAAAGGGAATGAGACACATGATTTTTTTTGTCCTGGCCGTCCAGTTTAAGCATTCAAGCCAAAGCGGTAAAGCGAGACTCGTTCCTAAAAATTTAGTTAGCATTTTAGTTGCTTGTGCGGAATATTGAAAGGAACAATTTCGTATAAAAGAGGCGTATTCGATTGGTGTTCAAATTGAATACTCATTCAAAATGGTATTAAATTCAAGACGAGAAAGAAAAGTACTTTATTTCTAAAGGACCCAAATCAATTTACAAATTTGTTAACTGTTAAAAAACTAAAATCTAATTACCAGCCCTAATTTCTAACAATGAATTAAATTTTGAAGCTAAAAATGTGATATCCTAGCAAGCAGTTTCTGAATCATTTACACCTCCCGAAAGCACTAAATTACATACTTTTGTATCGCTAAATAACCATTCTCTTGAAAACATATTTTTTACGGTTTCAGATGTATCCAAACTAGCGCTGCCAACAAGGAACTCTAACGCTCCCTATATCAACACTGCTATTTTACTCAAAAGTTACAACAAAAGTTTTATTCTACTATTCAACTGTTTCTCCAAGATACCGCGTAAACACATGCGTAGTAGAGAACCACTCTAGACAAACGCTTGAGGCACACACACAAAAGTGAGCAAGAACTTGACTCACACTTACCAGTTTCCTAATGAAACATACATTCATCGTGTTGTGATATCTCGATCAAATACATAAATTTTCCATTCAAGGACTTTATTGAGCATATTTCAATTTTTTCAAATATAGCTGAAACATTGCTGAAATTGAAGGCTCTAAATTTTAGAGCCTTCAATTTTAGCAATGTTTTGTCTTCGTCCAAAGACAGAAAATTAGACATTCTGTGTGAGAATAATCTGCATGGAATGTACCGCGTTCAGCTATATTTGAAAAAAATTGAAATTAGTAGTTTAGAGTCTAAACTACATTAGGTACACCAAACAGATATATTAAACAGATTCTTCTGCTAAACTGAAAATCGTCACCAAACAATTACATGTCTAACATTTCAGTGATGCTAATTTTTTAGATTTGAATGTATCAATATAGTGCCTATGCAATGATAAAAGGTCGGGGTTAGTCAGCTGCAGCCGCTTGATATCCTGAAAAAAATGTTAATTACTGCAAACAGTTCCGTAATAGACTTGAACAATTGCAATTTCGTTTTAACAACTCACGTTTCAAATCAGGCAGAGCGCCGACCGCTTGCGTTTCTATATAGCATTCGTTACTACCACGGATGATGCGAAAGAAACCGTGATCACCCCAATCAGAGTTGTATGTGTTTGCTAGAATCCAAAAAGGAGTCCTATTTTCTTCTCCCCACCCAATCAGTCTAGAACAATGAGCATATCTGAACTTTCCACCCACATGCTGAAAGCAGTTTTTATTTTATGGCTACACGATTCGGACTCAGATTTAGACGCACCTTGATTCCACTTGTATAGTGCTCAAAATCCTCGTAGACGAAAAAAGTCACTTCTAAAGGACCATTGGTGTATAGCTCCCTTTGAATAGCCTCACTATCATTTGTTATTACGAAAGGTGGTTGACCTAAGAAGCACTTGATTAGAAAGTGGATCAAATCAAGGGAACTAGGTGTGTCCAAAAGAAAATTATTGGCCAAAAGAAAATTTTCCCTTTTTCTTCAATATTTTTTAAATGAGTCTCCTAATTGGTAAAAATAGTTTTATGGGTTTTGAAAAGGTCGCGAATTCTGTTATACAGTTTTAGGAATACCCGCAGAAATGTAAACGTTAATGTGATCAAAACGAGGCGTATTTTAATAGGATTTACCATTTTGTTTTTTGTATTCTTACCTGTCCACTACCATTGCTTTTTAGCTCTTTGAGCCAGTTTTTCGAAACTTATGCAATCACCCATATATATGATATGCTGACCAAAATTTGATCCAAATTCAAGGCCTACATTGTGGTACAAAAAGATTTAAAAATTATACGGTTTAAAGTTTTTTCTAAAATATCGTACAAGTCAGCTTTTTCTGCGCAAATTACTGGCACATAGAGCTAAAAAGGTTAACTATGAAACCCCAAAAATGACAGTAAACTTGTCTTTGTCGCAAGATTTTGGGTCGGATGTTAAGTTAATACGACAAAAAAATGTCAAAAATAGCTGCAATAATTTCATGCCGTAATTAGGCTTATTTTGTTCAGGTATGCACCCAAATTTTTGCGCAAACAAATTTTGCCAAAATTCCACTAGTGTAACTAGTATGTCTTTCAACGATAAGCAGAAAAACCCCGCGCTCGCAATGCGGAAACGGATAAGGACGGCATCCCATTTGCCTTGTGTAATCAGATCCCGTGACTAACCCGTCGCTATTCCAAAATTGCCATGCGAGAACTGCACTTCCGCCAAAACAACTAAACAAAGTTTGAATTACGTTAAAAAAGTTTGGAATTCAGAAAAAAATTTTCGAAAAAAGTTGGGAACTTTCTAGCACAAAATATCCGCTTTACTAACCCTCCTTTTTCTTTGTTTGCTGAACAATTTGCGCAGCAGGTGGCTAGATCGATCACCGAAAGAGATATTTGAATCTTGCCTTCCGAAGCAATACATATTCGGTCAGACATTGCATTAGCCGCAGCAATAGCCCAGCAGCAGGCGCACGATGACTGATCGTCGATACGCCATATACTCTGACAATATCTATAAAAATTGATTTTCAGACGAATTTCCGGCTATGAAATAAGGAATATTTAAACCGCGAATACATATCTTCACCTTCGCCCATTTAATGTCTCTCTGACTGGTCCCAAATTCCCCCTTTGTGCTAATTCACCATGCGAATCCCTCATATATGTCAATTAACCATTGTCTCGCAGTATTTTCGCTAGTGGGGAATATCCTACGTTACTCCCTCTATAACACTAAGGCTAGGGTTGTCCAGCCTGAAAATTGGGGCCGAAATGACCGATTCCCGGAAAGCCCTACAGTTTGGAGGGGGATATCCTACGTAAAATCGGAGTGTTTTCTCCAGGGTTACTGGATCTCCAAAATTTGGGTATCTCACACAGGGTCCCAATATCAAAGCTGCTTGGTATGACCTTATAAACAACTTTGCTCTTGGGACCACCGCGCGAGATGCCCTCCTGCGCAAGATCCGGATCCCTAGTCATCTCGCGCAGCCACACATAAGGTTTAGCGTTAAGCCTAACACTGTTTTGACTTTTCCAAAAAATATTAAAAAATCGCCCATTTTTGGCAAAAAATGTGAAAAAATTGACGGTTTTTAACGTACTTTTGGACAAAAAATGCGGATTTCAAAAAATGGCCCTAGGAACTATTTTCCAATCCGTTGACGACATTTTGGCGAAAAAATTACGGAAAACTGTAAACTGGCAAAAAAGTTACAAGGCTTTGTTACTACCTTATTCCATGCTCTCCGGGCATATATATCAAAATAGACACCACCAATCGTGGAAATTCCTTCGGATTCGTGATCAGCGGGTCGGAAAACCCCTAAAAACACGTTTTCCTGTCAAGTAAATTTTTTTTGATTTTTGGGACCATAGGGGGGATATCATGGTTTTTTGCTGAAAAATTTCAGAAAAATTTTTTTCTGAAAAATTGGCATGCACATGCACGAAAATGTTTGATTATGTCATCAGAACCTATAACTAACCTTTTCCGACTGTTTCGACATCATTTCCGCCACTTTCCATTTTTGGCACAAGTTTTGCGAGCCGTGTCCTGTGTATCACGTTTCACCAGGTGAGTATTCCTTGTAAGTCGGCTGGGGCCGACCCGAGAGAGCCTGCCGACCAGCGAAGGTGAAGAGTTGTAGCCGCTAACTTACGGCCATTTCTCTCGAGCGTCAAAACTCGTTGGGAGAGTAATGTTTTCTTGGACGGTCAAATTACTTCCCGAATATTTTCTCGTTTGAATCCCCAGCAAATCGCCTTTGAAGTCGTTACCGAATGAAGTGAATCTGCTATTAAACCTAGCCTAAATGAAAATTTGCATTTGTCGAAGAAAAATGAAACCCATTTCCATACAAAATTGAAATAAGCGTCGTTTGGCGTTATTTTGGCATTCCGCCCAAAAGCACAAAGGGATGACACATTGTTTTTTGTGAATTCCGTTTTTTGACATTTTTAGGCGGAATGCCAAAATAACGCCAAAAATTGACATTTTTTGTTGAAACTGATGCGAATTTTGAATTCAGCGCCCTCGAAATGTAGGGTGAAATTTAGGGCGAAATGTCTAAAAAACACTGAAGAGGGCAGTAGGGCAGAAAGTGGTGCTTTCATACGCCGAATGCCAAATCTGACTCCTGATTTGAGTTTAGCGTGTCCGAAAACCCCAGGTGAAAAAATTCTGGCCAGTATATCAACTGATATGTCAAAAACTGACCATAGCGGGCCGTACGCTCTGTAATTTTTTTTCTAAAATCCAGTTTTTCTAAACTTTTTAGGAAGCTTCCACCCATTGTAAAAGAACGTAAATGTGCCCCAGAATCTCTTCTACAACATACTTTTTACCGCAATAGTGTATATAGCTCAATCAAAAAATTACGGCCATTTTAGTGCGGCCACCTGGAGTTGGAAAAAATGTCTAAATTTTGAACTTTTTTCGTGGTGGGACAACGGGCCGCGAAGCAGGTATGTACATAGCCCAGGACATGAGCTTTCCAGCGATATATAACACTACTGTCCATATTAGCTAGAAAAAATAGATATGGCCTGTCAAAACCGACCACCTCGAGCATTTTTTATCGAAAAAAGTTGATTTAGAAATCAGCCTCAGATTTCGAAATTTCCCATTACCGAAATTTTTTTCTTCCATATTCTTGTAGAGGACAAAAAGTTGTGTCGATTTAAGCACTTGGGCGCACCCGCCCTTCTACGGTTAAAGGAAAAATTTCATTCTATTTTTCATCTTTAGCATTTGACGTTCAATAAGGTCAGTGGTGAAAAAAATTTTTAATGGGTGAGCCTTCTTTGTCAACTCTCAGAATATGTTAATAAAGCAGTACTAGCATTTTTGAGCCTATGGCAGGTAAGCAGCGGCTCAGCAAAACTAGAAGATGGTACGAAAAATTTGACCTTGTCTCTGAATTTTAAAAATATTTTTCAAGTTTACTCATTGCTTGTCATACCTTCCATAGATTCTGATTGGCGTTGATGTAGTCAACCAGCTCTTGACCAGTTAGCGCTTCTTCCTCGAGCGGTATTCCAGGACTAGAATTGCGTTCTACAGATGCGGCAAATCCATGGCAAATAAAAAATAGAAGAGAATAAATACGATACACATGAATAGCACAACGATTTGAACTAAATAAATTTTAGATTTACTTATATTCTAAAATTCCCTTCTTTAGCAATCATTTTGTATTTTTTTAAAATATTTGGCTATTTTCTCAAGGTAATGCTCACAAACTCGTGACATATTGTGTAGTGGAATACCACATAATCATTGGATAAAGGTTTATACGAATTCGACAGGTTAAAATGTGGCAGGCATAATAATACAATTGTTTTAACAAACCATTATTTTCCTAACAAAGAAAATTTATATTGCATCGACGGCGGATATTCTTTTTACCCCAAAAGTAGCGAGGTGATGAAACTCTCCATTTTCGTACCGAACCTGATAAACAACCGAGCTAAAAAGCTCAACTAAATTTCTTTCGGTAGTGCTGTACGATTTTATAAATTTATGTGAAGGATGTTGAATGCTAAGCGGTACGTATGCACTTTTGTTTTCCCCACCTTGCGAAGGAGATTCATGGTTACTATTGAAATAATTTTAAATAAAATGTTTCGACGGAATTCTCACAAATGAATTAGCGAAAAATTAAATGTCAGAGAAAAATACAATAATAGAACGATTCCGAACAAAAATTCCATATAAAATGGAAATATTTTTCTCGGAAATCATATCAAAAATGGTTCTCTTTTACATAAATTTCTTTGTGTTTTTCGCAGTCACAAGGTTTCTTCTTTCCGAGGCATATATTCAAAACGGGACCGATGAAATTCTTCGCTTACCTGGCCTGGATTCCGAATTGAGTTCCAGACAGTTTTCCGGATTCTTAAGCGCTACAGAGACAAATCTCCTTCACTATTGGTATGATAAGCTTTGAAATGGGAGCTGTCATAACTTTTTGCAGGTTCGTGGAATCGCAGTCACAGCCGGCATCCGATCCACTCGTTTTTTGGTGAGTATGCATATTTTATCGTTCTTGCACAATAACTTACACATTTTTCTCTGTCTGATGTGATTTCGATATCTGGAGTAATCTGAATTTTGGGCCATTTGCCGCTAAGAAGTTGTCCATCTTATAAGTTGTCGACCCGACTATTCTATTATACCCAAAAGCTGAGAATAAGACCGCATTTTTTGTACGCCATCCATGCATAAGCACGTCATTTCAAGCGTGGCAATTTGAATCGTTTTTGTGAAGAAGAGATAGGAGAGAATCTCCACGCCTCATTTTCCTTCTTAATAAATACGATTCAAATTGCCGCGCTTGAAATGACGTGTTTACGCATGGCTAGGCGTACAAAAACGCGTTCTTATTCTCAGATTTCGCGGATACCTAACTGTGTTCTTTCTTCTTCTTCTCAAATTTAACGGATACCAAACTCATGTTTAAGGTTCAATGGAGGTCCTGGCTGTAGTTCCATGCGTGCGTTGTTTACTTTTGTTCTCATTCAATTCATAATTATTTGTATCTTTTCTAGTTGGTTTCCTCAACGAAATGGCACCATACCGAGCTAGTAATGACGGCCAGACGCTCATTGAAAATCACGATGCGTGGAACAAGGTACATGATAGTATTGCCGAATATTAAACAGTTTTCATTATAATTAGGTTACGAAAAATTGTCTAAAATTAAAATGGTCTGAAATTACATAAGTTTTGCTTGTGTTGAACATTTAGTAGTTTTCCTACGCGATAAATTTGAATTTGGCGTTATTTTCTGCTTTTGGTAAATGCACCTAGTAATTGGTATACCACTTTTCAGCATTCTGATTGATATGTAGAAGAAATGGGTAGGATTCACGATTGGCAGATACGGTAATGCAAAGGAAAGCCTCTACCGACTCGCTACCGAGGAATTTGCTAACAATTGCGCACAACGCCAAATTCTAATTTGAACGATATTTTTGGGTAATTGAGATGTCACATGGAAGATCATAAAGGCAGCCTGCTCGCCGCTGCATTGGAAAAGAAAGACGCACATATCTGCCTTGTATACACAATAATATCGTTCAAATTTAGAGTTTGGCGTTGTGTACAACTCTTAGCAAATTCCTTGCTAATGAGTCGGTAGGGGCTTTTCTTTGCATTACCGAATCTACCAAACATGGCAGTATACCAGACCATGAATTGTCCATATGCTCAATAATAAATTACTAGCGGGGGAGGAGCTGCTTCGCGGCTCTCCCCCGTTAGGAAGCGGTTACACTAGGGCCACGCACGTGGGGAATCCCCCGGGGGATTTTGTATTTTTCTTATAGATTAATCACAGCGCTGTACTCTCTCATCCAATCCCCCGAAGAAAAAGCGTTGTAAAGCAGACATAAAACATGTCTTTGTCGACATACACAATGGCATACACAACCAAAATTTGATGTCTGTGCTGCAATGCTTTGTTCAGCAAAGGCATATTCATTTTTGTTATTTCAAAACAACTCCTTTATCTAGAATCCACCGAACAAAATCAAACCGATTTGATTTTTCACAATTCCACAAAGCGAATCCGCCGGGGGATTGGCAGGGGGATTGAGAGAGCGTTTTTGTGCAGTAAAAGCGATAGAAAAATACAAAATCCCCTTCCCTTTTCCCCCACGTGCGTGGCCCGGGCATTAGCGTGCATCAGCGGCGCTTCGCGCACCGCCATCGGCGGTCAGAGTTGGGTTGTTCGGGAGTAAGGGTTGTTCGGGAGTAGAGCAGCATGAGACTATTTCGGGCCTTCGGCCCTCAAGCAGCTGTTGTTCGGGAGTAAGGGCACCTGCGGTGACTCGCGTATAGGGTGAGGTCGACAGTCGCGGCCTTCGGCCGCTCCTTCTGACTAATTTGTGTCTCTGACTGATTTGTGTGTCTGGCTGATTTGTGTCTCTGACTAATTTAAGTGTCTGACTGATTTGTGTCTCTGCCTGATTTGTGTCTCTGACTGACTTGTGTCTCTGACTAATTTAAGTGTCTGGCTGATTTGTGTCTCTGACTAATTTGTGTCTCTGACTGATTTGAGTGTCTGGCTGATTTGTGTCTCTGACTGACTAACCTTACAGAAAGAATTAAGCACCCCTAAAAATGCCTTCCAGAAAAAGGGGGGAAACATTACAGACAGAAAAAACAACTTTCTAAGAAATTTTAGTCTAAATTTGTCTACATTTTAGCTAAATTTTGACCTCAAATTCGGATTCCCCGCTAAAAATTACCCTAATTAGCCAACTTTATAAATTAAGCACCCCTAAGAATGCACTTCCCCTAAATCCCATGGGACAACAGATCATTAGCGCAACCAGGGGGTACGTACCCCCCCCCCCCAAAAAAAAGGGAAAATTTGAAAAAATGAGTGTAAATCAGTGCAAATTTGGGCCAAAAATTGGTCCGGTACCCCCCCCCTCCAAAACCCAAAAGTCGGTTGTCCCCTCCACGCGGTACCCCCCCCCCTAAATGCCCATTTCCACTATAACGTACCCCCCCCAAGAAAAATCCTGGCTGTGCCACTGCAACAGATCCCATGGGACAACTGACAGCTTTAACTTACTATAAGGATGTTCTCTGCTTAACGATACCGCCATATTAGGGCATTACTATACACTAAAAGCAAAAACATAACACGAAGTTAGCTCTCCGCGTCAAAACACCAGAATCCAAAATTTGTGTAATATACGGTATCTCGATTTTCTGATATCAGATCCGACGATGCGCAGGCCTGTCCATTTTGCTTTACAATCGAATTATTAATAATAATAATATAATAACTAGGGATGGGATTTTTAGGATCAATCTCTTTCTCTGTCACACTGCTTAATTTTGTTTTCCAACTCGCTTTGTGTACACAATCGCATTATGCTTAATCGTCTTTCCATTGTGTTAGTCATACACAGCGCTTATTTACTACACGATTCGTTAAGGCTGTTAAAACCACTTTTTTGTGTCTGGACAGACAGTCTAGAGGTAGTTTAGCGTAAAGACGAGAGACTCGGACGAAGAATGATTGAAAACGTAAAGTAGTTTTGGCGGCAGTTGTTTGGAATTTGTACTTTTCTCCACGAGTTTTGGACTGGATGAATTTAAAAGCAGTTTGGTTCTCTAATGGAATGATACCTAACATGTATTTGTGGAATAGAACAAAGTCTGCTTTTAGCCTACGATGCTCAAGTGACTCAATCTTATAAAGTTCTAGTAGTTTTTCG